>PPPC03000005.1:0-122500 GCA_003708985.3 Yamadazyma gorgasii | reverse complement strand
TAGGAATTCCTCGTTGAAGAGCAATAATTACAATGCTCTATCCCCAGCACGACGGAGTTTCACAAGATTTCCCAGGCCTCTCGGCCAAGGTAGATACTCGCTGGCTCCGTCAGTGTAGCGCGCGTGCGGCCCAGAACGTCTAAGGGCATCACAGACCTGTTATTGCCTCAAACTTCCATCGACTTGAAATCGATAGTCCCTCTAAGAAGTGACTATACCAGCAAAAGCTAGCAGCACTATTTAGTAGGTTAAGGTCTCGTTCGTTATCGCAATTAAGCAGACAAATCACTCCACCAACTAAGAACGGCCATGCACCACCACCCACAAAATCAAGAAAGAGCTCTCAATCTGTCAATCCTTATTGTGTCTGGACCTGGTGAGTTTCCCCGTGTTGAGTCAAATTAAGCCGCAGGCTCCACTCCTGGTGGTGCCCTTCCGTCAATTCCTTTAAGTTTCAGCCTTGCGACCATACTCCCCCCAGAACCCAAAAACTTTGATTTCTCGTAAGGTGCCGAGTGCGCCAAAAAAAGGACAACACCCGATCCCTAGTCGGCATAGTTTATGGTTAAGACTACGACGGTATCTGATCATCTTCGATCCCCTAACTTTCGTTCTTGATTAATGAAAACGTCCTTGGCAAATGCTTTCGCAGTAGTTAGTCTTGAGTAAATCCAAGAATTTCACCTCTGACAACTCAATACTGATGCCCCCGACCGTCCCTATTAATCATTACGATGGTCCTAGAAACCAACAAAATAGAACCATAACGTCCTATTCTATTATTCCATGCTAATATATTCAAGCTAATGCCTGCTTTGAACACTCTAATTTTCTCAAAGTAAAAGTCCTGGTTCGCTAGCCCCGAAAGACTAGTTAGCCAGGAGGAAAGGCTCGGTTTAATCCAGTACTCGCCATAGGCGGACCGGCAAACCAAGCCCAAGGTTCAACTACGAGCTTTTTAACTGCAACAACTTTTACATACGCTCTTGGAGCTGGAATTACCGCGGCTGCTGGCACCAGACTTGCCCTCCAATTGTTCCTCGTTAAGGTATTTAAATTGTACTCATTCCAATTACAAGACCCGAAAGGGCCCTGTATCGTTATTTATTGTCACTACCTCCCCGTATCGGGATTGGGTAATTTGCGCGCCTGCTGCCTTCCTTGGATGTGGTAGCCGTTTCTCAGGCTCCCTCTCCGGAATCGAACCCTAATTCCCCGTTACCCGTTGCAACCATGGTAGGCCACTATCCTACCATCGAAAGTTGATAGGGCAGAAATTTGAATGAACCATCGCCAGCATAAAGCCATGCGATTCGAAAAGTTATTATGAATCATCAAGAAGCCCGAAGGCATTGATTTTTTATCTAATAAATACATCCTTTCCAGAGGTCAGGATTGTTAGCACGTATTAGCTCTAGATTTACCACGGATATCCGAGTAGTAAAGGCACTATCAAATAAACGATAACTGATTTAATGAGCCATTCGCAGTTTCACTGTATAAATTGCTTATACTTAGACATGCATGGCTTAATCTTTGAGACAAGCATATGGCAACTGGCAGGATCAACCAGATAACTATCTTATTGAGCCGAAGCTCAACACCACAGACCGCAGCCGAAACTGCGCTCCGTGTTGAAGTTACTTGTGTTAACAACTCTTGCGAGTCGTGTAGTCTGCCTGCGCCCAGTGTTTTACCACCAGACACCGCACAACTACATCCATTTAGCTCCCTTTGATTTCCTCTGGTACCGGGTCCGCCAAACTTAGGCTTCGAGCTGAAGCCAAATTGTTTGACATACCGAACCTTGGAGAAGGTTACAAAACTCGAATCAACATACTCAAGGTACGGCTATTCGAGCTTGTAGACCTCCGAATAATTTAGTGTTAACAATTGCTATAAGCTAGCAATCCACCAAATCCATCAGCGCACACTTAGAGAATCTTCCGAAATCTCAAGTGTGTCTGTTCAGGCTACTTCCGAGGAAGATAACCCTTGTCAACAAGGTTTGAAGTGTAGATCTTCTTCCGATGACCTTACAACTTGCCCCACTTCTTGACGTGGCCATAAGAGTTTGACTGCATATCAGATATGCATTCAAACTCTTCTTTTGCATTCCAGAACTGTGTTCTTTTCTGCATGTTCCGACATTGAGCGAAATGGCCTCTCAAACCCGCGTCTTTTGTCTCACAAGATATTTGTCTCACAAGTCTATACAAATGTGATAGATCACATTTGTCGCACTTTGTTTGACAGCCAAAACGCGATGCTCTTCTGCGTAAAACCGCAAATCTTTTGTCCCACCATAAGTCGTCTTTGCAAGTGCCTCCACCAAATGTGATAGATCACATTCGCCACAACACGTCCTTCTGTGATGTATCACATTTGTCGCTGCTGGACTCCATGGGGGTTCCCATGTGTCGTCCCTTGCTTTGCATGTCCTTCTGTGATGTATCACATTTGTCTCTGCTGATCATCATGGGTTGTTTCCCATTTGCTGTGTCTCCAACTTTTTTTGCTGTTTATTTTTCATATTTATTCCTTCGCTTTGGTAACTTTCACAGACCTTTCACTTCCTGGATTCTCTTGTATATGTTCGATCAAAGAAATTTTGTTCTCTTGACCTCTCCAAATCCCTTGGTTTCGTGTCTGCCAGTCCTCCCTGACCCTCCCAACACCCCTGATTTTTTCGAGCTCCGGATCCCCCCTGGTTCCCCAAATACACCCCTCCATCCTCACCTTGTGTTCCACTCGGAGTCATTTTTTTGAATCTGTTCCATTGTGTTCCACTCGAGAACATTTTTCGCTTTTTGTTCCACTCGCACAAAGTGTTCCATTCGAGAACATTTTTCGCATTTTGTTCCATAAAGTGTTCCACTCGAGAACATTTTCGCATTTTGTTCCATTTTGTTCCATTCGAGAACATTTTTCGCATTTTGTTCCATTCTTCAATCTGTTCCTTCTTCCTTTGCTGTTTTTTTTCATACTATCCTATTCTTATTCATCCTATTCATCCTATTCTTATTCATATCCTATCCTATCCTATACCTACTACACCACGCCTCTCCGCCTCCTTGTTTATCTTTTGAGCCTACACGATTTCCCTACACGATTCCTTTTTTCGCGTCGTGTTTCTCATATATAAATACTGCCTTTTCTCTTTTTTTTTGTTTACCTACTCGACTCCAGCTGAATGTCGACTGCTTAGCTGTTTCCTATTTCCTGTCTCCAGCTGAATGTCGACCGCTTAGCTGTTTCCTATTTCCTGTCTCCAGCTGAAAGCTGTCGCCTGTTTCCTTCCTCCCCATGACCCCCCTCTCATCTCTCTTCTCTCATCTCTCTTCTCTCATCTCTCTCCCTCTCTCTCCTGCCTACTCCGGAAACCCCATGTATCTTGGAAATATTTCCCCTGCCCCGCCCCCCTTCCTACATAGTCTGCTGCTTTTCAGTCACTTTCGGTTGCGGCCATATCTAGCAGAAAGCACCGTTTCCCGTCCGATCAACTGTAGTTAAGCTGCTAAGAGCGAGACCGAGTAGTGTAGTGGGAGACCATACGCGAAACTCTCGTGCTGCAATCTCTTTTTTTTTTGCTTCTTCTCCCTACCTCCCGCCATCTCCTGCTGCACCCCCGTACCGCCCTACTCCTACCTTGCCTCCTTACGCTTTTTTTTTTTTCAAACTTGCTATTTTTTTTTTCAAACTTTTGTTCAAGACTGCCTTTATGTGGCGCGCACGACCTTCTCTTCCTTGCAAACGCTGCCAACGCTGCCACCACTATTACCACCGCCAACACTACCACTACTACATCCACCTCACGTCCACTATCTGTATTTCTTTTATTACCCGGACATCACTCTCTCCTACAATTTTCTCCTCTTAATATTCGTCAACACCTGTCGACAAACACCAAGGGGAGATTGTGTAAAACACAAACAAATCGGACAATTGAGAGTTATCGTGAAGCTACTACTTTTCCTTGAGCCTTTTCCTAGGACCCAATCCAACTTTACATCAAAAAAGGCATTCTTTTTTTATTAACTCTACCACATATTTAGTCTTCGCTCATAAAAATTTTTTTGGTTTGTTTAATTATAATTATTCTAAAATTGTTTAATGCTATTGTGTGCAATCTGCAAAAAAATTAAATAATAAAATTAATTTTAACAAAAAATTTTATACTATTCAGAAAATCAGTCAAAGGATCTACGTCTCACACAATGGTTCTTCTGAAACTTTTAAACCTAATTATGCAAGCTTAAGTCTGTTCAAAGGCTCCTACATTTGAAAACACTCTATCATGTTTTGTATGCGCACGCAAGTTCTATATACAGGAAAACCAAAAGATTCACAAGACTTTCGCACAACACCGTTGGAGAGATTTGATTCAGATAAGATATGGTTTTAGAAACGTTTGATGTCTCAAATGTCCCTTTAGTTAATGCAGTACCTTTAACACCAGAGAATTTCAAACCTTATGGTGGCGTTATCAGCGCCGATCATCAAGTTAAAAATGCTGAAAGCAGTTCAGCTAATTATGGAACAGCAACTAAACTTCATAAAGTTGCACCCATAATTAATAATTACAAAGAATGTCCGAGTGGCAAAGAAGCAACTGCAAATTGGAACATCTTCAGATGTAGAGCACCTACTAATTTAATATCCAGTTCTAAGAGTGGCTCAAAGATTTATAAATCAAAAGTTTTAGAACGCCATCCATATACCACTCAAACTTTTATACCAATGGGACAAGATTTATCTAAGAAATCTTTCTTAGTCATTGTAGCTAAAACCGATGTCAAGTCTAAAGACAAATTACCAAGGCCAGCTCAAGTGAAGGCGTTCATTTGTAAAGGTAACCAATCAATAACATATGGCCCAGGTACATGGCACGCACCAATGGTAGTAATTGATGAAGAAGTTCCCCATATTGACTTTGCTGTATTTATTCATGAAAATGGAGTCCCGGATGAGGACTGCCAAGAATGTTATTTTGAACCTGGTTATGATGTGTCATACAGTGTTGGAAGGGATAATAAGTTATAGACATCCGCATTTATATACATTTCATATAGAGTCGATAATATCCTCAATAATACTATTTACATAACGATCTTTGGCTTCTCCGTCATTAATACTTTGTACCTGTTGTTTGGCAAGTTTGAGCTTGCTTATTATCTCTGATAGGTCCATGTTTGAGTCATCAACTTCATGGTCACTTTCATTTTCATAGTCAAGCAACTTTGTAGTCATTTGATTCATCTTATCTAATTTCCTTTGCTTGAATTCCTTTGAATCTATACCAATATCCATATTCCTCCAATCATGCGACTCCAAAATTTCTATCAACCTATCCTTACCGACCTTATCTTTATATTCATTTTGTCCTGATTCATTAAAATAGACAAATTCTAACCCATTGCTAAGGACCAAGTCTTCAACTTCTTCAAAATCTATCTTATCTTTAGATGTACCTACAATGACCATGAATATTTCTTTATCTTGGTCATCCAAAAGGGATCTTATGTCATTTATAATACTCAAGCATTTAGTTATATGTTCTATACTATCATTGTTTAAGTTGAAGGAGAATATAAGACCATCTAAAACGTCTCGCAACTCCCTGATCTCAGGCAACTTGAATTCTTCATACCACTTATTAAGACCCTGTATGAGTTCTATTTCAGGTGGTGGTTGTGTTAATCTAGTTGATGG
Source organism: Yamadazyma gorgasii (assembly GCA_003708985.3). Classification (NCBI taxonomy): domain Eukaryota; kingdom Fungi; phylum Ascomycota; class Pichiomycetes; order Serinales; family Debaryomycetaceae; genus Yamadazyma; species Yamadazyma gorgasii. The sequence goes on along the minus strand of PPPC03000005.1, from coordinate 116,788 downwards.
ATATTCATCGATTAGAATATTCAAATCAGCTGAGTAATACTTGGTTTGTAATTTTGTCTTTATTATCAATCCACTATGAGATTCCTGCGGTATTTCTACTTTCTTAGAATTCAGCAATAAATCACATATACGTAATTTCCCACTGTGTGGAGCTCCTAGCACCAAAATATGATTAGGTATCATTAGTACACTCAGGAATCCTTTGTTTTATATGCACTCTTGAGCGCGCGAATCAACAATCAAGAGAACTTACATTGAGTAACTACTCTGAGAACATAAAGATGGCACCATCAATAGCTAATCAGGTCCCTACTTCTGAAGTTAACGGATCTTATAAAGCGGATAAAACCCCTTTAGAAAATTTGTTGATAAGGGATGACGATATCTTTCAGACTTCCTTAAACTCGGAAGATTATCTTGAAAGTTTAGCACCTATAATTAAAGATGCCCTTAAAACTAACGGTCTTTCTAATTTGATAAACAACTTGAATGATATAGTTAAGAGCAAAGATGAAGAATTGACAGATTTGTCATTGAGTTCAGCTCAAGATATAAATTCCTGTATTGATTCGATTGACAACATACATTTAGATTCAGTTGACTTGAATCAAGGTTTACAACAAGTTAGTACTGTTTTGAATAAATCAGTTTATGAATTGATATCGAGGAAGAAGAACTTGATTAAATCTAAGGAGCTACACTCTAAAGTTACAGAAACTATCAACGTTTTACAAAAATGTACTGGAGTATTGGAAACTACCAATAGAATTCATGAGTTGATTAAACAGAATAAATATTTTAATGCATTAAAGGCTATCGAAGATTTAAACAGAAATCAATTACCTGAAGTCGAAAATTTCAGCTTTGGGATCAAGATCAGAGAATCTATTCCATTACTTAAAAAGACCATTAAAGATGAATCCTTCAATAACTTATGTAAATGGTTATCTGTTAATATCGAAAGAAAACTATATGATATGGGAACTGCTGTATTTGAAAATATATTTGATTTGCAGGACAACTGGAATGAGATCAAGAAACAAAATGGACCATTGTTTTTATGTCATAAATTGAATTCTCCAGTTGAATTATCAATGAGGGACTCCAGTTACCATTATAACATTTTGAACGACGATAGATTGAAGATTGATTTGACAACTGTAAATTATACAATTTTAGCATACTTTACAATAAAGGAACTAGATACTTTATCCAAATTGTACCATAAGGAATGGATCACTAAATATAATAGAGTAATTTACCCAATAACGTCATCAGCTAAAGACATAAACTTGAATAAAGAAACAAAACTCGCTGAATTTCATGATATTCATAGTCTAGATGAATATTTGAAGAAAATAGCTGCATTTTTCATTGTAGATAAACAAATCAACATAGCCACCCATTTTGATCTTAGATCAAATGAGAATTCAAATGATTTATGGGAATCATACAGCTCGAAATTGAAACCAGTCTTAATTCATTTCTTGGAGACACACCCGTTTAATATCGATGAGTTGACCGAATATAAGGACTTGGTTGGTAACTTTATGCAAGTCATGGAAAATAATGAATATAAGATCACCGAGATTTATGATGTATTGATTGTTATATTAAAGGACTACTTGGCTCCAGAGTTGATTCAACAGTTCAGATTTGATTTTCTTGAATCTATTCAGTCAGACCATTATATGCCATTGGTTGTAAAAGACAAGTCAGATTATGATAATGTTATGAGAATTTGTTGGTATAAGGAAGACTCATCATTTGCGCCAAGCAATGTTAAGTCTATGCCAATAAGCTTCCCATTTAGTGAAGATTATGTTCATTTCTGTCTAGGAATACGATCTTTGTTAGAAGATTTGATTGCATTCATAAGTTCACATTATGGTTACGAATTGAATGAGATTAATAATATCATAGTTGAAGATATATTCGAGAAAGTTTTAGGGGAGGAGAAGAATGTTGGTATAGCCTATGATTTGAAGGATTTTATCAATAAGAACTTGAGTAACAAAGAGGTAGTCTCACAAAGTTATACTAACTTAGAATACTACTTATTTAGCATCTATGAAATAGGAAAACTAGTCAATAGGAGATTGAAACTTTATAACGGAGTTGGTGCTAATAACATTGATGCAAATGGTACATTGACTTTGAAAGCTATAAACAATTTCAGCAATCTTAGAAAATATGCTGAAGATTCCATTTTCAACATGGTTGACGATAAAGTTAGAGAATTATTAGACCTGGTTGAGTATGACGATTGGTATCCAAATATTGCCAATACTGAAGCAAACTTTTCAGTTAAAGATTTTGCTCTTTTTGTTGAAAGTTTATTCACATCAATTTTCTCCAACTTGCCGCTGACATTGAGGACTTTAGGATTATTCAGGAGTTTTGATTTCATTGCTCAGCACTTCTTGAATATTTTAAAGGATGCCCCTGGTTATAACCGAAAAGCCATAGATAATTTCGATTTAGACGTTGCATACTTAGAAACTTCAATGAATGGGTTATCGACCCAAAATTCTCGGTTAGGTGATAGCTTGGGAGATGGCGATGGAGGGTCAGTTTCTCTTCAATCAACATTCACCGAATTACGTCAATGTATAGATTTATTAAAGTTGGAGAATTATGACGATTTTAAGAAAAATCCTTCATTCAGAACGAGAAAGTTTGACAGAGTCAAGTATGATGATGGTCTTAAATTAATATCCAAGATGTATGTACAAGGTGATGAAAATTTATCTGGAATTGAGGATACCAGCAGTCAAAGTATTGACCAACAATCGATTTTATCTAATTCAACTGCTGCAAAATTTGCCAAGTTTAGCAACAAGTTCAGAGTGCAATAGCCTACTCAGCATTAATAACGATTAGAATATATGAAATATTTGTATTTGAGATATTACTCAACTTCACCAAAATATCTTCCTATACCATTTCTTACTCTTTTCTAAATCTTGTTTCTTTTTGTCGATGATAGACTGTATTTCAATCTCTATATTTTTCTCCTTGGCTTCTATCTTGATTTTCTCTTCTTCATAGTCGAGCTTATAACTGATAGCATGAAGTATCATATACGTAGTGGAGGCAATAAGAAATGTGTGAAACAATGGATGTTTGAATTGATTTAAAGTTGGTGGCTTTTGGATTTGATGTTCAACTTGAGGGAACTTAATATTATTATTCCTTATCTGTATCATATTATTTCGCCTCAATAAATAGGTTGGGTTTATCTTCATTCTTATGGTGGGCTGCTCCTTGAATTTCTCACTACCTTTTGGTGATACTTTATACAGGATCTCGCGCTCTCCAACTCAGTGGCGATCGAAAAGTTACTACTCTGGTAAAGTTGAAAAAAGAATCCAAGAGAAAATGTTTAGAAACAACTACGATAACGATTCCGTAACTTATTCACCAACAGGAAGATTATTTCAAGTCGAATATGCGTTAGAGGCCATCAAGCAAGGTAGTGCAGCTGTTGGATTAGCCTCCAAAAATCATGTAGTTTTGGTAGCTTTGAAAAGAAATGCCGAAGAGTTAGGATCATATCAAAAGAAACTTATTAAAATAGATGATCATATGGGAGTTGCATTGGCTGGATTGGCTCCTGATGCCAGAGTTTTATCAAATTTCTTGAGGAAACAAGCTATGAATTCCAAACTTGTATTCAATAGACCATTAAGTGTATCACAAGCCGTTCTTTCAATCGCCGATAAAGCTCAAGAAAACACCCAATCATATGGTTCTAGACCTTATGGAGTTGGATTGTTGGTCTCAGGATTTGATAGCACTGGTGCACATTTATATGAATTCCAACCTTCAGGTTCTGTATTAGAATATTACGGAGCATCGATTGGAGCTAGATCACAGGCCGCTAGGACTTACTTGGAGAGAAACTTAGAAAAAATTAGGGATTGTGAAGAGATTAATGAATTAATAGTTCACGGCTTGAATGCTTTAAGAGACACTTTATCTCAAGATGTCGAATTGACTTTTAAAAACACCTCAGTCAGTGTTGTAGGTAAAGATACTCCTTTCACCATATATGATGACGAAAACGTTCAACAATGGCTTGATAAATTGGACTCAGTCACAAATTCTTCCCATCAAGATGACGAAGATGACAATAATGATAATGCCGATGATAATACAAATGAAGCTGGTGATCAAGATGTTACTGAAGATAGAATGGAAACTGATGAGTAGTTGTAGTTAATGAGTTTATATATATATACTATGTACAATTGCTTCAAGTTATTATTTTTGTTTATCTTTTTGAAGTTGCTTCTGCTTAATTGCAACTTTTTGCACTGCTACCATACAAATTTGCTGCATATCATCAACTTCGGTCCGTATTGCTTGAGGATCATGGATTATTCCACGATCTCTTATATCATTTATCTTGTGTCTTAATCCACTGATCTTCTCGCTTATAGAACTAACTTCATCGTCCTCCATTAATTTGCCGAATTGTCCAAGGAGATTCTCTGCATCAGTACAAACAATATCGGCCCTTGTAGCATTTTCAATATGTTGCCTAAGCTCTTGGTCACGTTTTGCATTTTCAGCACTTTCCTTTATCATTCTCTCTATTTCCTCCTCTGACAACCCTGTCTCACCGGCTACTTTAACTGATACTTTATTTTGTTTACCATAATGTTCCAGGTCTTCAGGATATTTGGTTTTATCAGTTGCAGTTACATTGATAATCCCATCAGCATCAATTTCGAATTCAACGGCTATTTGTGGCACACCCTTCTGGTTAAGTGGGATATTGGATAGAACAAAGTCTCCAATTAGTTTATTATCTTTAACTAGACTTCTTTCACCTTGATAAATTTTAACTTCCACACCAGTTTGGCCATCAACTGCTGTAGAAAATACTTGCTCTTTTTTAACAGGAATCGCTGAATTTCTAGGTATTAATGGACTGAATAATCCTCCATATGTTTCTATACCTAATGAGAGGGGTGTAACATCCAACAAAACCACATTCTTAATCTTACCCGATAAAACAGCACCTTGTATAGCGGCACCTAATGCAACGGCTTCATCAGGATTGACTTCAGTGTTGGGTTTCTTATTGAACAACTCTTCGACGAGTTTTCTAATCTTTGGCATTCTCGTCATACCCCCAACAAGTATAACCTCATCAATATCCTTAACTTTGAGTCCTGCATCTCTAATACACTTTTTGACTGGGTCTATAGTTTTATTGATCAAGTATAAACTCATATTGTCTAATTCATCCTCAGATAATTTCAACTTAATATGTTTATCTTGAGTTATGAAAGGTAAGTTTATTTCGGTTTGTTTGACATGGGACAATTCAATTTTGCATTTCTCAGCAGCTTCTCTAATTCTCTGAACTGCTAAGCGATCTTGCAGAACATCTATACCAGTATCAGCTTTAAACGTATCAATTATATGATTTAATAATAAAATGTCAAAATCTTCACCTCCTAAATGAGTATTACCATTAGTAGCCCTAACTTCAAAAACACCATCTTCTATATCGAGAATAGATATATCAAACGTACCTCCACCTAAATCAAACACAGCAACCACCCCATCCTTTTGTTTTTTGTCAACCCCATAAGCTAATGCGGCTGCAGTAGGTTCGTTAATTACTCTTAGAACTTCTAAACCGGCAATTCTTCCAGCGGCTTTGGTTGCTTGCCTTTGTGCATCGTTAAAATATGCTGGTACTGTAACAACGGCATGTTTTACTGGTTCCGCTAAGTGAGAATCGGCTATGTCTTTCATCTTGGATAAAATGAATCCACTAATATGGGATGGTGATAACTTCTTATCATCGGTTGTCGTGACCCAGGCATCTCCATTTTCATTGGGTATGATTTTATATGGGACGTTATCGAGATCTTTTTGTACTTCCTCATCTGTAAACTTTCTCCCGATCAATCTTTTGGTAGCAAAGAAGGTGTTTTGAGGATTTATAACTGCTTGACGTTTAGCAGGCAACCCGACCAAAGGTGTATCGTTTTTATTAATGGACACAATAGAGGGCGTGGTTCTTCCTCCTTCTTCATTTTCTAAAATCTTTGGTTCATTACCTTGAACTATGGCAACGGCTGAGTTAGTTGTACCTAAATCAATTCCAATAACATTATGTTGAAATCTTTGAATGTATTTGAAATGGGGCAGCTTTGTTAGCAACTTGGGGGTATTATTTAGCACCCTTAACATTATTAAATCAGACTATGGCTTTGAAATTAAGAAGTGAGTCAACATGCACTAATTCGAAGACTATTGCTCTCAGGTTGTGCTATCCGTAGATTAATAGTGTGAGAATGCGAATTGAGATGACTACATGGTGGAGAGTTATTGATAACTTTTGATTACCTTACAAAACTTACAGTAGATGTAACTTGGATCTCCTTGAATAGAAACATCCCCAAGATATCCTCCCCGCATGACTTGATTATATAATGAAGTATCAATGCTAATTGTGGATCCAGACGATTGACAACATCAATAGATTCCAGTTTATAAGTTGTGAATGATGTGTCAGTAGAATAAACCCTTAAGTATCCCGAATCAGTACCCAATACAATACCATAATTTTTGAATTTCTTATGTTGAATAATACTTCCCCGTTGATAGGGCCCATCAGAATCTTTTGGAATACTAATATAACTCCCAGTAAGTGCCAGCTTGTAAGTTAAAGAATTTGGAGTATAAAACAAATCATAAGCCATTACTTTCAAAGAAGGACTCTTAGCAATAATCACATCAAGAAGTCTTTGCTTTTCGGGTTCTTTATCAAACAAATTGTAAATGGTATTAAAATAAATCGAATTATTTTTATCACCTAATCCTGCTTCAATTTCGTAAAGGAAATCTTCAAATGAATCTATGTAATCAGAACCCATGGTGGCTTTAAGGAGATCAGTGAATGTTGGTTTACTTTCATTTATTCTGCCAAGATAATTGTTTATCTGATAATTCGTGGGATACTCTTTAAAAGCTATAATCAGGAATATCATTCTTATAAAGGCATATTCATCCATTGATATTGACTTGAAGTCAGCTTCAATTAAACTCTTATAACTAACTTTGTCACCCTTGAAGTACGAAGAAGGTCGGATTATGGAACTCAAACATTTGATTCTTAAAATTGAGTCAAGATTCAAATAAAGTTGTAACATTCTATCAAACTCCAAAGGTTCCAAAAGCTCTGTGAATGTTGTTTGTCTATTGAAATCGGTTATAAACTGTCTATAATCCATCATGGAAAAGCTCGAATTGCTTTTGAGACATAATATAACAATTTGATCGATTCTAAGGAAAGCTGACGTCGATTCAATAGTGGGTTTATGAATGGTATCTGATCCTTTAAATTTGACATCATACCTCGAAAATAAAAATTCATGTAATACTTTGAGTAACATATTTTGGTTCAAAATTGGGTGGCCCCTAACTTGCCCTGAATAAACTCTTAATATGCTGAAGTCTTCAAAATAATGAGCTCCAATGTATTTTTCATACACTTCATGATCGTTTGCCGAAATTAAAGGGTTCTTGAATTTAAACCCGCTTAATGTAATACTACAAATTAACCGTATGATTTGAACAAATTGCCCATAATCCGGGAACTCCAAAATATCTTTTTCATGTTGCACAGTAGGTATTAACTTTATAATACTATTTTGATCATAAAAATATTTTGTTTCGATAGTATTGTGTAACATATTATGGATACTATTCAATGCCTTTTGTCTATTAATAATCAAATGGCAGCTATTCCTGTCAAACAAACTTATGTGAAACCAAAATCTTTCGAAATCAGTGGCAGTTAAAGGTGACATAGATTGTTGATTTTCATAAAAGTATTTCAAACCAATTCTATATGAATGAATATTAATTATATTAACACAAAAAGCTTTGTTGGTTAAGTTGATCGTTAATGGATCCTTAATTTGTTCTTTTGACTTAATGTATGGTCTTAATTTGTTATTGAATCTTTCTTCATATTCACAATGATTATAAACAATAGGCAAATAGTCGTCATCTTCCATGAATTCCTTTATATATTCCTTGATTTTAGTTGGGTTTTTTAAACAAAATTCAAATTTCCTTTGCTTCTTGTGAAACTCTGACGTCAATTTACGAAAGTCATAAGTCTCTTTATTTTCACATAACTCTTTACCTTTCTTCACTTCATAGGCCAATAAGACTCTCAAACATTTTTTATGGAGCAAACCATACCATATTGAATTTTCATCCAAAGTAAGTTTTAATTGGTGATTGACACACCGTAGACTCATCACATCCCTAATTTCCAAGTCCCCCAATTCAATTATGTTCTTCCATATATCTAATGATAAGTCTATGAGACCCATAATCTGGTAATAGTGAATTTGTTTAAGATGTGTTCTTTATAAATGAACAGTGTGGGTATTTTTGATTGATCGCGTTAATGCGGCTCTATACGTATAGACTTAGATAATTGAAAAAGCAGACCTAAATTCAGGATATGCTACAAATTCTCATTTAGGCGTAATTTCCCTCTTTACCCAATATCTGATATTTTTTTCGCTTTGAAGAATCATTAACAGTCTATTTGTGTATCATACTATTAATCTTATTGTGAGCTGATATCATCGCGATGGAAAACTGAAAAATCTGGAGAAATTACAACACATATGGGTAAAAGAAAAGGCGATAATAATCAAAAGGCCAAAACCAAAAAGTTCAAAAATTCAGGATTTATAGATACAAATACTGCAGGAATCTACGCCACTTGTAATAGAGGTAAAGAACAAGGATGCATAAAAGAGTTGATGAATTTTTTGAGTGAAAAAGTGGAAGACTACTATGATTTAGAAAATTTAAAAGTTTCAGACGAAGAAGAAGAGGATCAAACAGAACTCTCAATAGAAGAACAAATAAAAAAAGAAGTAAGTGATCTTAAACAATCCACTAAATCGAAATCTTCATTTTTAACACCAATAGAACTAAACTGTGAATGCTTGATATTCATAAAGACCCGGAAACCAATTATTCCAGAAACCTTTGTCAGAGATATTTGTGAAGATGCCCTTAAAACAAAGGTCAAGACCACAAGATTCACACAAAAATTAACTCCCATTACTTTGTCCACTTCTGCAAGTATCGAAGAGTTGAAGAAATTGGCTAAGAAGGTCTTAGCACCACATTTTCATAAAGAAGACCAAAAACCAATTAAATTTGCTATCCAGGTATCAAGGAGACATTTCAATGCAATAGAAAGAGGCGATATCATAAAATCAGTTGCTGAATGCGTTGGTAGAGACCATGGACATTCGGTTGACCTAAAAGCTTACGACCTATTGATACTTGTAGAATGTTTCAAGACAAACATCGGAATGGGCGTGGTTAAAGATTACGATAAATTATGTAAGTATAACCTTCAGCAGATTTTTGATAAAGCCAACGAGTCTGGAGAGAAGACCGAAGGTAAGGAGGAGGATAAGAAAGAATAATAGGATTTGTACGCATTATTATATAAGTAGTATTTAAGGATCAGATTAGACTAATTTTTTCTCTAATTGGAACACTCTTAAAACTCAACCAGTCTGCTTCACTATTGGGTATCAATCCCATTGCATTTAGTTTCCATATACCTATTGACATACATGCTAATTGACATAATATAAATACGGCCTTTGCTTGCAATATAATCGTTGCATTAGTGTCGGTCTCGAGTCCTTTAAATATACGATTGGTGTCATTAAATATCGCCTTAAGAGGATTTAAAAACAATGAAAATGTCATCATTATTGGAATAATCTGTAATGAACTTCCTGTCATATAACTCATTATTAAATTCATTGGAATTGATTTGGCTGGCCCTATGGCAATTTCCCATATTTTCTTGATCTTCAATTGTTCTAAATTTGCAGGTTCTTTCTTACTGACACCAGCAGATTTTTTATTGGTAAGAATTTCTTCATTATAACCAGGAGGTGACTTTAATTTATCCTTAACTCTTACCGGTTGAATGACATGAGGAGTCAAGAGTTCTGAGTAGTCAGCCATATTTTGTGGTTGGTAGTTGAGTAGGCAGTTCGCGAACAATTTGATCCTGATCAAATCTTAGATAGGAGGGAGAGACTAGAGATTTTTAGTCAATTGGATATTTTCAGGGCTTTCATAACTTTATAAGCCATTTCAAGGTACATAAAAATATAGGTGGTTATACTAAAGGCAAAAAATCAGATACAGAAATCATAAAGTGTAAAGGAGTCATCAGAATATTACAAAGATAACATAAAATCATAAAATATGAATTCTACAGACTTCAAAAATAACCCATTGAACAAAATCATCGGCTTATCCATAGTATTATCTATGGGATTTCTCTTGGTAGTGCTTGCAGGAGTCTACGGGAATTGGTTTCCAATCATTGATGGAATTATTTGTGGGCTTGCACATTTACCAGTTGTTATAACCAGGGCTTTATCTGACTCCAGTGATTATGACTTTAATTTCGATCCTTCAATAAGTTCACAGGGTAATTTTTTAAAAGAATCTGGTCAATTTTTATCGGCATTCTTGGTTGTAACTGGCTTTTATTTGCCAATTATATTACATAATTCTTTGATCTTGACTAAAACTGCGATGGTTTTAACTATAATTGGTGGTAGTTTAATTTATGGTACAGTATACGTGTTCAGTCTGTATTTTGATGAACAAGAAGACGAAGTAAATTTAGGTGAAGGGATTATTTAATTATGAATATGAGAATCTTCAACTCAAGACTAGAGGAAAACGATGAGCAATCGAAAGTGAAAAATGAATCATGAAGTTAGTGTTCTTCTAACACTATAATTCTTAGAAAAGTTCATTCAAAAGTTTATTAATAGATACTTTTTGGACCCTTTCTCTAGAAACAGATTGGATTCTCATATATACGCATATAATTGAGAACAGGGCGTAAACATGAGACCAACTCTATCGTATTTATCACCGCACCTAACTCGCATTTTCGCTTTCGAGTTCTTAAACCATCGAACACCTGACTACAGTAGAGACGGCAACGACAACAATGACAATAAATGATGTAAATGAAATTGCCATGGCAGAAAGAGAAATTGTTCATGAGCACCAAGCCAAAGAAAAAATTATCAATGAGGAGTACAAAATTTGGAAAAAAACCGTACCGTTATTGTATGATACTATTCACACTCATGCTTTAGATTTCCCATCATTAACAGTTAAATGGTTACCTGACTACACATTCAGTGAAGACAAGAGTTATATTAGTGTTAAATTCTTATACGGTACAAATGCATCCCAGCATTCTCAAGATTATTTAAAATTAGGGTCATTGGTCTTGCCAAGTACTTTAGCACCTAATTTCAATGAAATCACTAAAAATAAGGGTAAGTTACCCGTTCCCCAAGAAAGCGACCCTAATAGGAAAAGCTTCAAAGTATTAAATACTTGGAAACATAATGGGGAAGTTAACAAATTAGAAATATCACCAAATAATGAAAATGTAATAACTTTTGATAATGAGGGAATTGTCCACTTATACAATTTAAATAATGGATCAAAAGATTGTAAGGATTTCAAATATCATAAATTAGAAGGGTATGCTTTGGAATGGTTGAATGATCAAGAATTCTTATCAGGATCCAATGACTCTCAAATTGCCTTATGGGATGTTCTGAAACCTTCAACACCAATTCAGAGTTTTAAAAATCATAATGCAGTTATAAATGATTTATCATTGAATTTGTCTCATAAAAAGATTTTTGGATCGACCTCAGATGATTACACAACGAAGGTTCATGATTTAAGAGCCTCTGCCAACGAAAGTGTCGCTATCAATATTGATAATAAACATATTCAAAATAGTTTGAAATTCCATCCTGATATTTCAACTTTACTTGCCACTGGTGGTAGAGATAATGTTGTATCATTATATGACTTGAGATATCCATCAAAACCATTCAGAACCTTATTTGGTCACAATGATAGTATCAATGGTATAAAATGGGATGTTCATAATAATCCAAACAAGTTATTGACCTGGTCTTTAGATAAAAGAGTTATAATTTGGGATTTAGACAGTTTAGATGAAGAGTTCGTATATCCTAACGACAATAATGAAAATCCCAGAAAGAGAAATAATGCTAGAACAACAGACCCAACTCTCAAATTCATTAGTGGGGGCCATACTAATAGAATCAACGAAGTTGACATCCATCCTAAGATTGATGGGTTAACTATTACTTGTGGAGATGACAGTTTACTAGAGATTTGGAAACCAAAAGTGGTGATAGAAGAAGAGGATGAAATGGAGGTAGAAAGTAACTGAAAACTGGGATAATATAACAAATGTATTTTTAATATAGGACTGTTTTAGTCTCGTATCTATAATGTACACACTCTATATATACATTATATACAATGATGCAGTTTTTTAGGTAATAATAATATCAATGGGTTTATCAGTATATATATGCCAACGATTATAAATCCTTGTTCCATTATGTACATAGCTAAATTCTTCATTCAAAATGACTAGCCTCTCGTTTTCTAAACTGAACCTAGTATCTGTGGCTATCAATAAAACGACGAGTTTCTCGTTGGTTCCTAACTTCTTTACTTCCGCTGAGTACATGAATTTACCTAATCTTTTATTCCTTATAATCATATGAGTTGGGCACAATTGGTCTTTATTTTTCATAAATTCGGGTCTGACATATGCATGCAAGTTCAAATTATTTACCCGGTTATCAACACTTAGTTCTTCTTCAGGAGTATGCTTATCACTATGTCTTTGAAGCTCAGTCATGATTCGATGTTGCGAGATATATTTATCCCTTATCTTATTCTTAGGGTCATGAAGTATATAGTCGAATTTATTGATTTTGAACCATCTTAAAAACTTTAAAAAGGACTGGAAAACCTGGAATAACTCAAAATTATCTTGTGACAAACAATGTTTGATCCTCTTAAATTCAAGTTCAAATTGTTTGAACCTGTTTGACACACCATAAATTTGATATTTTTGATCAGATCTCGAAGTGGTCGTATTAACCAAATCTTTGATCGAATACGAAAATTTAGGTTTATCCTTGAATATGTTCTTGGATTTATGCATTTGCTTGTGGAGATCTAATAGGCTATTCCTGGTAATTGAATTATCTGGGGTATGTTTTCTTTTAATAGGACGATTTGATAAATCAGTTAATGGTCTACGTCTACTCAAAATTTGAACATCCGACGATTTCGAAGTAGATACCACTAACCTGTTTTGTTTCATCATCCTGTTTCGTAGTCTGTTAGTCTCACTTTTGTACCTTTCAAATGCATCCATTGTATGTTTACAATTTAGTATCGCGATTTGTTATCGCATCTTGACTTCAACACGTAGTTAAATCAATCATTTTTCTTCATAAACAGAAATCAGGTAGTCTCTCAATAATAATCTTTCTTCTTCTCTTAATTCACCTAAAACACCTTCACACTTGCTGATGGTATTCAAAAACTCATCATTAATCAAGTTTAACCACCCGCTATGTCTTGGACATTTCCTTTTTTCTTGTACACAAATTCCATCAAATAACACATCATCATTATTCATGACGAATTCAATAATTTTGTCAATATCAAATTCTTCTAAATGAGATTGTTCTATGTCCCTTAAATTCTTATTATATAGACATAATTCAATCTTTTTCTTACTTTTCTTTTCAGAAGTTAATCTCTCATTTAAACTCCTGATTTTATTCTTGTACCTAAACAACAAATCTATCTTATTCTTATATAGACTGATTTCATCCTTGGTTTGTTGCAATTTGGTGATTATGTTCTCAATATCAAGCTTAAGCTCTTCTGGAAACTTATCCATATTATTCTCAATATCAATGACTTCAGGCAACTCAGGAAACGTTGTTCCTAAAACTTGTAATTCTTTCAAGGGTTGGTTGATTATGACTTTGATTTTATCATTATTCCTGTTGTTTACAAGACTTTGGAAGAACCTAAGTCCACATTCTTTACTACAATACTTAGACCCAAGTTCTACTGATTTCCAGCAATCATCATTTCTACATTTCCTCTTCCATTTTGTATACCCAAGACCTTTCCATTGGCAAAACTTGCAATAGAAGCTGGCTACTAGATCCTTATATAATTCATTTATTTTCATGCATTTGAAATGATACCATTCATCACAACCATCACATCCTATCATTAATTCACCTCTATCGGGTTTCCTACATATACAATAGACTTCTTCACTATTTAAATCAAACTTTGGAGAGTTACTAAACTTTTTATATTGTTTAGAGATCTCTTCATTATTTTCAAGTTCTATTATATGGTGATTAACTGCTGAATACTTTGGTAGGAGCTTTGACATTGAGTTGTTCCGCGATCTTTACTCAGAACATTAAGACACTATGATCTCACGATTTCAGAAAGAGAATTAGTAATTCATGTTTTATTATAAGACCGAATACATATACATTAGTTAACTACTACTTCGTCATCCGTGTCACTTATTTCATGTCTATTACGTTTCTGAACTTTGTTCAAAACTATAAAGACAAATAAGAATATTCCCACTAAAGATGCTAATTCAAATCCTATACTTACTTTGAACCCATATTTCCATAAAGGAGCTTCGTTTGCTGGCCAGACATACAATGGAATCCATGCATTGTTGGCGTAAACCATACACACAGTTATTCCAGTGGCTATAGCTCTTAAATCAGAATCCTTGGGCCAAATCAATGGTAAACACGAAATCAAAATTGGCGTGGTGGCACCTTGACAGAATAATAATATGTAAGCAAAAAACTTAACACCGACAGCCTTTGGCCAAGCAATTAATATTGAGGTACCAACTACCCCAATAAGGTTTTCGATGACTAAATAAGGTAATTTTTTACCGGTTTGATCAGATAATTTCGAGAAGAAAAGTACCGTCACAAGTTGACAGGCATTACCTATAATTGGAATAAGATTAAGTTGGGCCACTGAGTATTTCTTGGTCCCGTCAGCTTTGGTTAAACTTTGCAACCACAAATTGAAGTACCCGTTACCATTTTGCCAAGCTGCTGGAACATAAGCTAACATGAATAGCCAAAGTCTATAATCAAGCAAAAGTTTTGCAACGGTCTTTATTTTGAATTGCCTTTTGGTTTTTCTACCAATTTTTTCCATTCTTTGGTTAGCAATTTCTAAATCGGAAGACGACATCCATCTAGCCCCACCATTAGCTGGAGAGTCTGGCAAAGCCAAAACCCCAAAGAATGCAATAACAACAGTCATTAATCCATTAACGACAAATAGCCATTGCCACCCTTGTAATCCACCTTTGCCATTTAAAGTTTCGTGAATAGATGCTTGCATGAACCCAGTAAACATGGCACCAGCATAATACAGTCCAGTGAATAGAGCTGCCCTGGTAGCTAATTCAGCTTCTGTATAATAATTGTAAAAGATAGTCATCATACCAGGCCATGCCAGTGACTCAAGAAGACCAATGAAGAACCTCATAGGATAAAGTTGATCAGCGTTTTTAGCAAAAGCACAGGTTAATGTTAAGATACCCCATAAAAGTTCACAAGTACTCAACCAATATTGAGTTTTTAACTTCGTCATAAAAAATTGAGCTGGAATTAACCCAACAGCATAACCAATAGTAAAGTAAGTCCCAATCCAATTATACTGTTTACCGTGAATGTTAAGACTTTCTTTCATACCACTAACATAAGCGTTACTATAATTCGACTGATCAATCGATTTAATAGTATAAGCAATACAACCCCAGGTCAATAAGTAAATATCTAATTTCCTGATGAAAGCTATTTCCTTCTTAGATCTATAACCTGGTGTTCTAAAGACTTTAGCAAACCAACTTCTGTTGGACTCGTACTGCTTAGAGTGTTCATTGAACAACTGATCATTACTAGACTGACCATCACTGGATTGCAAAGCACTAGAATCGTGTAAACTGTCAGCAGTACTAGAAGTTACTGTAACATCAAGAGCGCCAGATTTATCGTACTCCACTGCCATTGTAAAGTTATTGTAATGAATCTATAGAGGTATATGTTCATATTTAACTCATTTCAATTACTGTGGATCTGTAAGATTTTTGCCCATGGTGTTTTATTTTTTACGAGATCGTTAATTGGGGTTCATATACAATTGACCGCCACATTCGGAGCCACATATCCAATTACAGTAAACTGATTAATGGCTTTAATAACTTTAGGTTTTATTCAGATGTAAGTAAGGCTAAATCGACAAACTTGTTTTGCAACCATGCGGATCTCTGCAAAATCTTGGCCTAGGGGATCCTGAGGTTTTTGAACAACCTCTGTACGCTGTATGACAAGTTAGGTGCTTATTTCCGACAACTAATTTAGGACCAGGTCCGGTACAATGTGGCATCTCAACCTCACAATTCATCATTATTGCAACCTCCGATCTATAATCCACAGTGCGGAATTCTTATCTAATATGGAGTAGCTCCACAGTTTCGGAGATATTTATAAGCTAACATGTACGTCCGCTTGGAAGCGCCGACAATATGTCTCCATCTCAGAAATTGAAAGAATCCGAAGCTGTTGAAGTTACTACTGAAAGCTCTGCTGCAAGTGGTACTCAAGATAAACCTAAGAAAAAGTTAATTATTAGTGCCTTCATTACTGGAGGTACAACTGATTGGAGATTTCCTAGTGACAAATCCGAAAGATTTGCTCATGATTTAGACGCCTGGGTTGAATTAGCCAAGACATTAGAGAAAGGTAAGATCTATGCCTTATTTATTGCTGACCATCTTACCCTTTTCGATGTTTATAAGGGCCCAAATAATTTTGAAGATGCTGTCAAGACTGGGATGAATGTCCCCAAAGCTGATCCATCTCATGCAATTATCAGCGCTTCAAGAGAAACTAAATCAATTTCATTTGCTGTTACTTTCAGTACTATCAGTGAACATCCTTATTTGTTTTCCAGAAGGTTAGCTACTTTAGATCATTTCACTAAAGGTAGAATTGGATGGAACATTGTTACATCTTATTTAAAGAGTGCTGGTACCCAACTTTTGAATAATGAACCATTCCCTCCTCATGATCAGAGGTATAAGAAAGCTGCAGAATATGTAGATATTGTCACTGGATTATTATTGTCAACTTGGAGAGATGATGCTTTGGTTTATAATAAAGAAACTGGGGTTTTTGTTGAGCCAAAGAGAGTGAGAGAAATTAACTATGAAGGACCTACTTACAAAGTAAGAGGACCGGCTATTACAAAACCAAGTCCTCAAAGGGTTCCTTTAATTGTTCAAGCTGGTACTTCTAAAAAAGGGCAAGAATTAGCAGCCGAATTTGCTGAATTCGTTTATGTTTTAGGTACCACTGCTGAATTGGGTGACAAAATTCAATATATTAGAAAAGTTGCTAAAGAAAAATATGGTAGAAATCCTAAGAATATCAAAGTTATTTATTCAGCAAGAGTTATTTTAGCTAAAACTCACGAGGAGGCAATCGCCAAAGAAAAATCTTATAAGGATTATGAAGTGCCAGATAGAAATGCTGTAAACTTTGGAGGTATCACTGGAATTGACTTAAACGAATATGATACTGACGAAGAACTTGATAGTAATGTTGCTAATGTTAATGGTGTCAGAACAACTGCTGAAACTTATTTCAGAAAATCTGATAACAAACCTACTAAAAAATCCCTTTTAGCTAGAAATTCTGGTTCAAGTCCTTTAACTGGTACTCCAGAGGAGGTTGCTGATAAAATGGAGAGTCTAGTCGAAGAATTAGATCTTGATGGATTCAACTTTAATTTCGCTGTTTTACCAGAATCAGCTGAAGATTTAGTTGAATTGTTGGTTCCTGAATTACAAAGAAGGGGAATTTTCTGGGAAGATTATGCTGTTCCTGGTGGTACATTTAGAGAGAATGTTTATGGCACAGAGGGTCATACATTCTTGCCTGAAGATCATCCTTTACATGACATTAGATGGTCTAAGAAACATTCCAGGGAAGAATTCGATGAAATCTACAGTGAAAATTTGAGGAAAAGACATAAAGCTAGAAAGTCTTTGGAAGATACCACAGATTAAGTATATGTAAAAATATAAGAATCAACTATACAGTTACCACATACTTTTCACATTTTGCACCATTATCTTCCAACTGTTGAAGAGCTGAAATAATTGATGTGAACCCTTCGAATTTCCTAATTTTGACTGGTTTGATAAGACCACTATGCAAATATACAGAAGTAATCTCTATTAATTGTTCTCCTAAAGTTATTTGTTCGTGGAAGTTTTTTATAACAACAGGACATATTTCAACATCATGAGGATTCGATTTAGGAACCTTAACAATCCCTGAAAATCTAGATCCAGAATACTTAGCAAGGATATCAAGAACAAGGTTAGAAGTATCAGCTGAAATACAATCAACACCATACTTAATATTAGAATAGTATGTAGCTCTTTCGATAATATGTGGAGTTTCTTTTGATCTATCAATTACAGCATCTGCCCCCAAGTATTTCAAGTAACGGCTATACTTCAAGCTTGCTATAGAAACTACTTGCAATCCATGGATCTTAGCCAACTGAGTTAAGTATAATCCTACAATTGTTGACCCTCCATATATCAAAAGCTTTTCATTATTAGTGAATCTTTGATCAGGGGTGATTTTAAATGAATCATAGAAGATTATAGCAGCCGTAACTAAACCTACACCAATGCTTGCACCATCTTCGAAAGTTAAGAAAGAAGGTAACTTCCATACTAATCTATTATCAATAGCAGTATAATTTTGGAACGTACTAGTTCTTATATCTCTGTAACTGGTACTAGCCAATATCACTCTATCACCTATCGATAAGTTCTTGACTTTATCGCCAACTTTAACAATCTCTCCGCTACTTTCTCTGCCATTAATCCAAGGAAAAGTATAAATTGAAAAATTATATTTTTTACTTTTCCAGTCTATTGGGTTCAACCCGATAGCTCTATTTTCAATGAGAATTTCATTATCGTTTATATCCGGTATGTCATGATCTCCCACACTCAATGGATGTTCAAGGTTAGATATCAAAATGGCTTTTTGTTTCATTCTATATAATTACTGATTTTTGTAAGTTATTCTCTAAAACCAACACCTGGGTAATAAGGTGTCGATGATTTTTTGCAATTTTATAAAATAGGTATAACCACAGTGTTCATAATTATATTTTATTATCTATGTGTGGCTGCAAAATGATTCCGCAACAGTTTCTTTCCACAGTTTTATAATTCCGTTTCGATTTACATGCACCCATGACTATCACCCATGCCCTTTCTATATCATATATTTATATTCACGTAGCTGCTAGATCGTATTAAGTAATTCCTGCTTGAAACACAATCAAACTGTTGCCTACAACGACAGTCTTAAAAGGTATAAAAATCACTAATTGATCTCAAACCTTAGTATGAGGATCTCGTATCTATCAAATCAAATTTGGTATAAAAGGTCCGATTAATTTCGTAATGCATGCCCCACCTTACACTGGCCGGATAACTTTCACTTTTCCAATTCTAGAAATATCTATTCTGGGAAATATTCGTCCTAGACATTTATCCCAGTTGTCGGTAACTGCAAGTCAACTGCCCAATGAAAACAGAGACAAATTATACGAACAAGTTAAAAAAATAGACAATGTAGTCGCTACTAGAGACCGTTGAAAAAGTTCAAAACACAATATTTATAATAAAAAACAAACTAATAAGCTAGAGACATGCATCTAATACTTTCCATGTCTTAAAAATTGACTAACAGTGTCAGCAATAGTCTTGTCAAAAGTGATGAGTTCAAATCCTAAAAGTTTTTGAGTTCTTGAAGTATCGATCTTTGGACCATAGTAACCTTTGCTTGGAGGGGTGGTGGTCTTTGGTAAATTTAATTGAGGGAAATGTTTGTTAATAATATCCAAAATGGTTTGTTCATCAAAGCTTTGGGAGATCAATAATAAATTTTTGCCATCAGTTTCTTTTGATTCCATAGCAGTAATTTCACTACGAGCAACATCTCTTACATCTACAGCGGCAGCAGCGGTTTGACAAACAGGGTTCTTAATAATACCAGCAATCATATTCAAAGTTGAAACTGGACCTTCCTTAGCAAGTTCTTCGTAAGCTTGAGGACCGAAAACATAAGCTGGGGAGACAGTTGCAAATTTGTAAGATGGATTATGTTTCTTGATAAATTCCCATGAAGCTGCTTCAGCAAATTGCTTGGATGCCCAATAAGCTGCATATTGATTGGTCTTTGAGTCTTCAACAACAGCTTTATAATCTGGAAGTTCAGCAGGATCTTCATTGATGGTTCTTTCTAAGTTAGGGTTAAATTGCTCAGCAAGACTTGCCTTAGCACAATAAGATGATGTAGTAACAATCTTTTCAATATTCTTACCATACTTGTGGGCTGATTCTAAAATTCCAGTAGTACCTTTAATAGCTGGAGTTAAAAGTTGATTTTCAACATCTTCAGTGGTGAAAAAGAAGGGAGAAGCAACATGGTAGACATATTTGATTTCTGGATGATCTTTGAATACTTGATCAAAGGCACCATCTTCACTAATTTCTGGAATAACAACAAATGAAAGGTTTTTGTTATTAACGATCTTAGCATATTTATCACCTTTTGATTGTGATCTAACAGAACCAATAACTATATAATTTTTTTCTAATAATTGTTTAACAACATGTAAACCAATGTAACTGGTAAAACCTGAAACGAAAACAGTGGTAGCAGCCATTTTAAATCTTTTTTAATCTTTGTTTTTTGTGTTTTTATCTAATTTATCAAATGAATTGATGATGAGAAGACAAGATCATTTCTTCATATTTATATAGTTTTTAAGTGATTAGAAATTGTCAGCTTATATTCTGAAACATCATAAGCGATGATTCACCTACATCAAAAATAACCTAAAAAGTTCGAAAATTCTACCACGGTGATAAAGTCGGATTTACCCAGTAAGGAATTAGCCGGTGACATCTTTTGCATGAGCAACATTCGCGGGTTAACTTCAAATTAGTAATACCGAATTGCGTACAGAGGTGACACAACGCGGCTCTAACAAGTGGTGTCCTTCCCATTTTACGTTTTTTTGCCTCTGTCACAAACTGCAAATCTTCACTCATTTTAACCGATTACTAATTATATGAATAAGCTGGGGGCGGATCTAACTCATCTATGGTTTCTTGAGTGACTGGCTTGGGCCAAAAGAAGAATACTTTACTTTTTATTGATGTGGCGAGTTGTTGAAGTTTGGACTTAGGTTGACTTTCCGTTTTGCTGTCCTCAGTTTTGTAGTACTCTGTTTTTTCAATATGAGACTTATCATCCCGACTGCTTTGGATATGGCCTTTGTAGTTTTGACCTATCTTACTAGTACTACTAGTAGTGTTATAATGTTTATGGCTATTAGCTTGAGATTGACTAGATTCTGGTCTTGGAGGACTTTTTGATCCTGAAACTCTAGTACGGGAAGAATGGCCAGTCTTATGGTGGTGTTTACTAACAGGTTTACCAACAGATTTACCAACAGGTTTACTAACAGGTTTACTAACAGGTCTACTAACAGGTTTACTAACAGGTTTACCAACGGGCTTACCAACAGATTCAGTTGCAGATTCACTAACAGGTTTACCAGTAGATTCAGTTACAGGTTCAGTAGCAGGTTCAGTTGCAGGTCCAGTTACATCATCACTTTCAGGTTTACTTGATTCTTTTATAATCACTGTACTAGTATCTATTTTAAATAATATTTGCATCACTATTATTCCCAATGCTATTCCCAATAAGGTCCCGAATGCTATTCCTAATCCCAAATCCATAATCGGAGAATTTAGCATATAGCCTACTGCCCATTTCTTATATATCCACGACATTCAACTACAAGGCAAGTATACTTTGCTTATTGTTGCCTTGTATATGATAGATGTTCAAATTGTTTATTACGAGCATATATAACAATCACATTGGTTATGTTAATGCATTATTAGCATAGAGTAAAAAGTCAATTAAGGAATGAATTGCAATTACTCTCTTTTGTACAAAAATTTAAGGACTAAACAGAGCAGACATGTCCGGCCATTTTAGGCAAATAAACCGTAATGTCCTAAAGTCGCTTTCGATATGTGATGTTATGCATCATTTGTGCCCCAACTATACATTATAAAAACCAACTCCTACCTTATTTATAGGTCATATTAAGACCTCATGCAGTCTACTTTGGGCAATTCATTGTATCATAACCCTCATCTACTCATAACTATTCATGATAATACTGCCTTTTCATGTCACTAAAAAACTCTACACGCATAAATCCTGGTGCGAAAAAATCTCCCGGAAGTTCGTATCCACTGATTAATAACTGCAATCAATCAAATTTGGAATGTCACCAAAAGTTATCTTAATCTCCTCTGACGATGAAAAATTCGTTACAGATCCAAAAGTTGCTGAAAAATCAATCTTGATTAAGAACATGATAAACGATTTACATCCAGATGGGTTAGAAGAAGATTTCGAAATCCCAACCCCAAACGTCAGATCTACCGTTTTAGAAAAAGTCTTGGAATGGTGTGAACACCACAAGAATACCATATTTCCTGAAGACGAAGATGAAGATGCTAAGAAGACTGCCCCAGTCGATGAATGGGATAGAAATTTCTTAAAAGTTGATCAAGAAATGTTGTACGAAATCATCAGTGCTGCCAATTATTTAAACATTAGACCATTGTTGGATTCTGGTTGTAAGACTGTTGCTGAAATGATTAGAAATAAATCACCAGAAGAATTAAGAAAGATTTTCAATATTGTTAATGACTTTACTCCAGAAGAAGAAGCTGCTATCAGAAGAGAAAATGAATGGGCTGAGGATCGTTAACCTCTTGATGTTATGAAGAGTCACGATTTGGTTTTGTAAAGTATTCTTAGTAGAGCATTGTATGTATATGCAAGCGTTACATTCTTATATGTTCTATTGTTGTTTTGTTCTCTGTTACCGCTTTAGCTGCATATCTCTTTTTGCTTCTTCATGGTTCTATCTCTAGATGATCTTGTAGTTCGCCCCTTAATTAGATAGAAATTCTGGTGATAAACCACTTAAACATTTAAATAAACGAAGGAGTAGCCCCTGGAGCAAACCGGTGACCAGCTCGAACTTTAAAAAGCGAGTGCATCGCTTATTCAAAACTCGCACTGTAAATACAACATGACTGATTCAGACATTGATGATGGCTCTACAGTTGTAGGGGGTAGTGGCAGTGATAATGATCATCACGAGTCCCCAAACCAAGTCCAATACCTTTCACAAGAAGGCAAGTTTGATACCAATACCCTTTATGACGGATATGATGGAATCAACCAATCGCCTGATTTAAGGAAATACGGTCTCAATGCCACAATGAGACAAATACATTATAGTGAAAACAAATTAGCACTTGATAATCACATAAACAAAGCTGTAGACTTACTTTATGAGTTGACTAGTGAAAATAAATCCAGACCAATTTTTTATCCTACTAATTTTGAATCGTCACCTAAAGTCCATTTGTTCAGATCTAACAAATCATTAAAAAGTATTGAAAAGGCTAAACTTAAATCTGATAGTGATACCAGTAGTAATGTTGATGGATTAGAAGGTTCCTTGCCTGAATTTAAAGTGTTAAAGTTGAACTTATCCTCCCATAATGACACAGAGATTATCAATGGAATAAACTCACTTGATAAATCATCGATTTCCATCTTACTCGAACAAAAATTAAACCAACAAGTTAAGTTTCTATTGAACTTAAAAGACCGTATTGATGATACATCATCTAAGGTGTTTGTTACTGGTGACTTGAATGCAGGTAAATCGACATTTTGTAATGCTTTATTAAGAAGAAAAGTCTTACCAGAAGATCAACAACCTTGCACTTCAGTATTCTGTGAAATTATTGATGCTTCAAAAGAGAATAATAGTGTTGAAGAGGTTCATGCCATTAAACCCTCCGTAAGTTATAATATTAAAGATGAATCAACGTATACTATTTTCAACTTGAAAGACTTACACGAATTAGTATATAAATCTGATACTTACAGTTTGTTAAAAGTCTATTTGAATGACGTAAGACCAAAAGATCAAAGTTTGTTATGTAATGGAGTCATTGATATTAGGTTGATCGATGCTCCAGGGTTAAATATTGATCTGTATCAAACCACTCAAGTCTTTTCAAGACAAGAAGAAATTGATTTAATCGTCTTTGTGGTAAATTCTGAAAATTATTTCACCTTATCCGGAAAAGAGTTTATATCATCAGCAGCATCCGAGAAACAATACTTATTTATCGTATCGAATAAGTTTGATAATATAAAGGATAAGGAAAGATGTAAAGGAAAGATTTTAGAACAAGTTAAATCTTTGAGCCCTGAGAGTTATAAGGACGCCAAAGATTTTGTTCATTTCATTTCATCTACAGGTGTGTTACCCGAAGGGAATGGTGGTGATGGTGACGGTGACCCGTCTGACCCTGATGGGTCAGAAAGAACCGATCCTGATTTCGATAATCTTGAAGCTTCACTTCGGAAGTTTGTGCTTGAGAAAAGAGCGTTATCGAAACTTTTGCCTGCCAAAAATTACCTTCTTAATATCCTTAATGATATCATTTCCCTTGCTAATATAAATAAAAATCTTTATGAGGTTGAAAAACAATCATTAACTGATCAATTGAATACCCAAGTAACTCCAGAATATGACAGTATTCTCAACAAGAGTGTTAAAATTAACGAAAATTTCCTTAAACTCATAGAAAATACCAGTACTCATTTGTACAACTTTACAAAGACTGAACTTAACGACAGTATAAATAAAATGGGTGATAAGCAAATTGTTAATTATGTAGGTATTCAATATGCTTACGACTATGCTCAAGAAACCCAAAGGAAAATGATTAATAGTATTTTATCGGCGGTGTTGTTATGCGAAGACCATGCTAAACAAGCTACGGAGGAAAGTGTCGAGGAAATCATCCTGTTAGGTAAATCAACTTTAGGTGATGAATTTTTGCATGACAAAACTTTCCAATCTGATTTGATGTTCACTAGAAAGAAAGATTTAACTTATAAGAATTTAACCACTACAATTGAATTCAGTGATTTCTTTGACCCTTCATTTGAATCGTTTTTAAGTTGGTTGGGTATCCCAAGTGATTTGGTATCACTGTCAATGAGCCAATTGAGTTATTACAATCCCACATCAATTATCACCAAAATTCCTTTAACTGCTATTACCTTAAGAGAACAGTTACCAAGTCAGTTGACTTTGCATACTATATATTCCTCCAGTAAAATCATAACTGCTGGTGCAGTGGTTAGAAGATTGTACATGGCATCAAGTATTTTGAAACCATCGGTATTGAAGAAAGCAGTTGCTCCCTTATTATTGACCATCGGTGGTATAACTATTTACTACTTAATTAGTGATATTCCAAATGCTTTACCTAGAAAACAAGCTAGAAAATTGAAACATAAAATTGTAGAATTGGATTATGTTCATAAGAATTCGGACAGGATCTCTAAAGAGTCCAGAAAGGTATTGAACTATCCTTCAAGGCAAGTTATGAACAATTTCCAAACCAGTATTGATAAGAGAAATAACGAGAAGGAAAAGATCGAAAAGGAGATCAAAAGTGCAAACTTAAGTTTGGGATATTTCAAGGAATTATTAGAGAAAGTGGAACATGAAGTAAATTTGATTAAGAATGTCAATTTGGAACAAAACACTGTGGACTAAATAACTTCTTCATCTTCTTAGACGATTATGAAGGGTTCGGGATGTATATATTAACGTTGTTTATGCTGTAAATAGAGTAAGAAAAGATTAATTGCAACCATTCCCACACATAATGCTAAACTGGCCTCAAATGCTGCTCTATAACATGCGCTACCTTTGAAGCAAATCCCAGTAGATGGATCAGTATTGGCATCATACAAAACTCCAAAATATTTCTCTAAAATGTATAATACAATTAATGGCCCTGTACAGATTAAACCCCATACAGTTGAAAAAGTTCTAGTTCCGAACCTGTCAGCCATGACAGCAGGATAGACTCCAAATATTAACCCGTAACCTCCACCAATCATAGCCGATGCTACTGAAATCAATGCAACATTACCGGAGTTATTCATAGTTATATAATGAGCGGTTGCTAAGATGGAAATAGTTACCAAAACAATCCAAAGCCTTTGAATTTTCAATTTCTTATGAATAATATCTGATAAGACACCGGAAGTAACCCTACCTGAAAAAGAACCTATGGAAATGATTGCAACTTGAATAGCTTGAACTTGAGCAGCAGTTGGGCCAGGACTCTCAGGATCAGGTATACCTCCATAATTGACTTGAGCTGTGACTATAAACCCTACTGAATAAATATAAGTTTGCGAAGTACCACTAAGTAACGCTACCAATAAATAATGTATAAGAAACTCTTTGTTGCTTAACAAGTCTCCAATAATTTGCCAAGGGGTTCTATGTTTCTTCTTTCTTTTGATTTTAACATATTGAGTGGGATTGTTGGCTTTATTGATGGCATTAAGCTTTTTGGTTAACTCGGTACTTGTTACTTCGTTACTAAAAGAAGTATTACCTTTTAAACTTCCAATAGATTCCTTTCTACCAAGAGTTCCTTGATATGAATTGTTCCTAGTAAGGTAAGCAGATCTTGATTTGTTTGAGTCATCTGGAGTTTTACTTGGGGTTTGACTAATTGGAATGTATTCAGAAATAGTTGACGAAGTTTCTGAACCTCTAGGTGTTCTTTTGCCAATTCCCCAAAATGAAAACGAGCCTGCCAATGATTGACCATCACTATCTAATTCTTCTGTCTTCACAGGACTAGGGATAACCATTGGATCCGATGAACTTGCAGTTGTTTGGTCAACAATTGCAGCATAATCATCCCCTTCACTCGAAGACTCAAGTAAATTTGTAGCCTCATCTTCAATAGCTTGCTCTTCATCATCGTGTTCATCTTCATGGTCTTTAAAAATGCCAACAAACCAAGAACCAATCAAAGTTGCCAGTCCACAACAGAAGGCCAAGAACCGAAGCAATCCACCGGTGTCATCGACGAAGAAATTGGCACTTACAACTGAAAATAATGTAGCAGCTAAACCATAACAAGCAACGGGGAAAACACCAGCAGTACCTCTGTTTTTAGGGAAGTTAGCTTGAGCTGCTTTTAATGCTGCAAAATAGGCCGTTACTGAACCCAATCCCATGAGACCTGCCGATAAACAAATCAACAACAAATTGCACACACTATAGAAATAGATAAGATAAAGACTGAAATACCCAGTAAATATGCAGATCGAACCAACGAAAATTGATAACCTCGGGCCATAGGTATCGATGAAGACTCCACCAAATAAACCACCTCCACCCAGACCTAAATTTGTGGCCAACGAAATGATAGCAGCATCAGTTGCAGTTAAACCCACTTTCTTAACTAATTGGACACTATAGACTCCATAAAGATAAGGAGTACCCGATGCAAGTCCTACAAAGATTGACATAAACAACGAAAGGTATCGCTTTGTGCTATTGGGGCTTGGGCTGTCATTTAGGGGTTTCAGCATTGTTCAAGGATAGGAATTGATAAATAATTGCTGCAAGATCGATGCCCCCTTTGCGCGTTATCTTTGTATCGGTCGACCACGGCGGATCTATTGACCATTTTCCGCGTGGTGGAACTCGCAGCTTTGCTTCTCAGTTCTCACAAAAAACTTTTCAACAGATTTCACATATTTAACCAAGTAAAACCCCACAAAAACCAAATAAACTAAACACATATCATCACGCATAATGGGAAGATTAAACAACACAGAGTTTTTGACACAATTTGGAGAATTATTGACGAAAAATGAAGGTAAATCTTCAGTATACCTTACTCAAAAACGATTATCGATCGGTACTGAACTTGAAGACGACAATAATTCAATCAAAGATTTACCAGCAAATGTATTGGGAGATTCCAAAGAGTTTGGTACTACTCAAGAGTTCCCTATCTTGATAAGAGTGGCCATGAATGGTAAAAACACAAAGAAAACGAAATTATCTACGGTGGTTGAGGTTGATCAATTAGACCAATTTTGGGTGGAATATGCCCAAGTTATAAAGGCAGGCTTCATAGGCTTGAAGAAGAAAGATAAGAAGAAGAGTAAGAAAGGAAAAGTATCAAAGTGAACATTAACATAATGAATAACGTAAATAACTATGTATATATTATTACCGTACCAGTACAGTATCTCTACAAGTCTTCCACTATTAACAACCCATTCGGATAAATGAAATTCATATCTTTTACTTTAGTTCCAGTATTCAAATGATCATTTAAGCTAACCTTGGGTGGTAGGGGGCTTTTCAATTGAAACTTGAATTCTGGTACAAAATCCTTAAATTTCTCCTCATCATCGACTACATCAAAAGTTTTGTTGAAGTAGTCATTCCTATATAACTCCACGTACGTAAAGATATCATCAATATTAGAATCCCCACTGAAATAATTAGTTATCCTTTCACCATTAGGTAATTTGATGGCAATTTTTGCTTTATTTTCTATGTTATCAACATTTAACTCTTTGAAATAATTCAATTTCCATATAAGATATTCGTTTTGTAAATGTTCTTTTCTCTTCAACTCTTTCTTTAACTTATCTTGGGCTAAAGATTTTTGGTAATTCAAATCTTGTTGTTTGGTAATAACCTGATTCAAGAATTTGTCCCATAATTCGTTTCTGATCAATTTTAATTCTGGTTCATATTTGTTGATCTTCTTGATGAACTTATTTTCGATTAATTCATCAACGTTTGTTTCAGGATTAACGTTACCTTGAATTTTAACCAATAGTGAAATTTTTGGAGCTGTCTTAACCGGTCCTTCTGGGGTCATTGTCGTGTTTCTAGTAAGACATAATAACCCTAAGAACGGGAACTTGGTAACATTTAAACTATTGGCTAATTGATAACTTTCAGGGTTAGTCAAATCACCTCCCCAAATTATGACGTTAGGATCATTAAAGATCGATAAAAACTTCGGATTAGTAATTATATTGCTTGTCCCATTTTCAGTTTCAGGGTTAGTTAAATACACAAATAGGAACTTTGCTTTGTTAGTCGCCATAAATAAAGCTTGTGTATAACTTCCTTGGTAAAATGTAGGTAATGTTACCCCGTTAGGCAAATTATCTTCTAAATCACGTATAAATCTGCTGGCTTTATTTATAGGATCATTATTTGAATGATTCAATTGGGTCCTATGTTTGAAATGATCCCTGAAATAAATAGTATTAATGAACTTAGCAAGCATTCGTATTATTATATATAACACAAATATTATTGGCTTGAATATAATAATTTGAACTACCTCTAAGACTTTGTTGGCATATTGATTAAGTGATTGGGAGTTAAATAAATTCCTTACCGATGGTTCTATTGTTTCTTCAGGGTATCCTCCCGGTAAAGTACTACCTAATCGATGACCATTAGAATTATCCCCATTAGAATTAGTGCTTAATGGTTGGTATGTCCTATAAAAAATATTTGATAACCAACTAGACATGGTGGTTTAATTCCTTACTCTCCCAATTGTGGTGTGTAATTCTTGCGCATTCTTTCTACAACTTCAATATGACATCACGTGACGTATCACGTGATTGGGGCGCATTAATACATGGTAATGCGTATATTTTTTTAGTCAAAATCTGCCTGTGTGGCGTAATGGTTAGCGCATTTGACTTCTAATCAAAAGATTCCGGGTTCGAGTCCCGGCATGGGTTCATTTATTTCTTTGCGGATTTAGCTCAGTTGGGAGAGCGTCAGACTGAAGTTCACTTTAGTCACAGTTAATCTGAAGGTCCTGTGTTCGATCCACAGAATTCGCATATTTTTTGACTTTATTACCCTGTGTAATTGTCTTCTTTTGCCTTATTTTTTGTCTGTAGATGTTATATGTTTCCTCTAGCTACTTTTTAGTGTCTTAAGCTTTTTTAATATTTTTTCAAATTTAATATTTTTTGCAAAATTTAAACTTTGTGATCTTCACAGAAAATTTTGAAAAAGTTGCAAAAAACAAGAAAAATATTCTGAAAAATCAAGAGTAATATATATTCATAAGCACAGCATAGAAAAATCAATTCATCACGTTTGCTATATATCATTGGCAATGTTCTGAAAAAAGATTTTGCATTTCTCCGCTTTTCCATCAGCTACACCAAATATTGGATTGGCTGGCAAGACATTTGTATCATCACTAATTTCTTTGAATCTGAAATTATATGCAAATTTGTCCATGCCTGTACTTTCCATGTCTGATAAATCTATATTATGTTCCACACAACTTAAACCTAAAAGAGAATAATTTGTGTGATAGAAGTCAACTCTCGTATTAGGTTTATCTTTAAATCCTCCATTTGAATGTTGTGCACAATTGAGTAAATAGATCTTAAGAGCATCCTTATCTAACACCGAAACATCGGTTACGGATTCAACCATCGAGAAAACTCCTCCAACCCAAAAACTATAACAAGCATCAACTAGCTTATTAGTTCTACCAGACAACCCCCCCTCAATTTGCAACTGTCTTGAGGAAAGCCATCTTAACAAACCTGAAAAATTTATGTTAGACTTGAAGAATTCTTTAAACGAGGTTGAAGATGAATCCTTTTGACTCAGACGAGTTCCTAGTATGAACAAACTAGCAACAGCACAGAATGTATACCCACCATGAGCTTCAGTACCAGGAACCCCAGCAAATCCACCTTCATATGTTTGGCAGTTCTTGACCCACTCTAAGGTTCCCTTGACAAAATCATCAGTTAGCAAGTCCAATAAGGATGCAATTACTAACGCACAATAATTAGATCTTGCATCAGCTTCTCCATTATGATGCATAATGAAGGATCCATCCTTTTGTTTTAAGCCTAGCATCCAATTGTATAAATTATGTCTAATCCTTTTTAGCAATTGATACTCTTCGAGTGCAACTAAAGTCAATACAGCGGCATAGGCTGATGCTAAATGGCCCAATTGGTTTTTACCTCCACTTATTCCACCTTTTCCATTATATACAATCAATGATTCAACCTTGTCAACTGCCAATTGTTTAATTTCATCAGATAAAGGACCATGATTAAGTAAGATCTTACTGTTAACCAACCAATATAACATCCAAGAATGATTAGCATCAAGGCTCTTAAAACCACCAGGCAAAGGGTCAGTTAGACTGTGATGGATGTAACTTTCATGCTTTTCAATTTCAAAGTCATTATTGAAGTGACGGTGGCTTGCTAGTATGTCATGGTATATATTCTTAATCATTTCTTCAACTTCAGCTTGGTTTATAGTTGTTTCAGACTCGTAAGAACTTTCGAGGGTTAAAGGCTTCGTTAACATCATATTAAGTTGAGGGTAAATGTTGGGAGGATTGACATCTTGGAAATCTCCTGTATTTATGTTTTGTCGTCCTAGGAGATTAATTAAGTAAGAGACAGTCTCTTCACTCATAATTACCGGATTTGGATGTTACAATCGATTTTTTTCGCACGTAGCAGACACAGGAACACACACGATATTTTATGGTAATTAAGGGTTTATGCCGAACCGAACTAGGTGGTAACGCCGACTACACAGAGACTCATTTAAGCCTGAATGACAATCCCAGAAAAGACTTAATTAAGGTAATCATTAATCATTTATTCATTATATACTGCGCGATGTATGCCAATATCTCATTAAAAAAAAAGAAATAAAGTGAAGCAACTAGGTAAGATATTTAAGAACAGTTTCATAGCAAAAGATAAACTGATCAAAATTCTGTACCATTGAAACTCTCTGTCTTCTTTGATGTTGGACTGATTTATAAACCAAATCAACATCATCATAAGGGTTATACCTTCCATTACCTTTATTATTTATCAAATCTATTATCATATCTATTGTAATATAAGTACCAGTTCTACCACACCCGGCTGAGCAATGGACCAAAGATTTGGTATTTAAGCCTTTTGACTTAATCAATTGAGTTTTGAACGCAATAAACTTCAAAAGGGTCCTAGAATCTGGTACTCCGAAATCGGGCCAGTTTTTGAACTCCAAATGGTAAATTGTCTCTACTGAGTTGGTAGAAAACTTCTTCAACCGCAAAGTTCTTAAAGTGAAATTATCATGGTTTGAAAGTTCCATCAATTCAATGGAAATATCGTCACTCAAAGTCTGATTGTCGAAATACTTATTCTCGTTGAAGTTATTCTGCTCGTTAAGACACACGATCAAATTGATTTTGTTAAACCATATCAAATTCCAAAAATCATAATATGTTGATGGTAAAGGGTTCTGAGTTGCTATGTACTTATAAGACGATAATTTATCGACCTCAATGAAATTACCGTTGAAATAATCGTCATGTTCACCGTGCTGATGATTATGGTCCTGGCATAATTTAACACGGGAATGTTCGAACGGGAAAATGTTTTTGTAACGATTCTTCAACCCAAATTCGATACCTTTTGGAATTTTGTAAGTTATGCCATCGCAGGAAGGACATGGTGTTGAGGGTGTACAATTACAATTTCCAATTGAACTCAATTGTCCGTTAATGGCTAACTTTAATCTCAACTGCTCATCAGCCTCAATCTTATTGAATTTACTATCCAAAACCTGAAGGATACTGCTAGTGGAATTGATAGTGTTTGAGCACGAAGAATTGACAAAAATTCTCTTTAGCCAAATTGGTATACCATCAGCTTTGTTGATAACATCCTCGGTAAACTTAAAGTCATAATTGTAATTGTATGAATGCTTATTAACAGTTTTGATGGTGGATATATTTAACTTTGGCACCGTTTTCATAGACGACAAGAACTTTTGACTCGATGGGGTTGATTTAGGTAATTGAAATCCTGATAATAATGTTGGCATGTGGTTGTCAATTGGTGACAATGGACTTAACTGATAATCGATGAGACTACTTGGAATATGCTGGGGATTGAAACCTTGATTAAGATAATAAATTTGGAATTTAGGATTATAGTTTATGAATTTTGTAATGGTTTGATGCAATTGGTAGCCAATGGAATTTGAATCACTTGAATCATCATAGAACAATAATTCAATTGTATCAGGGGATTCTAATATCAACTTCTTTACCTCGTCATCAATTATGATCGAATTAAGAATCTGTGGTAGACTATACGACTTTCTCTTAAGTAATGTGGATGGCAAGCAAATGTTAATAGAATTCTTTATCCTACTGTTGCTGTAATGATTGAAACATCTGACATCAATTATTATTTTGTCCATAAATGCCAGTAATTCATCATAGCCTACGGCCTTTACTGGTAAATCCTTGAAGACATATGATGAGAATGTGGGTGATTTTGGTGACTTATATGGGGAGGTGGTATATGGTAAACCAGTTACTTTTAATTCTGGGATGTCTATTGGCTTTTTGTCGTTTTTATCCTCATAGGGTATGAATGATGTAGACATTTGTAGGTTCCTATACAGCAAAGTCAAGAATGTCCCGTGGCTTTAATGTAGACTGTTGAGAACTTACGTCTAATAAAAATAGTATGACCCAAGGAAACTGGAGTAGTACTCTACTTGAAACCTTAAAAATCACAAGATTTCACTGTCAAATTATAGTTGAGTAATAGGGTCGACAAGCCACTCCCTTTTATATGCTTGAAATCGCCCTTTGCTTAAACTTTCCTTATGAGCTGGAAACGAAGTTTCTAAACTTTAATCACGCAGTACGGCTTCAAACCTTATCACTACAATAAACCCTAAGAAAATTTCTGGCAAAAACTTTCAGTACTTCTTACTGCGATTTTGGTCTTTATAAACCTGTCAAAATGTTGGTAGTAAGGGATAAGTAAAAGAATATCTTGATGACTCCTGTACCTTTGCTTATTTGAAAATGGTTCCCGGTGAATTCGCTGGTAGTAGGAAATTGAGATGACGTAATTTTGAATTTTCAATTCTTTTTTTAGAAACCGCCGCGATTAGCGGTCTAGATCTTTTGGGATATATTAGCTTCTATTTTTGCTGTCAATAAACTCTACCGCAATGCTTGAGGCGATGAAGTCAATGGGATTGGCAGTTTAAGTTATAAACACAAGGATTTCCATCATTTTCCAGGGATTTCTACCGCGGTAGACCACGGCGGACTTAAGGCACTATGACTTTTTCCCTAAGCCTTAATCTCTTATGTCTAATTTTTGGGCTTTATCACTAGAGTCATGGTCTGGTTTATTAGAATATGTTTTTAGAAGGTGGAAGTGATAGGGCTAAGTTCTGGCAGCAAGTGTGGCAGCTAATGCTGGACCTTCGAGCCTAAGGCAGTTCACAGAGAAAAAATATTATTTTTAACTTCGATAATATATTACATGCATTCTAATATACAAAAGTCTATTATTTGTTATCATCAATGATCAATGGACTCGGGTCGTTTCAGGTTTGCACCCTTTTTGAGACATGCTAAAAATAAAATGGCCTTTGCAACCACTTTAAATTTAGAAAGTTTGGAATTGAGGACCGTGGGACTAGACGTAATATATAATAAATCTAATGAGGGAACCATTGAACTTTGAATCAATTGCTTGGTAGTATTGTTGTACAATAAATCAGTAGTGTCTTCACTAACTTCACTTAATTGTGGCATATTAAACTCAGGATTAACAACATACTCATTATCAATTAGCTGTCCAATAGCATCCAAATTTTTATTGAACTTATTAACAATATTCTGCATCAACAGTTTTGTGAATTTATTATAAATCTTTAGGTCATCTATTCTGACTAATAATTGATAAATTTCATGGTCTTTATCACCATTTCGTTGGTCGAAACTTTTTATAATATGCTTCAATGCTAAAAGTTTGTTCTCTTTATTGGTATTTTCTAATTTGTAGTTATTAACAGTCACATTCACCTCATTTAGTTGTTTAACAATTTGTTGAGTTTTGAGCTCATTAGTATTTATTATCGTTTCGTAATCCTTTTGTAACATCTGTACTTCATTCTGGTGTTCTTGTTGTAGTTGCTTTATAGTGTACTGATATTGGTAATTGGATTGTTTAAGGGAATTGTTTTCATTTTTCAACAGTTTAAGTTGAGCCTTGAGCTGATTTATTTCATCATCTTGATTCCGTATTTTGTCAAGTAAAATGTTGGATGGTTCTTTAACTGTCTTAGGAATATTACTTGGAATTTTAGGTTGTCTGGAGGGCTCACTTTTACTTAAATTGCTAGGAATATTAGGAGTCTCCCTCTTTGTATTCACAATGTATTGCTTATTTTCAGTAGGTTTAACATTGCCTCTATCATTGGACTCATTAATCTCACGGTTAAACCTATTTATAGGGTCATGTCTTGATGATTCTTTTGAAGGTTCTGGTATTAATTGCTCCTGTTCAAATGGCTTAAACTCTTTGACGTCTCCAGCTTTTGGTAAAAAGTCTTCATCCCTGACTTCCTGTATTCTGGAACTTGTGTTGAACCTCTCTTCATATCTTTCACTCAATCCAGTTTTAGATTCAAATTTGGTGGACTTCATCTTAGGACTTCCATGCAAAGTATTGATTTCAATTGGAGTTAACTTCTTATCCTCCGCAATCATGTGCCTCAACTCATTCATTAACTGTCTGTTCTTATTCCGTACTCTATCAACTGTATCCTCCATGTCTGCTAGCTTGTGGATGTTCTTGTAAAGGTTTAACTAGTAGTGTCGTGTTTGTGTTTACTGCGAAAATAAACGCGTATAACCAAATCGTATGAAGAGGCCATAAATAATGAAAAGAAGAGTAAGAAAAACGTCCATAACAGAGAAAATCAAAACCTATCCATTTGATTTGTGGCTATGGATTAATGAATGGATCATGTCCATAGATTGGGACGATTACAGCACCGTCAGTTTAGCGTTGGGTAACGTATTATCGGGATCATTTATAATGTTTACAAAATTGTATATGTATACTACCATCACCGATAAGTCCAGTAGCATATTTCAGACCGACTATTACAACTATGACAAGATCAAGCAGAAGGCATTAAGAGGCAGTAGTTCAGGATTGATGAGTTCATCCGCCAAAGCCAGTCCAATATTCGTGGGATTATGTCAATTGTTGATAGTAACCTTATTTATATCATCGTTTGCCAACTTGGTAGTTATTGTAACATCGTACAAAACTTATTCATTAATGAATAGTGAAAAACCAAATTCTCCTTCTGTCAAAGAGAAGTTATTGAATGAAACCACAAGCAGTTGGTTTGATGATATTATCAATCTATTCAGTTTCAAAAAAACCGAAGAAAGTTTCTTAGACGACAGTACCAATGATTCGTCAGGAATTGAAATCGATTTATTGAACAATAAGTTAGTTTATGAATTAGTAGTATGGGATCCTTCTAAATTCCAATTATTCTTGATGTCAAGTTTCAATCCCTTGAATTTATTGATTACTTGGGTTACTAGCGAATTATCGTTCTGGAAGATCCTATTAATCATTGTGTTAACGAACTTACAGTTTTATTACCTTATCGACAAGTTTTGGATACTCATCAAGGACAAGCAAATTCTTTATCAAGAAATGTTCCAAGAATATAATACTAAGTTTGTTAAGCCGAAAACTGACATTTTGAAAAGAGACGTTGGTATTGATGCTTCCAAATTCAATAAGTATCATGGCCAGACAATAATAGATCAAACCAATCCTTATTTCCAAAATACTAAACTGAAAGTATTTATAATTCATGACATTGATGGCAAACCCGTAAACACTTTAAATCCTGAAGACGATGATGAATTTTCCAATGAACGTAAGAAATTCGAATCTGAAAAAATAAGATTTGAATTAGAGAAAGAAAAGTTCCAAAACCAAGTGAACTCTTCGATGATTCTGGAAATTGACGAATCATGGTTGAATTCAACGTTAACTCCAAAGGTGGGTGGCTTGAAAAGATTTGATAGGTCTAATATTTTACCAAGTAGGTATAATGGTAATATGGACCCACCAAAGTCTCCATCAAGGCCGTTTACGCTGAATCCAATAAGTCCTTCCAGACAAGGTTCTAGAATCGATCGTCAAAGTCCATCGAGGTTAACCAGCCCTACTAGAACTTATAGTCCTTCAAGGACATACAGTCCCACAAGAACTCAGACTAGTCCTACAAGAACCCAATTAAGTCCAAGTAGAACATTTCAGAGTCCTAGTAGATCAGAACTGAGTTTCAGAAGTTATAATAGAGAAGAAAAAGAAAGACAGCCTTTGCACAGAAGACCGTTTGGAGCTCCTCAACGATAATGTTTCAACAATAATTTTATATAACGTTAATTGTAATATACACTGGGTGAACCTAAAATCTCTAGCTCAAAGTTCATTGAACCCAAATAAAAACCTCATAGCACTATCCCAATAATTCAACTTATTTTCAACCTTATTAGGGTCAGCTGAGTCTTTAGTTAAAAACACATTAGGTTTTTCCTTTATGTCTAATTTAGTAATATTTGATTGAGTAGGAGATGCAGGTTGTTGAGTGGTTTCACTATCGAAACTTTTTATATGACTTCTTGATTCGATACCACTACCAATATCTTCAGACTCTGTCAATTTTCTATTCTGTAGTTTTTCAATAGCATCTTTAGTGTAAGGTATAACTCCCAATATAACTCCATTGAAAATAGTACCATTTTCCTGCAAGGAATCCATAGCACTTGCTGGATTATTGTAAGTGATTTTGACCCATGAAGGACCACTAAAAATTGGCAAAATTTTATCAGATTTGGAAAAATATTTTTGTTTCGATTTGTTCATTTCAAAGTCTTCTAAAATTGTACCAAATTGCTGAAATTGTTGAATAACTTGATTAGCCATCCTTTCTGGATATCCGAAGACTAATATGGCGCTTTCACCATTTTCTAATGGATTCAATTTCAAAGTATCAGCTTTAGTATCAGGTTTAACTGGTAAGGAAGCATTAAATACGTTACTGTAAGTTTTGGGGTCTTTGGTCAAAAAGGAATCTGCAGGAGTTGGGTTATCTAAAGACAACAAAATTTCATCATTCAAATCATAAATGGACTTAGTTGGAGGTAAATCAGTATCGAAATCATACATGGATACTTCGTCAACGGTTTTATTAGTTTCATCAAATCTGGTCAAATCTCCAATGGACGTATCGTACAAGTTGTTTGTGGTACTGGTTCTACTTCTATTCTCTAAAGGAGCGACTTTTCTGGTTGGAGATCCACCAAATGACACTAAGTTAAACGAACCTGAAGATTCTAAATAGTCGCCATTTTTAAGATCTTTTTTGCCTTGACTTGACGTGATTTGAAATCCAGTTTTTCTTTTTGTGACAAGATGGTTTGGGATCGATGTTTTCTTCACATTAGTCTCGTACCATGACTTTTGGTCCGGCGTTGGCCTTATGTCTTTTTGTTGTATTAAGGACATCGTTTTACCAGTGATGTTACAGGTCGCACTGTTGACATAGAATTAGTTGTGCGACCACCAGATACAAAACCTCAAGAGTGAGAAGACTTGAGAGAAGACTTCACAAAGACAGACTTTGAGTATGCAATTATCGCCGGCTGAAAGAAGTTATTTGTACGACTCGCTTACATTATCACCGCCAATAAGGCCAGATGCAAGAAAACCATATCAATTCAGACCTTTAGAGGCCAAAACCTCATTTTTACAAGGATCTAATGGGTCATCGAGACTAAGAATGATTGATGGAAGTGAATGTATTGTTAGTATCAAATCTAAGGTTGTTAAAACCGACTCAGAACCTTGTTTGTTGGATTGTGACGTTGATATACAAGACCAAAGAGATGACTCAAATTATGTGATGAACTTGAAATATAACCTCACAAATTTGTTAGTTAAGAACTTCCCATTTGAAAGTTTAACCTTAACCAAAAAATACTCCTTCAAATTATACATAGATTGCATAGTCATAAGTCCTTCATCTTATCCGTTAACCATAATATCGTTGGCTATATATTTGGCTTTGAAGACCACGAAGTTGCCATTATTAGTGAGTGAAATCGATGATGAGGAAATCGAAGAACAACCTACGTTTTCTGACGACTGGGAAGACGCTAGATTACTACAAGATATTATAAATAAACCTTTCCAACCTCCTATAATCATAACCTTAGGTATAATTGGCTCAAATCTATTATTTGATCCATCAGTAGAGGAAGAACAGGTTCTAGAGAATGGATTGATTGGAAGTTTCTACAATAATAAAGCGATGACTCCCGTATTGAATATGAACTTGGCCAGCAACTCAAACAAGAGTAATTATAAGGGAATCAACGGAAAGTTGATAGTCAAGGCTATAAAGATGATCAATGAATATTGTGGGTATATAGTTAAAGGGTTAGACAATTTGATTGAGGGTGACGATGATGGGTTAGTTTTCTAGAACCTAGAATGTATAAATAGAATATCATATATAATATATACAAGAACCGAGTACACTACTAACAATGTTGACTAGCATAAGCATGAACAATAACAGCAGTTGCAGTTTGAATGTTCATAGACCTAATAACTCCAACTTGTTTAATCTCAACACAAAAGTCTAATTCTGCTAACAATTCACCAGGTACACCTTCTCTTTCTTTACCGATTAAGATCAACGATTTCTTAGGGAATTTTAAATCGTTATTCAATTGTACGGACTTATCAGTTTGTTCTAAACCTATTAAGGTATACCCTTCTGACTTCTTTAACCTCAAATAGTCTACAATGCCGTCAATTTTAACCTCAACCATGGGCATCCATCTGTCAGCTGTGACAGCTACGTTTTTGAATTCAGGATGTGATTTGACACTAAGGTCATCAACAGTAAGCAAACCAGCACCTAACACATCACACAATCTACAAATACCACCTAAATTAGGAGGTTTATCAACCAAAGAAGAAACCACAATCAAATCACTACGTTTAATTTCATTTACACGATTATTGGTTACGTCTACATCCATAATTGAAGACCAAGCACCACTCTTAGTCTGCAAAGGTGACCTTTCTGAGTTGAAAGTAGGTAAAGTTTCCTTTTTGTGAGTTGGCTTACGTTTGGGCCATAATTGAGTCATATCCTCACCAATTGGATGGTTTAAAAATTGGACTTGTGCTGGATTTAAGTATCTGACATAATCTTCCCGACTGATGAAATCGACCTCATGTGCACTGACTCTCATCAATAATCCACCTGAGAGACCAACAAGGTTCAAGTCTTGGCCGATATTCCACAATAATGCATCACCATTTCTTATTTCATGGATTGGGTTCAGGTTTGAGGTGGTATAAATGTCCTTGCACACCAGCACAAGGTCTGGACTAATATCAAAGCCATTTTCTCCAAGTTGGGGATAAATTGAACAGATTAACGAGTTTGAAAAGTGTCTGATCAAGGCTTTATTAGCTGTAGCCCCAGGAATGGTAATACGCAATAATTGTGTTAATAAATGTTCAGCTTCTTGTTTAGGCAATTCTCTAGCCAGTAATGTCAATAAACGTTGATAAGCACATACAACGGTTGGTTTCATGCTGTTATTGCCAATAGCCTTAGTTAGACTATTGAAGACATCTTCACGATACTCAGGGAATTTCTTTAATTGAAGGGCAATGATCCATTCAATATAAGTTCTTACCAAAGGACTTGGATCAACTTCGAGAATCTGATTGAATAATGGTAAATGTTCAAGAATGACGTCATCATCTAAAGTATCACATATACTAGTTAAAATCGTCCATAATCTAATTCTTGTCCACTGTTCGTACCCATCATTTGGTTTCTTACATTTGAAGAGGTTAAATGATTTTTCATTGTCGACAATGTAAGCTAAGATATGATTAGCAAAGTCATTTGATTTGATGGAATTGAAGATTGCCATTAAGTAAACTTGAGCGGATATTTCAAGAATATCGTAGACTTTCAAGTAAATACTTCCACCGCTTGAGAACGTTTTGTCAAAAAGATCACCAATGATTGGTTCTAGTTTGAAAGCATTGTTTCTTAATTGGTACATGTTATAAGCTTGAATAAGTACTTCGATTATCCAATAAGAATGTTCGAACTTTTTACTACCAATTTGGAATAATGACAATTGTTTGGCTAAACAGGGCAATAAACATCTTCTACCAGGAGAATTATCTATAACTGATAAACAAAATTTCTTTAACTTATCAGCAAATTGATCATTGGTTGAAGCAATTTCTAACACTGTCTTATGCAATGCACATTCGATGATTTTGATCTGAATATCCTTTTGATGTAATTTGAACCTAGCACTTTCCAAACTGTGCCAAATGTCCAACAAGGTTTCAATCATTTCAACAATAGTTTCTGACCCAACTCCTCTTGTGATTGATTTAAGCATGAACTCAGTTATTGAAATGTTGGATTGGTGATTGGATAAAGTTGATGGTATTTGCTTTACAAATAACGGAACTTCTTCAACCTTAATTATTTCATGTTGATTCAAAAGTTCAATAGTTTTGAAATATTCTCCTAAAATCGATTCTTTAACCTTGTAGAAGTTAGGAGTGGTTATAGTAGCATTTGTAAATAATGACGATTTCAATTCCAACATTTTTTGAGTAGTCAAAAAGTTAATTTGTGTTGTGTTGAACGTTTCAAGGATATTGTTGAAGAACTTGTACTTGTGAACAGAAGCTCTTAATGTTCCTTCATTTGTCAGCTTTACATCAACCTGAATTTGCTCCCAAAGTTTTGATAAATCAACATTTGCTACTGGATTAGGTGATGAAGCAGATAAAACTTCCCAAAGTTCATTATCAAGTGAAGACTGTAATAAAAATTTCAAATTCTTAGCATACCATTTATGAAACTCAGAATTTTCAAACTCTTTCAACTCCAAACCTGTTCCTAAAAGATTAGCAAATAATTCAGGGTCTTCAAAGAATTCAAATTTACTGATTAAACCTTGAAAGTATAAACCAATAGAAGTTACAAATTTGTCATCACAAGACTTAAACTTAGCATTATTCCTTAACAAGTACTCTTTTATATGAGTCAAATTTTCATTTATAAGTTTACTTCCATTAAACTTTACGAACTTATCAATGATTCTCAAAAACTGTTGTTCATTGAACTTGAACTTTAAAGCCATATGCAACAAAATGGTTTGAATGGTTGTATGGTATAATGAACCTTCAGATCTACACTCAAATAAAGAAATCAAATTATCACTATTGTCAGCACTCAACACTTCCTGAGTTAGTCCTTTATGAATCCCGAAAAGTACATAACTTTTGC
Organism: Yamadazyma gorgasii; assembly: GCA_003708985.3. Lineage (NCBI taxonomy): Eukaryota > Fungi > Ascomycota > Pichiomycetes > Serinales > Debaryomycetaceae > Yamadazyma > Yamadazyma gorgasii. Next base: position 74,392 of record PPPC03000005.1, on the reverse strand, counting down.
ATGGATCAAAGGCGTCTTTTGAATTAACCAACACATTCAAAATTGACAGAACAATGTTATTAACTTCTTGTGGACTCTTTGAACTTTTTATCAAACTGCTAATGAAATCTATTAACCTATCACCATACTCACATTTGTCATCGTTGACTACAAGATGATTAGCAACCATTAAGTTAGGTAAGAAGATCACCTCAAGTATTGGTAAAGCTTTTTGAAATTCATTTAAACTTGATTCAGGAATTGATAATAATAACAACAAACTGAATTTCCTTACAGCATCTGTACCAGCTCTAAAGCCTGTAGACAAAAGCCTGAACCCCCAAGAAGAATGAATCAACGATTCAGGAGAGATTAAAGAAATCAAGTCACCTGATGCTGCTTCCATTTGATGAAGGGAAGTATCAATTGCAATGATTTCAAATACGGTAATAAATCTTTCCCATTCTAGCTTGTATTCTCGAGTTTGGCTTTGGATCCATTGAAATATCTCAGTATCTATGTCACTATTAATTTTCAAAATGGAAAGCTTCAAGATGGAAAGACATAATTTTCTGTGTTCATGCAAGTCACTGATCAACCCTTCTTGAATTATTTGGAAGTAGTTGTTGGTTAATACCTTGGTTTGGTACATTTCATCATTTTCAAATTTACTATTATCATTATTTAAATATCTCAACCATAAAATGTATCCATTAGTTTGAAGGGCTCTGGTTGAACTCAGTACTAGATTAAAGATTATGTCCCACAAGAATAACGAGTTTAGCGTCTTGGTCGTAGTTGGGACAATCCTCCATCTAAAAATCTTTAAAGTAGCAGAATAAACTTCCTCGACATCAAATGCCATTAAATAAGCCAACACCTGATCAATTTCAGACTGTTCCAAAACCAAGTTGATCTTGCTAAACAATTTTTCAAGCAATTTCAATACATAGACAATGTGCTCCAACTCATATGCTTGTGGATCAACTTGTAATATCGAGGATTTATCAATTGAGGGTCTTACACCTATAATGAATTTATTTATGTTTTGGCTCATATATTTCTTAAGGATAACTACAGCTCTATCGACAAACTGTTCATAAATTTGTGGCAACCTGTTAAACAATTTAATCAAGTTTTCAATTGGTTCTCCAGGGTGTATAGAATCAAGTACTTGATTCATATGTTTGTCCACATTCGAACATACAATGTCATGAGTTTGAGGATTGGCTTGCTCTAATAAATCACATAAACTTTCGACCTTCTCATCTTCACTTAGGGCTTGACAAAGTTCTATGACGATGTTTTGGATCTTAGCAGGTTCTAGGAACTTTGTGACTAAAGACAAAGTGCTCATCGCTGTAGATTTTTTTGCATCTCATCGAATTAGTAGCCGCACTGTTTGGGTATAGTATGGGTTTAACTAGGTATATGAGGAACACGGTACAATTGTCCCATTAAGGCAAGAAAAGCAGCATATATGAAATGGGGTGATTTATAGCGGCTGGGATGTGGTAAGAATTATTTTATTGATAAAAGTAGGTACGGAATATGTTACCGATTTAGGAAATTTACGCGATAGAGTTTTATTTGATAGCGAACTATAAGATCTCAGTGTGTAGCTGATAACATTTTGTACATCAAAAGACCAAGGCAGAAGTTCATAACAGAAATTCACAACTGACAGAAGAATGAATATAACTACAACTTTCAATGAAAGATTTTCGGTACCTTCGACCATCTTACTATTAATATTGGCAGGTGTATTAATCTATTCATTATCGTACTTCAAACCTAACCCAAAACAAAAGAAGAAATCCAGTTTTTACGAGAAGGTAGACAAATCCACTTATATTCCACCTGCTATTAAGCCAGTAGATGCTAGTTTCGAATGGGACAAATGTGAAAGTATCAAATCATTTCCTTTCAAAGATGCAGAGTACAAATTAACTATGGCCATTAAAAGAGTCGAACCTCAAGATTGGTTTTTAATCGAACCTTCTTACAAGAAAGTTACCCAAACTAAGTATCAAATTGTCACTAATAGTCATCCTGCTTATGAACCAGGTACAGACTTAAGATCTTCCACGGTTTTTTGTGCACCAGAAGCCGAAACAGCGGTTAGAGAGTTTTACAGTATTTCCACCAAGTACATGTGTGATAAGTACCCAATGTATTTCAAAATCCAAGATGACAAAATCTACAATTCTATCAATGATATATATATTCCAAAGAATGAAGCAGATGAAGCAGATGTGGGAAAATTGATGGATTATTTGTGTCTTACTATTGAAGAAGATTTCATTATCTTACTTAAACACCCTGGATCTAAAATCGATGAATATTATTTCAAAGGAGGAGTTTTTGCCTTTGCCAACGGATTTGACCCTGCTGATAAGTTCAATACCCCAATGTCAGCAATTCATGAACCACTTCCAGGTTACAAAGAGAAATTACAACTCTCAATGAATAGATTTTTTGAAAGGATTCAAATTGGCCAATTTGTCATTAGAAGTAATTTTGCAATTCAAACTCATAATTTGTACTATATTCACCAAAGAAACAAAGGAAAAGATGACAACGAATTGGCTGAGCAAGTTGCTATACCAGAAGACCAGCTTGATTTTGACAATCAAGTTCATTATAGAAGTGAAAGACAAGTTTTAACAAGATTACCTGAGAGTGAAGCTGTTGTTTTTACTATCAGAACATATTTGCAACCTATGAGTGAAATAAAAGCAGAAGGGAAACAAGTTTGTGACAGATTGATTGGAGCTATCAACGGATTACCTGAGCCTATTTACAGATATAAGAATGGAGGTGTATGGGCTGAAGCAGTCAAGAGTTATTTACTGAAACCTTAATTGGGTGTATTGATATTTATTTATTTATATTAACGTTAGACATACCATACAAGTTAGGAATGCATGTTTATTAAGACTACAAGTTAATAATATCTCCTCTAATCTCTTCCCAGATTTCAATATTCTTCTTAGCCCAATTAACAAGATATCCATTATAACAAACAAGGATTTCATAAATGACTTTGAGCTGCTTATTGTGGAACATTTTAAAATTCTTATTCAACTCATCAGCTATGTAGCTGATATCTTCTAACATTATCCCTTGGCACTTCTCTAAAGTAACAATCTTTACTTGTAGATCAGCTATTCTTTGTTTTCTAGTTTGTTGAGGATTTTGATCAATTATATCACTAACATATTGAGTGATCTTTTTAATGGAATTCATATTAGGGAACTTGTATTTGCTTGTCTTAACTTCATTATCAAACTTGTAACCACTAGTCTTACCTAACCCACTTGATTTAATGCCGTTTTCAATGGTTTTAGCTTCCTCTTCTGCTTTTAATAGTTCCTGTAAGCTTTGCTTCTTTTCTTCAATTTCATTGTCTAACAAGGTCTTTTGCCTTATTTTCCTATTTTGAAACTTTTGAATGAAATTTAAAATTGAAGTGTACTGAACTTCTTCTCCTAAAGGCTCTGAAAACTTTGTCTCCAAATCATTAATAAGGGAATTAATGGTTATGTATGACCTATCGAACACTTGCCCCATTTTGTCAAGAATTAAATTCAATTTCCCGTTTTCTTGATCTTCAGCTGGTTTTAATTTGGACGCTCTAATTATTGGAGAATCGGAAAGAATAAGTGAAAACGAATTAAAAACCGATCCTAATTCTGTGTAGTCTGAAGCGAGACCAATGAAATTGTCCATAATTTTCTTGTTTATAACATCAAGATTGGATGTGTCGATTGGTGAAGTGTCATTAAGGTTTTCAGAAGATTCATTTGTGGAATCTTCTTCGTTAGGAGTCGTATTACCATTTCCATTAGAACTAGTTGCCTCAATGTTAGTGCTAGTAACACTAGCTCCACTAGCCTTTCTTAATGGATTTAAGAATCCTAAAGAACTACTGGGATTAGGTAAGTGTCCGTACAACTCATCGGTTTTCAATCCATTCTCGGGATTCAGATGATAAATATCTTTTGGTAACTGGCTACTTATTAAATTTATCTCATCTTGCCAATTAGTGTTTGGGTCCAAGAATTTACCGAAAAATTCTAGATTCCTTATTTTAGGAATATTTAAACAATTATTCAAAAAGTTTGATAATAATCGCTTTCTATGCTCAATCAATTTCATTGAATTCAAATGACTAGAGTTTATGTAAGAATATCCATTTGTATTAGCAGTTTCTGGCTTTGGATTAGAAGCATTGCTACCGTTAGATTTTCCTACCAAATTGTTCAACACTGAAAAATTCAAGTAATTTTTAGGTGGGATTGGTGGTATTATAAGCAATGGGAAAATCTTTGATAAAATTGTCCTTAAACTCTCAAAATCACTATATCGTCTTCTAATCTGAATCTCTTCTTTCGGATTATCAATGTTGATAAGCTTTATGGTATAAGCTATATATTTTTTGCTTGAATTGACTATTCCTTCAGTTGAATTATTAGCTTCAGTTATTTGAATTTTAATATTGGAACTGGGTTTGAGTAATTTGCTTACTCTACTTTCATAATTAATCTGAACAGAATTGATACCATTGGGACCCAAATCTACACTTTCACCACCTAAAGTGGTACTGGATTTTACAGGATTAGTTTCATATAAAAGCATGCTTTCTTCAGGCTTATCTATTTTATTAGAAAATGGATTATTGTCTTCTTCATAGTAATCTTTAGACTGATCTGACTGTGGGGTGGGCTTTGTTTCAGCATTGGCATCAAATGGCTCTGTGCCAGTGACAATTTCAGGGACACCAGAACCATTGGATTCATCATTAGATTGATCTGTATTTGTGTATGTGGTCATTTGCTCTTGCTCTTGATGATCACTCATATCTTTAGATTCTCCTTATCTGTAAGTATAAGTCAAATTCGCACTCCATCGTGTCTCGAACAGTTCGCGAAGATTTAAACAAAGACCTGAAGAATTTGAATTCACCTAACACCACAAACTAAGGACGTAGACATAACATCCACAAACACAGCGTTCTTTACCCTCACCCACAAATAGAAAGCACAAGGATGGACGGTTCAAAGGACTCTACCAGTCTAGAAACTGCCACCAATTCCATAGAAGTTGTGGATATTGGTATCGAGAAAAAATTCTCAGACAGTTTACTAGGATTAGAAACCAATCCCTTTGATATTATCCGACAATTCAGAGACATATGTTCGACAAAAGCATTGCAAGTGAAAGACCAAATTATAGATAATCCCCATGATCAGGAAACACTCGAAGAATTCGACAGTTGGCAGTTGGAAACCAAATTGTGGCATCTAGTAGAGATTCTCTATAGTTATAGATTGGGGGACATACAGTTGGATAAGATCAAATCGAACTCGTCAATTGCCATTCAGGAGGAGAATTTCCGTAAATCCAACAGTAAGGTAGCTGAGTTGGGGATGATCATTGATTGGATTCAATATAACAGTGAATCAGTTGATACCCTGGACGTGCCATGGATAAGTAAATGGAAACATAGTTTGAAGAATTTTGAAACCAAAGATTTGAATAAGCTCTTGAATAAAGATGTCGATAATTATATTGATGAATTTGATATAGATGCTCCTATAAGATTGGGTAAACGAGTACATCCTGATGATGAGGAAATAGACGATAAGACTTTTCATACCATATATGAATTGATATTGACTCATAACTACGACGAAGCATTGAAAATTGCCAATGAGACCGGGAATTATACGTTGTCGATGATTTTGGTTGGTGACATGTTACCATATTTAGATCCTATAATTGATAAAGAGTATATGAAGAATCGTGGATTAAAGTTCGACGGAGCATTTGGATGTAAACATAAATTATTATGGTATAAAACCGTGTACAAATTATCACAACAACGGAATATAAATAAATATGAAAGAATGATTTACAGTTATCTTAGTGGAGCCAATATTAAAGAGAATTTAAGTGATAGCAAAACATGGGATAAATGGTTACTATTATATTGCAATCAGTCTATGGTATATGAGATTTTAAAGTTTTACGAAGACCTAGAAACCAAAGAAGATGAAGATATTAAAAGTGTGAAGATAATAGAACCCCAAACAACTAGCATAGAAGGCATTTTAAATATCTTATCCAGAAGTGATAATAAAATCAGTGAAGAAAGTAGACATCCCATCAGAATTATACTAGGAGGTATAATGATCAATAAAGTATCACCTTTAGTGTTGGATATAATGAGATCCAAAAATGCGGTATACAGTAATCAGTCATTGCTCAGGATATTGGTGCATTTAACCATATTTTTAAAGACTGTGGATGTAGAGTCCATAAATGACAAAGGATTCAATAACCTCATAAAGGTTTATGTTGAAAAATTGAATGAAAATGGAATGAAGGATCTTATACCAACTTATATCTCATTTATAAATAATGAAGCGGAGGCTATAAGCGTTTACACGCAGCTCCTTTTAACCATAAGTGATAAGACTGAAAGAATGGAACAAATAAAGCTTGCTAAGACATTGACTTATTTTAATGATAATAATGATCGTTTAGGCGATATATTGAGATTCACTGTGAAAAGCATCCTTGATTCAACAGAGTCTCATTATAAAACATCTCTCAATATAAGAGAGACTAATGATGATATCGATAAGCAACTATATGAAAGTGTTGATTGGTTTGTTATAAATTCCATGTATGAAGATACAATTTTAGTATCGCTAGTCGTAATCAAGAGGTTCCTACTTTGTGGGAAATTGGGACCTTTAAAAGAATTTGCCAAAGACAAGAACTTCAAACAAATTATTAATAATTATGATAACGAAGTAGCAACTAAGAAGTTGTTGGATGATAAAGACGTTGAGCAAATATCAGAAGAAGCTAAGGACGAATTATTATCACATGACTTATTCATCAAAGGGTTAGTGTCAATATACGAATGGAAGAAGTTCATTGATGAGAATAAACAAGATCCTAAAGTGTTTAAGACCAAGTATGTGGAGAATTCTCTTGAAAAGACCACCAAACAAATCTATGGCTTAATAATGACATGGTTAGTTGATTCCAACGACGAAATATTGAAAGAGTTAAGAAACTTGTATGTTCCTTATTTGATTATAGAACTCTTGCAAATCTACGAGTTTGCAAGGTATAACAGTTGGGAATACACGCAAAGAGCATTCGATTTAATAAAGCTAGTAGCCAACGAAGATGAAAACGATTTATTAAGTTGCTTCATAAGCAGTGGTAGATTAAAGGACTTCTTGAACAAGTGTGGTGAAGTTCTGTTAGTAGCAGGAGAAAAAGGAGTTTCGGGGATATTTACTTAAGTATATAGAGAATTAGACGTCATAAGTGTATATTAAGTTACTTTGTATTTTGAAAGTGGCTGTACTAATTAAGGGCAGCTGCCTTGTCATATAGTAAATCAACGACATTACTCAAATTCTTAACCAACCCCAAGGATGCTTCATAACTTAAATCTTTCCTTGGTTCATCATAGATGATTAACCAACCGTTTCCTTGATCCAAAACCCCGTAGAAAACTTTGTCCAAAATCATCTGAGATAATTTGCCTTCGACTTGCTGTAAGTTCAACCCAATGGTTTTGGCAATATGTGATAATTCAACACAGCTGTAGGACTCAATAATCTTCAACAAGTTCTGTTCTAATAAATTATCATACAAGGCGTTGAAATGGTTTTTGATCATAGCATCGGACTTCAATTCTTTCGAGTAGGTAATCAAAGTGCTTTCGAAATCTTTCAACGATCTATTAGAGTAAGCTTTGGCAATTGATTTCATAGCATCAATATCCTTGGATTGAAATTTGATGACATTCTTATGACTTAAAATATTATTAATGTCGTCAACAAGGTTTAACATGATCTTGGTTAACAACATATATTTTAAGATGGTGATGGCCTTTGGATCATCCTGGGAATTGTATCCTTCAAACGATTCATAAAAGTATGAGAACGCAGTCTTATAGTCACGTTCTTCAGCATTTAAAATCCCACTTTGACAGTCTAATTCTGCTTGTAAGATCGTAGGACAGTAGATTGAATTGGCAGCAGTCCTTGCACCAGTCAACGATCCTCTTGATTTTGGAATGTTCCTCAAAGCATGGTAGATTTTTGATTCTAACAATTGGACTTCCACTAACGATGATTTGTCATCTAATTTCTTATATTCACTCAATAATTCAGTGATGATTTTTAAACTCGCTTGATAACTACCGTTCTTATATAACAATTCGGCCAATTTCAACTGTAAACTTTGTCTTAAGAACGATAACTTATTAGAAACTGCCCAATCAATTGATTCTCTAGTCGACTCAATTTGAACATCAATGGTGTCAGAAATGTTGTCAAAGTCTTCAATCAATGATTTTACAATTTTAGCAGTTTTAGACTTGGCAAAGTTCCCTAAAATCGTTCTGCTATCACTTATCAATTTCTTAAGGGCTTGTGGTTGTTTTTGAGTTTGGTAGATTTTACCTAATTCCAATATAGCGAATTCCTGTTCTTGAAGGACTTTATTGGCAGGTAAGTCTGTGGCGACCTTTCCTTGTATGATATCCAAATACTGAGTTTCGGCTTTATCATATTGACCATTTGTGGCCGATTCCCTTGCTTCTAGTAATGGTTTAGACATGTTGAGAATTTGCCATCCGGTGCGAACTTGAGATACTTTATAAAGAGTTTGTGTTTACAGCAGATGCGTTTTTGAACATGTATAAGGATTTGGTGGTTTGTTTTTGTGTATTATATTTAAGAATTTCGTGTACATTATGTCTGTGTATGTTTTTTTTGTGTATTGAGTGAATGTTGATTGTGTTTTAAAGGTTTTTTGTGTCAATTGTTCATTATTTTCATTGGCTTGTTTGATATAATCCGGAAAAGAGCTCTAGGAGATCATTATTAAATCGTAGAATACAATTATCACTTTTATTATCGACTTATACACACCCTCTAACCAGATCTATTGAACTATTTGTACTCTATGATCTAGAGTCGTGTCGAATGCCTATATAGATCGCGATGGTGAGACCTCAGATTTAAGAAGAGAGAAGATGTTGAAGCTTGGACTATCTGGTGTACTGAATTCCATAAGCTGTAGGTCTTTGGTACTTAGCAGAAATTCAGCTAGGACATTCAGTAATCTTTCAAGAATATCCATACCCGGATTATACAAGGAGTGCGGTCAAAGATATTTTCAAACACAATTTGGAATTAGGAATGAAAGAAGTCAAAAAACTCAACTTAACTTCCAAATAATCAGAAAATATTCCAACCAGCCGTTTAAAGTAAGTTCCAAATCGTTTCAAGAACAAAAGAAACTCGAAAAAGTCCCTAAATACAAACAATGGGCTGAATATTTCCAAAGTGAAAAATTCCAAAAGTCTATGACTATTTACTACATAGGAGGGTTTATTGTGTTATGTGTAGCGTTCTATTTCTACATGAGGGATAGGTACTATGAAGATAAGCAGATAAACCACATAAGGAAGAAATATCACGAGGATCCAAAGAGTTTGAGTGAATATGAGTACTTGAAGTTGAAAGCAGCTAGTGATGAGAAGTTGAAACCAAAAGAACAAAAGAAGTACAGGTTATATCAATTAATGAGAAAGGAATTCAGAAGGAAACATATTCTCGATAAGGATGTGATGTTTGAGCCTACCCCCGAAGATTTGGATAATTGGTACCAGAAACAAATTCGATTAAAAACTTCCAGTAAAGATATCACCAAGGACGTTAGAACCGAAGAAGAAGTTAAAGGAGAGGAAATAAATAAAGAAGTGGCCTTTTCTAACCATGATAATCCAAATATCGTTGATGCAACAGATACAACAGAGTTCTTTGAACAAAAAGCTGAGGATTACGACAATGAGATCAAATGGGAAGAAAGAGTTATGTTATTAGGTAAAAGAAGAAAATGGCTAATGACGCAAGCTCAAGGAGATGTTTTAGAAGTTGCTTGTGGTACTGGTAGAAATTTGCCATACTTTAATCCTGAATACGTCAATTCTATTACCTTCCTTGATTCTTCTAAGAAAATGGTTGAAATCACTCAAGAGAAGTTTTCTAAGAAGTTTCCTAAGTACAATAGAGCTGCGTTCACTGTAGGAAAAGCTGAAGATTTAGTCGAGTTGACTAAAGGTGATGATAAGGTCAAATATGATACAATCATTGAAGCTTTTGGATTGTGTTCTCATGAAGATCCTATCAAAGCCTTGCAAAACATGACGAAGTTGTTAAGACCCGGTGGAAGAATCGTTTTGTTAGAGCATGGGAGAAGTACTTGGCAGTTCATTAATAACCATTTAGACTTCAGGGCCGATAAAAGAATGAAGACTTGGGCATGCAGATGGAATTTAGACATTGGTGAATTAATTGATGAAGCAGGGTTAGACATAACCTTTGAAAAAAGAGTTCATTTGGGTTCTACATGGATGTTAGTTTGTAAGAGACCTGAAGATCCTATTAGAATCGAAGAGAAACCATTTATTAATAAACTTTTTGGAACTGAATACAAGCCTATTAAAAAGGAGTGATTAAGTAAATGTAAATATGTAAATAGTCGTATATCATAAGTAAATACCGTTAGAGTCATTGTCGTTTGTTTCATTTGTATCATTTGAGTCAATTGTATTAGTTGCATCGGTTGTATTAGATGTGTTAGTTGCTGTGTCTATATCTGTAGAACGATTCTTTGGAGGCATAAGACCCCGTACCACTAATTGATCCTCTAAAACCTCTAATCTCTCCTGCTGATTATCAATCACTACATCATTCTCTAAAATCGTTTCTCTGAACAACTTTATATCATTTCTATCATCTTCAGTAGTGCCTAAATTTTTGATCTCCTCAGCCAATTCCGTGTTTGTGGCTTTTAATTTCAATAAAGAATTGTTCAACTGATCCCTTATGGATATCAATGAATCATTAGGAAGGTCTTCAATGGCCTTTGTGAAGTCGTTTATGTCGATTGGTTTTGAATCTGATGACATGAAAATTTCGCACACTTCTGCTACAACTAATGGTGATAGGAACGGTGATACGAGGGATCAGTAAAGACCTCAGTAGGGCCGGTAGAGGGCTCAGGGGAAACTTGAACGTTACATATGGAACTAGTATGTACATAAGTCAAAGAAAATACTCAGAAGAAGCAACCATCCCTACTATACATCCATTGCTACTTAAAAGAGCAGAAGCTATGAAAGAACAGTTTAAAGACCTTGAAACAAAAATCACAAATGGAAACTTCGACCAGCTGATAAACAAGCAATTTTCGTCCTTGAGCAGTGTCCTCCAACATTATGAGCAATACCAACGTGATCTTGAAGAAATTAAAGGACTTTTATCAATAGATGACCCAGAATTGGTTGAAGATGCTCAACAGGAATTAGACTCAATCGTCCCCCAATTCTTTAAGTCCAGCCATTATTTGCAGTCTAAATTATTACCACCAATACCACACCACGATAAACCGTGCATTATGGAACTAAGGCCGGGGGTAGGGGGGTCAGAAGCCGCTTTGTTCACTAAAGATTTGGCTACCATGTACATAAATTATGCCAACCATATGAAATGGAAACACACGGTGATTCTGGAGCAAGTCAGCAATAATGGATTTGTAAGTGAAATCATCTTAAGTATAGATGAACCGGGGTCTTATAATCAATTACGCCATGAAAGTGGTATACACAGAGTGCAAAGAATTCCTAGTACAGAGTCCAAAGGAAGGATTCATACTTCAACATCAGCTGTTGTAGTTTTACCAAAAATCAGTGACGGTAATGAATCATCATTGGCTGAAGATGAAAGACAGTTCCAGCCGGGTGAAGTTAGAATTGATACTATGAGAGCTGGAGGTAAAGGAGGACAGCATGTTAATACCACTGACTCGGCCGTGAGATTAGTTCATATTCCCACCGGAATTATTGTCATGCAACAGGACGAAAGATCACAACCTAGAAACAAGGCTAAAGCGTTTCTGATTTTAAGGGCAAGATTAGCAGCCTTAGATAGAGAAAGAGAGATTGCTGAACAAAGGAAATTGAGGACAGATCAGGTGACTACAACTGATAGATCCGATAAAATCAGGACCTATAATTTCCCACAGAACAGAGTTACTGACCATAGATGTAATTATTCATTGCATGATATTGAAGGGTGCATGCAGGGGTACAAATTGGGAGAGATAATAGAGAAAGTAGAGGAGGGTGAGTTTGAGGAGAGGTTAGAGGAGTTGATCAATAGTGCATAAACACACACAATACTGCACACATACCACTTATACGCCATGTAAATCTTCACGTATACAGTACACATTCCCTTCACACTGTGGACGGTTTTGTAGTCCAAGCCTGTACATAGTCACATAATAATATATACGACATAATTGCAAATCATGGCATGCGGAACAAAGCACATGACTTCTGAAGTAAACCACAGATCGAATTCTACAGCTGGACAATACTGGTAATAAGCTTATCACTGCGTCAGCCAATTCCAAACGACCCGGCATTAAACTCAGCGACCGTTCCTGAGAATTCTAGCCAACTTTGTTCCTTCCTCGCCCAATTGCTACGAACTTACTATCAACTGCGCACAAAAATTCCAAATAACCTTTTACCTAAAGTACAAATATCATCGCGTGTTAATAAATACATCAATACTTAGAGATCTCTAGGTACACAAACGCAAGAAAGTACGAACAAAAGAGTACAACTACAAACCACAAATACAAGTACACAAAAACAAATAGTGCACAAATAGTACAGCACAAAACATTGGACAGTGGACAGTGGATAATAATAATAACAACACCTCACCCATTTATGGAAGTCATTCGCTTAATATGAATTCAGTTTACCTACTAATAGTCATAGGCTATTTAATTTGCAATGTATATAGTATTGGGATGATCATTGATCCGGTTTTGCAGGGGGACAGTTCGAAGATGTCGAGTCTAAAAAATTTGAAGTATTGCTTAAGTTACCACACCAACAACAATGAGCTTATTATGGTCAGTGTCAAAAGTGGTGAAAAGTTACCGGCCCAGACGTTGAACATGAAGATATTTGACTCCGAAGATAATTTGCTAAGGATGTCGACTGATTTAGAGAACGAGATATCACTTATATTGAAGAACTTGAATGATCCTTTAGATCCAATAGAAGCCAGAAGCAATAACATCATCAATAAATTATCGAACTTTGGTACATCTAAAAACCCAACTAAGTTAAATGAATTGTTGAACAACGATAAAGGCAAAAACAAGATCTACATTTGTTTTGATAACCTTTACAATGACAAGTCGTGGTCGTTCAAGCCAGTCCCAAGAGAAATCAATTTACAAGTGAACTTGAGAGACATTTCAACTATGAAGTCCACAGACTATAATTTATATTCCAAATATTTTAATAAGTTCATCAACGAAGACCACAAACTCAGAAACATAGATGAAGAAGACTTTAATAAAGAGATCCAAGTCATTGAAAATGAGTTGAATAACGTCATCGACAACTTAGAAAATTCAGATTTGTTGTTCCAAAATGTGTTGCAACAAGAGTCTATGTTAAGAGATGTTAACGAAGCCATTTTCACTGGTTATACCATCAGTGCCATATCGGTGTTTGTGGTTATACTTATTTTTGGCTTGATACATACAGGATATTTGAGATATTACTTACTGAAAAAGATTACTTAGCCACACCAAACACTTTCCAAAAAGGACAAAGTCCCATTCATATTCTAATTTATATTACTAATACACCTTATCTCCTGTCCCGAAGGGAAACGGGGGTCTGGGGGCTAACCCCCAGGAACTCCAACCTGTGACTCTTCTAACCTCTCATTCTTTCGTTAACGATTATATCCTGACAAATGATCTCCATTGACTCCTTATAGACCAATTTCCCAACATTAGCAAATTGTAAACTTGCCTGATATCCCATATTGATTCTTGCTTCAGTTATACCTAATTCTCCATAACTTAAAGCTTTGATGACATTATGGTATCTTGTGATATTATCTCTTACAGCTATAGGAATATTATCGTTTTTATCGCTGTAGATTTCCCATGAACTCTCCTCTTCAAGCCTTGTGATCAGAACTGACCCCTTTCCAGGATTATACGTACCTTTAGAGTCGATTGTGGATTGAAGTCTATTGTTGGCTAGGGTTTTATTCGAAGCAGTTGTCTTGCTTAGCCATATAAATCCATTCACTCCTAATATCACACTGACATCTCCCGGCAAATCATGTGAATGGTTCTTGGACTTGACAATCAAACTTGATGGAACTGTTAAGAACATTCCATTTCTTAGTTTCCCATACTTTAATGATCTTGTGTGTAATGATGCACTTCCATTACTAAAAACACTTTGAACTTCAGCATTTAATAAATCGCCTTCTTTCAAGAAGTTTCTCATTTGTAATTCGTCGCTTTCTGACTTTCTTCTTAAAACACCCCCTGGTAAGTTTACAGACCCTAACATTAGCACAGCATCTTGTCTAGCACCAATATCAACTTTCCATCGTTTATTACCTACTTCAGTAATTCTGCCCACTATATGGTCCCCTGTTTCGGGCTGGTACTTTCCTCGTAATGGTATGACACTTAAAAGTCTATTAACCCTTGAAATATTTCCTGCTACTGATGAATATGTGTTATCATTTAAGAAGTAAGTTCCATGACCTTTCATCCAAACTGGATCATCTGTCACCAATTCTCCCGGCGTAACAATGGCATTAGCATAGCCCTGTTCTTCTCCATCCGACATGTCGATGTCAGACCCCAAATCTGTCTCTGTTTTGGTGGGCCTACTGATGCTAATAACGTCAGACATTTCTACACTCATTGTGCTCAGTTGTGAATTCTCAGCTCTGGCTCATCGCATCTCAGAGTGTAGAGGTTCGCACTTTTCATGTTGAGGTGGATAACTCCTAAATTCGTTTATATTCGACCTAGATTGCCACAAATACGATTGTTTCATAGTATCAACAAAACAGAAAGACGTGAATTGATGATGGGCAACTTTGGACCACCTGTAAACCGAGAAATGACGGTTTTGGACCGGTCTTTTTTCACTAAGCAAATAGACTTGTTAGTAGCTATATTCCCAGATCCAAGCAAATTAGGGTCCTTTGTCAAACAATGCAAGAAGGATGTGTTATATTTACCTTCTGTAAAACACATAGTTCATGTGGGGCCACAAAAAGGAGTTCTTTTGAGACAGGACATTGATAATATAGACACGTATCAACTGATGATAACTCCTAATACTAAACAATTTATTGAAGATTGCAATTTATCTATCCAACCTTACAAGTATACGTTGGATTACGATTTCTGGAAGGCAGATGATATTCTCAGAGCCGTTTTGCCCGAACATCTACTTGATGAAATTCCAACGGGGTTTGCACAGGCTGGTCATGTTGCTCATGTAAATTTAAGAGACGAATTCAAACCCTACGGAAGTCTTATTGGTCAGGTGATTTTAGACAAAAATTCAAAAGTAGAAACCGTTGTTGACAAGGTTGATTCTATAGGTACGAAATTCAGAACATTCCAAATGAAAGTGTTAGCTGGAAAAGACGATTTAGTCGTCGAACAAAGTGAATGTGGATGTTTATTCAAATTCGATTTCAGCAAAGTTTACTGGAATTCTCGTCTTAACACAGAACACGAAAGATTAATTAACCTATTCGATGCCAACCAAGCCGTTGGTGATGTTTTTGCTGGTGTGGGCCCTTTTGCTTTGCCTGCTGCTAAGAAAAAAGTGTTTGTTCTAGCCAACGATTTGAATCCTGAATCTTACAAATATTTGGACATAAACATAGCGTCCAACAAGGTTGGAAACTTTGTCAAAAGCTACAATTTAGATGGTAGGGATTTCATCAAACAATCCCCAAAATTGTTACTTGATTGGACACAAACTGTTGGGTCTGTGGAAGAGTCCAAATTGATCAAAAAAAGGAAAATTCTGGAATCTCAGCCGGCAGTATACGAAAAAACCACTTACAACGTACCCAAGTTCTTTGGTCATTATGTTATGAATTTACCTGATTTAGCATTGACGTTTTTAAACGAATTCATAGGATTATATAGCGATCCAGAAGTCAAAAAGGTTATTAAAAGTTTACCTGATTTCAAACTACCCATCATAAATTGTCATTGTTTCGAGAAGTTTTCCCCACACGAACCTGAACCAACTATGGAAGAATTACACAGAAGAATCCATAAAAAGGTCGTCCAATTGATAGAATTTGACATACCTTTTGAGGAATGTAAGTTTCACCTAGTACGTAAAGTTGCACCTACAAAACCGATGTTTTGTGTTAGTTTTCAATTGCCAGAAGAAGTCGCTTTCCGTACTATTTAGACTTTTAGATACTCCCTCCATTAATATGTAAATATACGTTACCACGGAACCGAGCTAGGGGGCCTGGAGCTACACCCACTACCATCCCTGTCCTGCTATTCATTGCTCCCACTAGTTCGTATTAGTGTCATCACGTCCGCGATTTGCAACCATATTGAGCGGCTTATGTTAACACCAGAAGAGTTGGACTACACGGAATTGACCCATATGTACATGGGGATATTCGATACGCAAGCATTCTATCAATTCCTTAACACAACACAAACAGGATTTGCACATAATACGTCTGGAACGGACTTGTCATTGTTGATTAAAACGGTTCTAACGTCATTATCGCTTTGTGTAATCCAAGTCACAATGTTTTGTTTTTTCAGAAATATCTTCAAAACTTTATACGAACCCCGGTGTTATTGTGTTCCAGATAATCAGAAGATAGAGCCATTGCCTGAAGGGCTAACCACTTGGATTTTTCCCACACTTTCACATGGTTTACATTATTATCTTTCATTAGGGTTAGATGCCTATTTCTTTATACGGTACATCAATGTGTTATTATTATATTTTGTAGTGGTAGGTATATTGAATATTATAGTGTTAGTTCCTATTAATGCTTTTGGAAGCAATAATGAGTTTGTGGCATCGGGATTAGATAAGTATAGTATTTCCAACATCTCAGCTACTAAGATCCATTATGTCAATGCCCATTTTGTTATGAGTATCCTAACAATAGGATTTTTTCATTGGTTAATAATTTATGAGTTGCAGAGTGTTATCAAGATCCGTCAGAGTTACTTATTGTCACCAAAATTTCAGAGTTCAATCATTTCAAAGACTTTATTGATCACGCATATTCCAAAGGAATTGCTTGACTTTGTATCTTTGACCAAGACATTTTCAGTCATTGGAAGTGGAATACAAAATATATGGTTTGTGGACGATTATAAACTGGTAACTGACCAGGTAAAGAAAGCAGAAAAGGCAATTGAGATCTTGGAATTGGGACAATTGAAGTATATAAAGAAGTACAATAGAAAATATACTCAGCCTTATGATAGTGAAGCCTTTCACAAGCTCAAAATCCATCCGTATTTTTATCCTCCTATTTATTTCAGTATTAGAATGCCTTATACGAATTGTAAGTTCAGATTAACGATTTGGGGTGTTTTCAGAGTGTTTTCCCTTCAAAAAAGGGTCGACCAAATAGAATGGAGCTGTAAGAATTTGATTCGTACAAAGTTGGCATTGGAAAGAGAAAAGATTAAACTTTCAGCAGGATGTCTTAAAAAGTACCCCAGTGTGTTTATCGAGTTTGAGACACAAGCAGCTGCATATACAGCTCACCAGTGTTTGTTAAGTCAACATCAAGGATTCATGGATAAAACCCTAATTGAAGTTCACCCTTTGGACATTAAATGGAGTAATCTTACAAACACAAATACAACTATAAGTCTTATCCAGAGATATGTCGTTACAACCTTGTGTATTTTGTTAATTGTGTTGTATGTCATTCCCGTATCTTTCATAGGTCTTATATCACAATTGAAGTTGCTTACACATCTTGTTCCTGCTTTGAAATGGATTGATAGAATTCCTGAAAGTGCTAGAGATTCTATATCAGGGATTTTGCCTTCAATCCTTCTTTCAGTCTTAAGTGAAGTCATGATGTACATATTCAGGTTTTTTACTCACTATAAAGGAAAATTAACAGGGGCTGAAACCGAAATAGATTTGCATCGATGGTATTTTGGGTTTTTATTCATTCAACAGTTTCTTATTGTGGCTATACTGTCAAGTATCACTGTTATATTGAAACAAATTGTCGACCAGCCAACTTCAATTCCTGTGATGTTGGCAACTAATATTCCTAAAGCTGCAATATTCTTCTTTCAATTCATAGCAGTCAAAGCGTTTGCTTTTTGTGGTTACAATTTTCTTAGAATTGACCAGCTTTTGCTTAGAAACACTTTCTACAAGTTATGGGACACCACACCTAGAATGAAGTTCAAAAGATTAACCAAGTTGTTAAATATCAAATGGGGCACTACATATCCGATTTATTCAGTTTACGTATCAATTGGGTTGGTTTATACCATCATATCACCCTTGATTTCCTTGTTCATCATCTTCATATTGTTTCTTGTGCTTTTGTACTACAAATATTCCTTACGGTACATCTACAATCACATAAATCCATCTGATACTCATGGGAAATTGTACCCTTCAGCTTTGTTTCATCTTTATTCGGGGATTTACTGCTTAGAGTGTTGTTTAATCGGAATTCTATTTTTACTGACAGATACTAATGGAGATCAACCTCTTCGGTACCAAGGAGGAATCATGTGTTTGATATTGATGGCTACTATTTTTGGTAATATTACTATTTACCATAGATATAACAAATATTATAAATACCTACCAGTGATACACACAGAACCAGTAGAAGAAAGCAGCGAAGAAGGAGTAGATGAAATAAGACTGGAAGACATTAATATGCTGCAAATGGCATTTTTGCACCCAAACTTCAAATACGAAGTGCCTAAAGTTTGGCTACCTCAAGATGATTTAAATGTTTCGGTTGAAGAAGTAGAAAGGATGAAGATAGAGGGAATTGATGGTGATGTTAAGAGTGGGGCTGTTTTAACATTCGGGTGGGGGAAGTATTTTCTGAAGATTCGGGTTTTTACTGGTCCTCCTAAGGAGTCTTACTGAATATATAATCTAGCAGATTGTGAATATACGTAAAGATTTAATGTACACAGGAAAAAAATGCAAAGATAAAGTGTATAGAAATTGAATAACATAACTTTTCATAAACCTAACTACTAATATCCATTTCATCAGCAACACTACAACCTGTAGGAGTGAAATTGTCTCCTGGAGTTTTGCTAGTGTCAATATCACCATTCCAACAGTATTCTTCAAAACATTTTTTACATTGTTCAGTTTGCTCAATTCCCAATCTTTCTTGACTTCTTCTAATGATAGCACAAGAAACACAAGCCTTCCAATCTGCATCCAAAGTCAGATTCCATCTGGAGGCTACTTCGAACCCGTTGGTAATGATCTTTTTCTTTTGTTCATCAGTGTAAGCCATTTGGTAGGTGGAAGTATTTGAGTAATAACTGAAAGGTCTGTTGGCAGTATAAACTACTAAAGGTGGCACAAAGTCGTCAGAACCTAAGGAAGTTAAGTTTGAAGCATCACAACCAAAAAAGGTTGGTTTAGCAGTTAAGTTTAAGTTACGGAAGGAGATAACATCTGGAACGTAAGGGAACGCTGTTCCATTACCTTGAGGTGTGAATTGTCTTTCATAGGTTGTCACCATAGCAGCTCCATCTGGCCAGTCATTTACGTCGTTAGAATTGTCATATGCAAAGATAACATCTACACCTCTTTCTTTTTGAATCAAAGGTTGTAAAGGAATGTTCTGGTCGTCCAAACCACCATCACATAAGTCCCATTCTTTGGAGTTTTCTACTGTAGTGTAAGTTCCTGCGGTTGTGTTATAGAAGGGATTAGGATCCCATTCAGCAATATCCCAATCAGTAGCCAAATCAATTCCATTCACTAAACCCATGACTGTTTCGTATAACGGAGCAATAACCGAAGGTAAGTCAGCACTGCCTAACTCTATCACTACTTCATTAAACAAGGAAGAAGATGTTCCCACAGTGAACCCAGCATTATCGAATCCACCATAACAAACTCCATTAATAGGCTTTCCATCTTGTAATTTGGTACCAACATATTTAAGGTCAGCAAACAGGTATATAGAAGGATCCCAACTTCCTATTTCGTATGGACCAATTTCCACATTGGAGGCTGTCATATCAATGTTCACATTTCCTGGAGTTCTACCATTAGCACTGACGATTGGGAATGGCATTTGATAAGTTTTGAAAAGTTCTACTTCACGGATATCTGACCATAAAACGGAAACCCCTCCATCAGGAGATGTGGTAAAGAATTGATAACTCAAAAGTCTACCCCAAATGTCAGTAATGGAAAGTGGAAACCCTGCCAATTGTTTCTGGAGCATATCGACATCGACCTGGGTGAAAATGGCAGCAGTTTTGACTAAATCCCAATTACCTTCATCGAAAATCGAACCCTGGAGATCCCAGATGGTATTGTCTTGAAGAATATCATAAACGGAGGAATAATTGTTCAATACAATCGATCCTACCAACCATGATCCTCCTGATAACCCAGTCAAATAGGTAGCACTTTGTAATAAACCACCTAATCCGAATTCAGTGGAATTTTCGAATCTGTCATCTAATGCTAACATTTGTCCAGCCCCGTTCAACATCGCCCTATATCCACCACCACTAAAGGCTATACCGATCTTAATGGTGTCGTCGATTTGACTCATGAAATCATCGACATCGAAATCTTCTAAGTTTGCACTATTCAAAAAGTCAGTGATTTTGGCCTTGGTGATGGGATTTCTTTGATCCACCCAATCACTTTCTTCTGGTGATAAGCCATCGGCAGTTCTAACAAGATCTTTATCAGGGCAGTCAACCTTGGCAGGAGCATATCCACCACTAGGGGAAACAGCAGCCGTTAAAATGCTTTGTGCAAGTAATAAAATGGCTAACTTCATGGAATCTCAGTAAACTTAGTACACTTCATGATAACACCAGGTTATCTGTTATTTATATTAGGGGCATCGTAAGTATCAATTCCAAAACGTTTTGTGTTGGAACAATAGATCGGTTAAGAGCACCAACCTCGGGTAGTTTCCGGGTTGATTAATCGTTGCAGCGTATTGTTGAAACGTGGATGTTTATTAGAAGGTAGGAGGTTACGATAGTTACTGGAGCATTACGAGGTTACTAAGGGTTAGGAGGTACAATGTCTAAACGGTATGGGACCTTATTTAGCCGTTGAGCAGAAGTTTTAGGTGTTATTGGGGTAATAACGGGGTAAAGTAACAAGGTGGAGATGCGATAAGCGGAGGCGAGAATACCGTAAATAACAAGAATGTTAAGACAAAAGATTTAGCCAAAAGTGACACAAAAAGACAAGGGAGAATGAGTGACGTCTAAGGTCAGACAATAGTGAATTAGACACGTACAAAGACGTGAAAATGTCAGAAAAACTGCACACAAAAACCTATATTCAGCTCGTCTAAGTAGATGGCTACCTGAACCTGAAACTTGGCAACCTGATACGAAATGTTTTATCCGATTACATAAGACTGAAACTGTAGATCTTAGTTGCTAGGACAGTAATAAGAACATCTCTATTGTGTTTATTTGAGCTTAGGACTACGGAAGTAAACTTTCATATTTGATAGGTAAATAAGAAAGTGTAAATTTACTGTGGGAAGAATATTGACCTAAAAAATGTAGACGTAAAAAATGTTGAAAAAATTAATCGTTCTATTTTGAATGAAGGGTGGTAGAATGTAAAAATCACATATAAATCAATGTTTACAACTGAGTAAAAATTAGGACTAAGATAATTATCGAGGCGTCCAAGACACATGGGCAAAACCATTAACGATTCAAGTGTAATTGAATTAAAGCCTAGTGTGATTGAATTAGAGCTGGGAATGTTCAATATTATTTTGTGTTTACCTGAAACAAATTTGCAGCCTCTTGATTCAGCCTCTTATCAATGAAATGTTCCACTTTTTATGGTTTTAACTAGAAACCTGAATTTTCTAGGGTTCAAGTCGAATGAAGCTACAAATATAGAAACCTGGATTTACAGACTTAACATGATAAATTGTTTACTGAAATAAACTGTTCCATATTTAAGGTGTTCCATGTTTAAGGTTGTAAGGTCTAAGGTCATATTACGGTTAGAACACGACACATATACCCTTATTCAAAAATTTGGTAGACCGGAAAACTGAAATGGATCAAAGTTTTAGGGGTTCAACCTTGAAGAGGATCAAGTTCCAAAAAAACTTACAAGAGCTGAGATAATAGAGAAAAGAATTCTTGGGTTTGTTGTGGCTTCAAGTATTACGTTGGTTATGGTTTGTTTATTAAGTATAACTTATAACGTCAGTGTCATAGCTCTGATTATAACAGACTCTAGAAAGAGATGAATTTTGGGGTAGTCAATTTCAAACCAGTAGATTAGTTTAAGGTTTAGGTCAATGTAGGTATAACATTCAAAGGGTGATAGTACAAGTAGGATATATGTGATATTTCTAGAACATGTTTTATGGTTAATTGGTTATATCTGATCTGCGATAAGAACATTGTGGATACAGATATAAGGAATTATTAAACAACTATATATAAAGAATATAGAGGTTCATACGATATTATCTATATTAATGACTATTTGTTCATTTGTCAATTGTCTATTATCTACTATATCACTTACAATTAAACAATATTATCAATCAATGTCTATCTATTTGCCTATATTATCCATCATATTCAAAATATCATCAAGCTCATCTTTTTCGTCTTTTTTATCCGTTTCGGCAGTTTTATCTTCTTTTGTGGTCTCATTGATTATCCAATTACAAACTTGCTCAACATATACCTTCGAATTAGGAACAAAATGTCCACCTGGATGCTTTAACAATGTCGAATATTCTTTAGTAGCTTCATACAATCTCAAGGCTCTATCCTCTTCAACCACAGTGTCTAATTCTCCTACAACTTGCAACACTTTGAACTCATGCTTAGGAGCATCATAATAATGATTTAACACAGTATTTCCTGAAGTCTTATCAGTATCAATTTTGAACCCTGAGTATAATACATAAAACTTGACATTAGTGTTAAACATATCATTGAACTTATTCATCAACAATCCTAGCAATGCTGAACCTTGGGAAAACCCAATCATCCCTGCAATAGGCAATTTGGTATCTTCATCTTTAATGTCCTGTTTGAGGTCCTCATCAGGAATAATCGTGTTATTATCAATATAATCTCTTATAGTGTCCATAGCTGGTTGTATATCGATGTTATCATTCAGTTTATGAGGTTTGACCCACCATGCTCTAAGATGACTCTCTTCATCGTCTTTGACTTGGATGGAGTTGAATTTACTTAATGCATCATTGGATGGAAAATCAGCAGGAGTTAACCTTAAGGGGCCGTTTAAGTAAATGCACTTGTAGTGGAGTTTGTTGAGTTTTTTTCTTAATGCCGACGTTTTGGCATAGAAGATCAGGGATGTTTGGGTATATCCATGAAAGAAGATAATTCTTGCTTTATACTCTGGCATTATGAGATTCGCATTAGATTTCTGGAAGTTAACAGAGAGTTAGTGAACTTAAGCGCTTACACAGCACACCGGCTCAAACAATCTACACCAAATTATATATCTATTCTATAATCTAAAACTCTATCTAACTTATACAACCTTCTCCAAATCTAATATATCACTAATAATCGCAATCTTGCCCTCCCCATAATATTCCTCATAATCTTCTTTCTCTTTAATCTTCTTTAACTCCTCAGCAATCTCAACATAATGAATAACCTTCCCCCACCCCAATTTGTATGCAGCCTTAACATTGATTTCACTATCGTCCACAAACGTAATTTTAGAATGGTCGTCAACATTGGTAATTTTCATGGTGTTTTCAAAAAATGGTACCATTGGTTTACAAACAATTGGAGATTTGGAATAATCGCAATATGTTAAACCATCAAATAAATCACCAATTCCTAAAAATGAAACCACTCTCAACGCATGGTTCTTATAGGCGTTTGTGACCAACCAAAACAAATCGTATTTCCCTGATTTCTTGACACGGGTGAGCATTTGTCTTAAGTTTTCATCATAACTTAAAACCGACTTTAAATCCAAAGCATCATCAACTAACGAGTTATATTCCAAGGCATCGACTTTGTGGTTTCTAACTAACCCTTCTAATGCCAACCCGTATGTTTTGTAGTATGTCATATGTAAATTGTGAGCATCTTCGTCGTTCAAATCCAAGGTTTTGGTGAAATATTCGTGAATCTTCTCTTGCATCATATCGTGGATTTTGGTTGATCTTTTGTAAAGACAATTGTCAATGTCGAAATAGAAGATTCTAGGGTTCTTGATGGTGGAGGGTAAAGGTCCGAACCCGTAAGGCAACGTGACTTCATTACCGATACGGGCACTTGTTATTTCTGGGTTTTTATATGTGAATGTCATGAGTAAAGGTTGGAATCTTTTGAGCATATTCGCACTCGCTGCTGCTGATAACTGTCGGCGATAACTGGCACGAGGTTTCCCTAGAATTAGCTAGAATTGGGGCCATGATTGCAACCGCACCGACCGCGTGGGTGATGCGTCATAGATGTGTCATAGATGGGTCATAAATGTCTATTATACAGTATTTACACGTGACTGACTATATACAAAATATCGACTCAACTCTTAAGGTCCTTATAGAAAACATCGTCACTCTCTAAAACTCCAAACTTATCAAACTTAACCTGGTAATAATTCAAATAATTGAAATCTTCATATAGAACACTTAGTAAATGATATTTCCCCGGAATTAGTGAAAACTCATGTAATAACTGTTGATAATGTTTCTTGATGCTTGTTAATTGAATAATCACTTCCGGGATTTCCCCTATTTTATAATTATACACCTGGAGAATAAAATTCAACAATCTAAGCCCAAAATGATACTGATAAATGTAAATAACGTTAGGGTTACTATGGTTCAATGTTTTTACGGTCTCCCCTAGATTTTCATTAAAGTCGGTGATGTACTGAACCAAATCTTCAAATATTATAAACTTCATTGTCAATTTGATAGTTAAATCCGAAACCAAGTGTTTGTTCATAAGGTCTAAAATATGGAACCCAAACTTTTGATAATAAAAATTATCTTCAACGTCTACATTTCCATACAATTTGATGTCACTCAATAATTTATTGAGAAACCCATATAAGGTATCTATTTTTATGGGATATCGTGTGTAAAGATCCTGGAAGAGGCCACAGAAGTCAATGAGATCATCATAATGATACTTGATCAAATTTGCGTCCAATAACGTCAAAAAGAAAAGTTTATAAAGCCGTGTTATGTCAGGACACTGGTACTTGATATTAGCTTTAATGAAGATTCTCACTCTCATTAAATTGATATCACAAGTCCGATTCTCATGGTGGATTTTCACCATTATTGACTCTTGAAGTATTCCAAGGTCTAAGGTTTTGATTACTTCAGGTGGTGGCTCATTTGTGGGGACGAGTGAGATGTTTTGCTCTACTCTATGAAGGATATCTTTGTCAGTTGACATGTTCCAAAGTTTTGATTTGATTTGTGGCAATGGTTTGAAGAAATGGAAATGTCTTGTGTAGTCATTTGGGTTTGGGGTTTTCATTAGGTTTTTGATTTTGATTTCGATGTCGTTGTTTTCATTATAGGTGTTTGAACCGTTTACAGAGCCATTGGTGTGTATTAAAGGACTCTTTATGCCATTGGCATGTTTCTTTGTACCATTTATACCATTTGTACCATTTGTACCATTTGCTACATTTAAACTATCATTCGCTCCATCATCATTCAACTCCCTTACCAACATATCCCGAATTCCCTCCATCCTCACCCTTTCCCTCTCCATTTCATCCTCCTTCTCCTTAAACTGTCGCTGTAAAATCATCTCAGTCTGTACCAACATAGACTCCTTGGTGTTAACAACACTGTCGGAAATCAACGCCATCTCCGTGTCCGAAACTTTCCTTACATGGCCCCTCCTATTACTCAAACTCTTCTTAACCGTCTCATCTACTCTGTTACCCAATAATTGACCTAGTTCGTCTTCACTATCAGACATCGTTGTAACTTTCCATTTCCTTTTCCTTTTATACTCGCACCTTAATGCCTTAAGCTGAGATGGCCGCACAGCTCAGCGCTCAGACCTCAGCGTTCAGACTTTAGCGCTTACTCTCACAAAACCTCCCTATTTGTTACCTGTATCAACAGTTAAATACTTAGTGGTAAACTACGAAAATACACAAAAATGTCATTTGATAAGCTTCCATTAGAGCCATTCTTTGAGAAAATCGAAGAATTAAAGCCAAAATTCGTCGAAAGGTTAACCAAAGCCGTCGCCATCAAATCGGTATCGGGAGATGAAACTTTAAGACCTGAAGTATTCAAGATGGCCGACTTCTTAGTCGACGAATTAAAAGCCTTAGATTTCATTGATATCCAATTGAAAGACTTAGGTACTCAACCTCCACCTGTAATCAACCCAAAGTTGCAATTGCCTCCAGTTGTGTTGGCCAGATCAGGTAATGATCCAAGCAAGAAGACCGTGTTAATTTATGGCCATTACGATGTTCAACCAGCTTTAAAAGAAGACGGTTGGGCCACTGATCCATTCACTTTGACTCACGATAAAGTCAAGGACATTTTATATGGAAGAGGATCAACTGACGATAAAGGGCCAGTTATGGGATGGTTAAATGCTTTTGAAGCCCACAAACAATTGGGGTGGGAATTGCCAGTTAACATTGTCTGTTGTTTCGAAGGTATGGAAGAAAGTGGATCTTTAGGATTAGACGATTTGATTGCCAAAGAAGCTACCCAATACTTCAAAGGAGTTGATGCTGTTTGTATCTCTGACAACTACTGGTTAGGTACCAAGAAACCCGTTTTAACTTATGGATTAAGAGGAGTCCATTATTATGAAATTGTTGTTGAAGGACCAAGTGCTGATTTACATTCAGGAATCTTTGGTGGGATGATTGCTGAGCCAATGACCGATTTAGTTAAGGTTATGGCCCAATTGGTCGATAGTCAAGGAAAAATCTTAATTCCTGGTATTGCTGAAATGGTAGCACCTTTGACAAAAGAGGAAGATGCTTTATATGATCCAATTGATTACTCATTAGATGAATTGAATGCTGCTACTGGTTCGAAAACTGGTTTACATGACAATAAAAAAACAGCTTTACAACATAGATGGAGATACCCTTCATTATCGTTACATGGTATTGAAGGTGCTTTCTATGGAAGTGGAGCTAAAACCGTCATTCCTGCTAAAGTCATTGGTAAATTCTCAATTAGAACCGTTCCAAATATTGAACCAAAGAAATTGGATAAACTTGTTCTTGATTATGTTGAAAAAACCTTCAAGGATTTGAAAACTGTTAACAAACTTGATGCCCACTTATACCACGATGGTAATTATTGGGTATCTAATCCATTCAATGAATCGTTCTCATCAGCTGCTAAAGCCACCAAACATGTTTGGAACATCGATCCTGATTTCACCAGAGAAGGAGGATCAATTCCAATCACTTTATCTTTTGAACAAGAATTAAAGACTGACGTTTTGTTGTTGCCAATGGGTAGAGGAGATGATGGAGCTCATAGTATTAACGAGAAATTAGATATGAGTAATTATATCAATGGATGTAAGACTTTAGGGGCTTATTTACATTATTATTCCAAGGTTTAGACTGGAGACTTGAAGTAGGATTTACTGCTGAAGTAGACAGTTAACCAACTGAAGGACTAAGAATAAAAACTCTGATTATATATGTGAATATATTTATTGAATTATTCAGACCTAATTAGTACCACCTACCTAGTGATACTCAGTGTTAGCTAAAGCTAGCTAAAGCTAGCTATGCCACATCAACACAAATGTACTGCTTAATCTCACAAGTGCGAAGAAAAATTTTCAACATGTCAGATAACTTAAAAAGAGCAGAATCATTGTTCAATAGAATAATGAATCAAGGGAAAGAAGAGGACCCAGTCCCTTCTAGTACCCGGGAATTCAACCGTCCCTATTCTCATCACAACCATCATAATGGTCATCATAATCTGACGCATCAAAACCATGGTTCCCATAACTCCCATCACCACCAAAACAACTATAGAAGACACAAAAGCGAGCTCTTGAACCACCCAGCATTGAAATTACCACAGCAGATTTTACCTGAATTGCAAGGACAGCATATTTTGCCGTACTGTTGGACTATATGGCACCACTTGCGTATAAACAAGCCCGACACTGATTATTTGCAAATGACAGTGCCCATTGAATTCCCCAAGTATGGTGATGACAAAAATGAAACCACAAAGTACATAGGAAGCTTAGAGCAGATGTGGTTGAACGTAGGGTTGATTAAATTACCGTCAGAGATCGTAATAGACACAGAATACCTAATTTTCAAAAGCGGCATAAATCCGGTATGGGAAGACCCATTCAATACCAAAGGAGGGAGATGGATCTTCAAATTTAACAAGGCAAATGATGGAGTCAACAGCTATAAACGGTTGAACCTTATATGGCAGACCTTGATAGTAAAGCTTATGGCCGGTTCATTTATCAATAACCCTGACCATTCTGCAGAGTTAGTTAATTATTTATTGAATGATATAAATGGTGTTGTGTTGAGTGTTAGAAAAGACGTGGATATAATAAGTTTGTGGAACTCCAACTTGACCAAGTTCAAAAAGAATGTTCAAACCAGGAGGTTATTGTGTGAGGCCATATTGAACGTCATAAAGGAATGCGACTTAATACTAGGAGGTGAGCCTGAAGATAGGGTCAAGGGAGTTAGTTTTGAGTACAGGCTTCACAGTAATTATAAAAAGTGATTATAACAGTACATAGGCATATAGGCATATAGGCATAGGACATGTGACATAGATGGCTACATTTCCGAGTGTTAGTGCGACATTCTGCTCTTAATGCCGAACCCTCTCACTACCTTCCATATTCAGTAAGCAACAAGTCGTCATGAGAATCGTGCGAAAACTTTGTCCCAAGAAAAATTTTCATACATTACTAAACCATAACTTTGAAATCGTCGTCAACTCTGCCACAAAACTGCCTAGAGTTGGAACTAATTTAACATACACAAAGAACTTTTATCACAAGAACACGTGCTAGTTTAAACCAGACAAATCCCAGCTTTATATCGCAAAACAAACCCTCATCAATTAAGGAACAGAGTCAAGCTAAAAGTCTAATGACATTGCCGGATTTTGATAGTCCCAGTATTTACGAGTTGTATAACTCGGCTAAGAAGTTGTTGCTCTTACAAGACCGGGTGGAGAATAGAAACTTGAGAAAGGACAACTTCAAGAGTCAACAGAGTCATTTAAAGTATAATGAAGGGAGAGACGATGTTTTGGATTTGTTAAGTCCTTTATCCTATGATGAAAAGAACTTGGAGAACAAGAAGAGTTTGCCAATGTCGATAATGGACATAACACCTGTTAGTATGAATGAATATAGTCCGCCTAATACGTTTTATAAGAAGAAGGAGGTTAGTCCTGTGAATACCCCTGTGGAGGGAAGTGGTAATCCGGGACAAGCACAGGGACAAGGACAAGGACAAGCACAAGGACAAACACAAACACAAAGTCAACTCAATAGTCCTATATTCAAGAAAAAACCAATAAAACCTAAATCCAACTTAACGAGTTCTTTTGAAGGATCGTTTGATAGCAGAAATGCTAAAAGTCCTTTGACTCAATTGTCAGCTGCTTCTACACCTTCATCAGTTGGAATGACTCCTTCAATGACACCAGGAATGACTCCTGGTATGACTCCTTCAATGACACCAGGTATGACCCCTAATATGTCCAATTCCAAACAAACCGAATGTTTTAATTGTCATACCCTTAAAACTCCTCTCTGGAGAAAATCCCCTGACGGTAATACCCTTTGCAATGCCTGTGGACTTTTCCTTAAACTTCACGGAACCACCAGACCCTTGAGTCTTAAAACTGACGTCATCAAAAAGAGATCATCAAGAAGATCAGTTATGGGAAAGTTATCGAATTCAATGCCCAGTTCTAATGATTTAACGAAAATAAAATTCAGCAGCAACGTCAGTACTCCAAATTATGACATTGAAGATGATACCACCAATGGGCCAAGACACAAAAACGTTTTAATTTTGCCTAAACCATCGGGAACTGGCAATTCCAAATCAATTCCAATTCCTAGAGCAAGTTCCATACCTAATAGTCCAGCATCGCCAATGGTTAATGTTCACAATAGCGAATATAACCAATCATTCAAGAGGAAGAAATCAGACATTAGTAGAAAACCTTCAGTTTCTTCTATGTCGTCTTACCAATTGTCCAATAGCAGAAAGAACAGTGCTATTTCCATCCCAAATATCCCAAAAAGGAATTCGTTTATAAGCACCCCTACCCCATCTTCGTTTGCTAATCATTTAAGAAGCTTTAATAATGCTAGTTATTTTGATAAGCCTTCGGATATGTACCAGGGTTCGTACCAGGGGACATTTGCAACATCGATACCGGCATCAACAGGGCCTACGTCGGTGACTAATTCTATAAATGGTTCGATCCTGGGGTCTATCCTGGGGTCTATCTCGGGATCAGCCACAAATTCTATCACAGGTTCAATCCTGGAATACCCAACGTTTAAAAATAGACAAGTAGAATCAACGATCAAGCCAGAGTATTTTAATACTGAGGAAGTTCCTCAGGATTTAGATTGGTTGAAGTTTGAGATATAATGTATTATAGTAATGAACGATATGACGAGTAGCAGATGCTTTCCGAAGGAGAGGATCTGATTAGCTGCGCTGTTAATTTAAACTACCCCCGTACACCCCGTTAACCTATAGATCCCTAAGTTGCTTAAAGGCGTACATTGCAGAAAACCTTATACTAAGCTCCCAGACTCTATGCAGTACCTTCCTTTATACGAACATCCTATACGACAATATTAAACGAGCAAACGAGATCGCTCGTGGACCACACAAACTACACGAGGTCCATGGCCCCCAGATCGAACTCGGCACGCCCCATCGACGTGAAAATTTGTGAAAATTTCTCATTAAATTTATTCAACGAATATGTCAACTCCTGCTAACAATTACAAAGTCGCCGATATCTCCTTAGCTGCCTTCGGTAGAAAAGATATCGAATTATCCGAAAATGAAATGCCGGGTTTGATGCACATCAGAGAAAAATACGGTAAAGATCAACCTTTGAAAGGGGCCAGAATCGCTGGATGTTTGCACATGACTATCCAAACCGCCGTTTTGATTGAAACCTTAGTTGCTTTAGGTGCTGAAGTTACTTGGTCATCATGTAACATTTTCTCAACTCAAGACCATGCTGCTGCTGCCATTGCTGCTGCTGGTGTCCCAGTTTTCGCCTGGAAAGGTGAAACCGAAGAAGAATACTTGTGGTGTATCGAACAACAATTGTTTGCTTTCAAAGACGGTAAGAAGTTGAATTTGATCTTAGATGATGGTGGAGACTTAACCTCTTTGGTCCACGAAAAATACCCTGAAATGTTGACCGATTGTTACGGTTTATCTGAAGAAACCACTACTGGTGTTCACCACTTGTACAAGATGTTGAAGGACAACAAATTAAAGGTTCCTGCCATCAATGTTAACGACTCTGTCACTAAATCCAAGTTTGATAACTTGTACGGATGTAGAGAATCTTTAATTGATGGTATTAAGAGAGCTACTGATGTTATGATTGCTGGTAAGACTGCTGTTGTTGCTGGTTTTGGTGATGTTGGTAAAGGTTGTGCTATGGCATTAAGAGGTATGGGAGCTAAAGTTATTGTTACTGAAATTGATCCTATCAATGCTTTACAAGCTGCTGTTTCTGGTTATGAAGTTTTACCAATGGATGAAGTTAACTCTATTGGTCAAATCTTTGTTACCACTACTGGTTGTAGAGATATCATCACTGGTAAAGATTTCGAAGCTATGCCAAACGATGCTATTGTCTGTAACATCGGACATTTCGATATTGAAATCGATGTTGCTTGGTTAAAGGCTAATGCCAAATCTGTTGTTAACATCAAACCTCAAGTCGACAGATACTTATTAAAGAACGGTAGACACATCATCTTATTAGCTGAAGGTAGATTAGTCAACTTAGGTTGTGCTACTGGTCATTCATCATTTGTTATGTCCTGTTCTTTCAGTAACCAAGTTTTAGCTCAAATTGCTTTATTCAACTCCAAGAATGATGAATTCAGATCAAAGTACCCTGAATTTGCTAAAACCGGTAAGTTTGACATTGGTGTCCACTTATTACCAAAGATTTTGGATGAAACTGTTGCTAAATTGCATTTGTCTCATTTAGGTGCTAAGTTATCTACTTTAACAGAAGTTCAAGCTGATTACTTAGGGTTACCAGTTGAAGGTCCATTCAAAGCTGAAATTTATAGATATTAGGTTAGGTTTTGGGTTTTTTGTATAGTTTGTTTTTTTTGTGTTTAAATTTGCATCAACTGCATAATGACTGATGAAGTTAAATAATAAATATTCCTCAACGGGCCATTTTCTAGGGTTACTTCTATTTGGGTTGTTTAAGCCAGTTTAGGTTATGTTAGTTCCAATTTGGGCTACATTACAGAAAAAATCTAACGTGTATTAACTTTTAAGCAAATAACAGAACAAACCCCGTAGGGACAGGGGGTCTGGGGGATTCCCCCAGAGATAATACCTTCCAGGCACTATTGAACACTATTGGGCACCATGTAGGCACAATAAGGACTAAATAAGTTTAAGTTCAAAACCCTGACAATCACCACCTAAAACCAAATCTTTCTGATCCTTATCACCTTCAATACACCACTTGAAATTATTATTAAAACCAATCAAACCATTCTTCAAATTGAATTGAGTCTTGGTCTTTTTTGCTCTGTTACAAACAAGAGCACCATCTTCAATTCCACAAATTCCCTTAGAAGATATCAAGTTATAACCACCAAATTCAGCCTTATTGATTCTAAAAGTAGCACAAGTTCCTTTAGTGAAATATTTCCCATTAGAGATTAAACACCCATCAGAAACTTTCAAAAACCCTCTTCTTCCTCCACCACCGCCTGGTGGATTGGTAGGTGGTGGGTCTTTACCAAAAGAACCTTTAGGGAAGAATCTTATACCATATTCAGGACAACTGGATGCATGTAAGGTATCAATAGGTAAGAAGTTCTCTTGTAATAATGAGCCTTTTAAATAATGATAATACCAAATCTCTTGTAAGCCATGATACTTATTACATTTAAAGTAAACTTTCTTACCGAAATGTTTAGTTAATGCTTCGTCAATTTGAGTTTTTGTGTAAGTTTTTTCAGTACTAGGAACAATACCTTCTTGGGCCAAAAACTCAAACGTTGGCAATGACTTATAAAGATTCATAGTGATATTGAAGTAATCATAGACGTTTTCACCGTTTTGGAACGACCCATAACATTTTGGGTCTATGGTGTTAACACAAGTGCCGTGCTTGTTGAATTCATGTTCCCATAATTGTTCATCATTGCCATTAAAGTTCTTCCAGTATAAATCCATTTCCAGGGCCAAACTGGGCAGATACTGGTCCAAAATCAGCCTAACATTATGAACTTCTAACGAAGGGTTACAGAATTGTTCATAAGTTCCATCACAATTGTCGGGCCATAACCCGTGCAATGTAAATGTGTGGTTATCTCCAATTGGGGGGTAATAGTCCCAGAATTGGGTTTGTAGAAGAATTCCTCCAGGACTTTCAAAACAGCACGTGTTGGTGATTGGGGTGGAGTTACTGCAGGTGTAAGGAATGTCTATGGGACACGACCCGTCAGAAGTTTGGGATTTGAACGTAGTGAACCCGTTGAATGCCAATTGACTAAATGGTAGGAGATTAGGCAAATGCATTGGTGTTGGTCTTGGGTCTTATCGTAGTGCGTGCGTGGAGGTCGCGGTGCGCTGGTTATCGTGGGTTATCGCGTGGGGGTGTCATTTATCGTGTGATTACCGTTTGCAGCCATGAGTTAGTTTGGTTGATGGTTTAAAGGGTTGAGGCGGTTTTATGGGTTTAACAATGGGAGGGTTTATACTTCCTGGGGTTGGGGATGTATTTGAGGTTTTTAAATTGTTTTTTAAGGGTGTACTGGTGTTTTTACTGATTGTTTTATAGGTAAATTTTTAAACTCTTTTTTATAGATCTTTTATTATTAAATGAAATAAGCCATAACTTTGTCCATTAATAGTCAAAACCACCATGAATGCCCTAGTTATACTTTTATGCCATTAAAATTCATTAACATCCCAAAACCACCCACAAAACCAGTCAATATCTTTGAATCTCGCTTGATTCACCCCTTCGCTTAGTCTCTCTCCCTTCTTCACCACTTATCTTGTAACAAACACGGCCCGTTATTCCACCAAACCAAATCATTCCAGTAACTCATCGTAAATCGTCTATCTCCAAGTTAATCAGTCAAATTCCGATAATTTTTGGAGTTGCTGTAATTCCGTGATATGGCGGAATTTCGCGGAATTTCCTAATAATTCCATTGCTTATCTCTGCCAATGATTCAGATGATATACTAATCAATAAACCGTTTACCAAACACAACTACACAAAGAACTAAGCTATAAACATAGTTAACACGGGTGTAAGTAGACCTCGATGTATGGCGGGTACCACGGGCATTTGATGGGCATTCAACAGTAGGCGCCCTGACCTCATTAGTCCAAAACTGGCACTAAACAGTGGGATTTACAACGGCTACTGCCGCCTTATATGCAGGAAAATGGCTAATCTGCGATGCGAAAATAATTTCAAAAGGCACAACTATTTATACCACACATTTCCTATCAAAGTTGCCCCAAACACCCTAACAGACAGTGCTACGTACACAAACACAAATAGAGGAGTACTAATATGTCTAAAGAGGAGTACAAAATAGGAAGTGAGAAGAGCGACGTGGCCGTGTCTAATGAATCCACAGACTCAGCTTCGCCCGGTGCTAACCCTGTCAAAATTGGCTGGTTTTATGTCAACCCCCAAGAAAAGATCCACAGAACATTGCCGTTGAGAATTATCAATCTTATAGCCATTTCTGGGGCCATAGGAACCGCCGTGTTCATCAGTATTGGTGGTGGGTTGATGGCTGGAGGACCTTTATCGCTTTTATTAGCATACGGGTTCTGGACCTTGATCATTTTACTTTTGACCAATGCCGTAGGAGAAATGGTATCGTACTTGCCAGTAGCATCGCCGTTTGTTACTTTAGCTGGTAGGACCGTTGACGAGGCCTTGGAATTTGCAACGGGGTGGAATTTCTACTTTATGGAATCGCTTTATATTCCATTTGAAATCACCGCTGTCAATGGAATGATCCATTATTGGAGGGATGATTACTCTGCTGGGATCACTTTAGGAATTCAGATCTTCCTTTATGCTGTCATTAACATTTTTGCCGTGAGGATTTTCGGAGAAACCGAATTTTGGCTTTCTATAAGTAAGTTGATATTAATGATTGGATTATTGTTTTTCACTGTCATCAGTATGTCTGGAGGTAACCCCCAGCATGATGCGTTTGGGTTCAGTAATTGGGGAGCAGAAGGTGGACCTATGGTTGAGTATCTTAGTACGGGAGCTTCAGGAAGATTTCAAGGTTTATTGGCGGCTTTAATTTCGGCTGCTTTCACCATTGTCGGCCCTGAATATTTAAGTATTGTAGCCTCTGAAGCGGTTAATCCAAGGGAAAACATTCCAAGGGCTTTTAAATCGGTCATTTACCGTTTATCGTTATTCTACGCCGGTGGTGCCCTTTGTGTTGGAATTCTTTGTGCTTATAATGATCCTACTTTAGTTAATGCTCCCTCCGCAGGTGCTGCTAAATCTCCCTACGTTATTGCTATGAAAAACTTGGGAATTAAAGGTTTACCGGACCTTGTCAATGCTATTATGGTCACTGCGGCCTTTTCTACTGGTAACTCCTTTGTCTACTGTTCTTCAAGAGTTTTATACGGTTTGGCCAAACAAGGATTTGCTCCTAAGTTCTTTAGTTATTGTACCAAGTCCGGGGTTCCAATTTTCTGTATCATTGCTGCCCTTTGTTTTGCGTTATTGTCGTTATTGCAATTAGGGTCCAACTCCGCAACGGTTTTAAATTACTTGGTCAGTATTTGTACCGGTTCCCAGGTGTTAAATTACGTCTACATGAGTATAACTTACATCGGATGGTACAGAGCTTGTAATGCCCAGGGTATTGACAGAAGTGCCTTGAAATATAAGGCTTGGTTCCAACCTTATTCCATTTACTTTTCCTTGTTCTTTTTAATTATTATGGTTGGTATCATTGGATACACAAATTTCTTACCAGGAAATTGGGATACGTCATCATTTATCTTCAATTACATTATGGTGTTTGTAAATATTATATTAATCTTCTTTTGGAAGATTTTTAAGAGAACCAAAACGGTTATACCTGCTGAGGCTGATTTGACCACTGGTTTAGAGGAGATTGAAGAGCATGAATATGAATATTATGCTAAGTTGGGAGTTGAAAAGGAGAATTTCAAGTTAAGTTTGAAGGATAGAATTTTGGAATGGGTTTTTTAATCGATTCTTTGTATAGGTTTGGGTGTAAAATGTATATTGCGGAAAACCATGTCTACGAGTGTGTTAAAGAGTAACCGTATCCAACTCCGCTAAATCTTGGGGACTAAACACCAAATCCCCATCATCTGCGAGCTCCGCTCCGCTGAACTTCCTTCTCTCATCCTTACTAATATCAACCATCATCCCATAATCATCGTACTTAAGATCTTCAACATTCTTCCATCTGAAATGCTCCGTGTATTCAGTAACCACCCCCTCGATTCTGTTCACCACAAACTCCCCTAAAACTGGCAAGAACTTAAACCCATGGGACGTACCACCAGTAGCGGCCAATAAGTTCTTGTACCCTGGAATAAAGTCAATGACAAAGTCGGTGTTAATAGCATCGGTGTACCAAAGTCTTTTCGATTGCAACTTAACACCAGGGAGTTGAACTACGTCGGGGAACATCGCCATAAAGATCCTCTTGGCTTCTTTGATCACCGATTTAGGCAATGATTCGTCCTCTAACGTCTTTGGAACGGAAACGTACTGGTCCCCGATTTTAACGGGGTTCAAATACTTAATTTGTCTTGTGTTGATCTTTAAGATCCCCTCCGCTTTTGTAGGCGGAAAGAATGCAAATCCGCCTTCATTGTTCACCTTACTATTAGTCCTATCATTAGCACTAGACGTTGTCTTCCATTGGAAGTGTGGGTACTCCGAGTACTTGTTAATAAGGTCCTGTCTTGACTTGGGGATTTGCAAGTACACTACATTAGCTAAGGACGCTTGAATGTGTTGATGGAATTGCGGAATTAATGAACCTGACCATGGTCCAGCACTTATAATGACAAGATCTGCGGGATGACTCTTACCGTCTTTGGTAGTAATCCCTTTAACTTCGTCTCCGCTCAAAATCGGGGTTTCAAAATCCCCAGCATCTCCGTAATGGAACTTTACTCCTTCTTTCTCTAATAAAATCTTCACATAATAACAAGCTTTGTCTGCTTTTAGCATCCTTCCGATTCCGTCTAAAGTTCCTGAAACAACCCCGACCTTGCCTCTTTGCTTTAGATCATTAATAAGGTCCAATTTACGTGATAATCCCGCAAGTTTAGCTCTTTCTACATCCTTTGCGGAGTTGATATTATACTGTAAATCTCTTAATCCAAGTTCGTTAAACCCTTCGAGGTTCATAAGCTCCACTTGACTCAACTCCGCAGTTTCATTAAGCCTCATCCCGGTTGTTAGCCTTATCAATTCCAAGTCTTCATCAATAAACCGCTTCTTATCTTCCTCCGCAAGGTCTTGTATATCCTTGTTCCACTTCTCCCAAGTATCCAACGCCTTCTTAGCTAATCTCGAGTAATAAGTCCTGTTCTCGTAGTACAAACGAAAGAATTTATTAATATCCCCGCTAGCACTGTCGGACCCATGTAGCGGAGAATATTTGGTTTGTTCGTGGTTGATTCTATCAAAGATTTCAACATTTTTGTATCCGCTTTTAGTAAGATGATAAGCGGAGGAAAGTCCAAACACTCCGGATCCCACAATTAAGATTTTACTGTTCTTGTCATACATTCTGAGTCGGCTGCAAAGTCAGTGGAACTGATTTCAGGGGTACAATTGAGGATTTATATGAAATAACCTGTGCGGACCTTACGATCTTTACGGATTTGTGGTTATGGTGCGGACCTCAGCCTAAGATTAGTGCGGATCTGACCTCTAATGCGGACGTGAACTACTCTAGAACAGTTTGGGTGCGGACCTGAACCTACCCAATTAGTAACGCGTACATACGGCTGAGAAATCAAATGCAAATTCTATTATATATATACCTCTATTTATGCAACATCAGCGAATTTAGATCTAGCTCTCAATCTTGGACCATTCAAATAGAACAAAATTGGAATCAAAATCATCGCAAGACTTATGAACCCTAACACCGAACAACCCCATGCAACTGGATACTTCTTAGTAGCCAAATTGTTAAAAAGCGGAGCTCCAAATAATGGGAATGAACCAGCAATGACAGACCTAAACAAATCGTTTCCTGCAAATACGGAAGCCAAGTATTTAGGAAAGGAGTCAGCTAAATAGTTGAACCCAGTTTGGAAAATGACAAAAGCTCCGATGATGAATAAAGCGGACCCAATAAGCGGAGGGAACCAATGGATGTCGGGACTTGAAGTCCAACCGAATTCAAAGATTCCTGCTGTCATAAACACCGATGCCACGATCATGGCCGGTAATACCACTTCAGGATAAACAGTTTCTTTCCGTAAAAGTGGAAGGGTATAAACCTTGTGGATCCAGTAAATATAAGCTATAGCCCCAACAATTACCCCCGAAACAATACTGGAAAACGTAACTCCCAGGGGAATCAACTTGAAATGATGGATATCTCTGAACACAATAGGGAAGGCTTCAAACCAAAGGTATAAAACGGAATAAACTAAAGCAATGTAAAGATTAATGAATAAAACCACTGGTTCAAAGAAACTAATTTCTATAGGTCTCCATAAAGTTTCTATGGCTAATTCCTTAGTGTTAATGTTTTGATTCTCCAATTCACCTTCACTGATGATATTTGGGTTTCCTGTTAATTTTCTTAATCTCTGGGCCTTACGGGCTAATAATTTCTTATCGAAAGTTTCAGGTAAGAAGAATAAGAACGTGGTGAAGGCAATTCCTGAGGCCATACAGACATACCAAAACGTCCAATGCCAATTACGTTTAACAATCAATACCGATCCAACGAGAGGACCCATAGATGGTCCTGCTGATGTACTAACGAAATAAATAGCTAATGTAATAGGTAAATAAGCTTTACTGGTAATATCACCCATAGAAGCTCCACCAGTAGCTAAGGCGGGACTTCCAAAAATTCCACCTAAAAATCTTAAAACTGTTAATGAAGCAATGTCATTAACTAAAGCAGTAGGGATTTGTAAAACCACAAAAATGAATAAAGTCGCTATGTAAATGTAAGTTCTTCCAAAAAACGAGTTTTCACTCATTGGAGAGAATACCATAGGACCTATACCATAACCTATCACGAAAAATGTAAGTGGAAGAGTAGCTTTAACTCTTGAGATATTTAAATCAACCATAATTTGATCAACCCCAGGTGTATAAATGGCCGATGCCATATAAACCACAATAGTTAAGAAACAAATCTCTATGACGAAAATGCATTTAAGCCAGAATGGCCAATTTTGGGGGTTTTCTGGATCATCATCTCCATCCCATGTCACTAGTATTATATCCGAAGAAGAAAGGGTTACACTATCAGATTCAGATTTCATCATTTCAGCCGAAACTCCTTCTGGACCTAAACTTTGGGGAGTCTCCTTAACAGCTGCTGCATCTTCTTTTAGAAGATACTTACTAGGAATTATATAATCCTTTTCTTCTTCTTTATACGTAAACCATTTATGGCCAGATAAATGATAAGTTACCCTACCAACAAAACTATCTCTAACAAATCTATGTAAACTCATTGCAGACCACAACAATCAGAACCCTTAGGGTTTATATATTTTGGCCTCACATGCGGCTTTACAAATTAGAAATTACTAATGTTAATGTTTCCCCGGCAATTGACCGGTGCTGACAAATATGTCGCGTAGTTGCAAATTTTACTATGGAATATATTAACGACATCGTGCGACAATTTACGGGTAACTTTAAAAGGTCAACACGGCCGAAGATTTGGGAGAGGGTTGGAACTACGCCTTAGAAATGCAAAAATATATTAATAATCTGTATAATCAGTTTATAAGCATTTTGTAAGGGTTTCAGCCCTTAGGAAGTTTTTAAGGCAGTTTTTAAGGTAGGTTTAGGGAGTTTTTGTAGTGATTTTGGTGACATTTGAAATTTGACATTTGACAGTTGGGAAGTTCTAAGATTTGAAACTTTCGGATCGGGTTAGATTCGGGTATAATGACTCCAGAATTAGTGTGGTGTTTTAGTAGACTTTCCTTCAAAAAAAGGTATAAAAATGAAAATTTAATTTACGACACAAAAATCAAATATTTAAATATCACTGCAAGTTTCAGTTCATCTTCATTCAATATCATTCAATAACTCCGTGGATTAATCCCATTGTCAATATCATCATCTCATCTTTACCTCCTAACCATCGTCATGAAACATGTACAAGGGCCCTCGAACCCACGCTACAATGTCACATTCCTAAACCGATGCAAATCTTCCTCTGTGAATTCAAAATCTTCCTCCCCCGCTAGAACAACATTCTCGAACTTCCTTCTCTCGTCCCTGCTGATATCTTCCACCTTCAATCCATAATTATCGACCTTGATGTCTTCCACAGTCTTGAATCTAAAAAGTTCGGTGTACTCATCAGTTTCGCCGAGAACATGCTTAACCACAGATTCTCCCAATACTGGCAAGAACTTGAATGCATGGGCAGACCCTCCTGTAGCTACCATCAAGTTCTTCACCTTAGGCACAAAGTCAATCACAAAGTCACTGTTAATTGAATCCGTGTACCAGATCAATTTGGACTGGACTTTGATGCCTGGAAGATTCACTACATCTGGAGCCAAAATCAGAAATATCTCCTTAGCTTCTTGAATTACGGTTTTAGGTAACTTTTCATCACCTAACGTTTTAGGTATTGAAATATACTGGTGTCCGACTTTGACGGGGTTTAAGTACTTGGTTTGTCTGGTATTAACTTTTAAAATCCCTTCGGTTTTAGTAGGGGGAAAGAACGCAAACCCTCCTTCCCCATCATAAAAGTTCTTATTACGGTCATTTTCACTAGTAGTGGTCTTCCATTGGATATGGGGATACTCTGAGTACTTATTAATAAGGTCTTGTCTGGATTTGGGGATTTCAATGTAAACGATGTTGGCTAAAGATGCTTGGGTATGATGTTGTAACTGTGGAACTAACGAAGTAGTCCATGATCCTGCACTTACAATTACTAAATCTCCATAATGACTTTTTCCATCTTTGGTTTTTATACCTTTAACATCATCTCCGCTCTCGTTCAAAATCGGACTTTCCAAATCCCCAGCTTCCCCGTAATGGAACTTCACTCCTTCTTTTTCCAATAAGATTTTTACGTAATAACAGGCTTTATCGGCCTTTAACATTCTTCCGATCCCGTCAATTGTTCCAGAAATAGTTGTGACCTTCTTCCTGTCCTTTAAATCTTCGATGATGTCCAATTTACGTGATAAACCCGCAAGTTTAGCTCTTTCTACATCCTTTGCGGAGTTGATATTATACTGCAAATCCCTTAACCCAAGTTCATTAAACCCTTCAAGGTTCATAAGTTCTACCTGGCTCAACTCCGGAGTATCATTAAGTCTCATTCCAGTAGTAACTCTAATCAACTCCAAATCTTCATCAAGAAACCTTTTCTTATCTACCTCCGCAAGGTCCTGTATATCCTTGTTCCACTGCTCCCATGTATCCAATGCTTTTATTGCCAATTTGGAGTACAAAGTCTTGTTTTCATAGTAAATTCTGAAGAACTTGTTGATATCTCCGCTAGCACTATCGGACCCATTCAATGGATTATACTTTGTTTCATCATGATTGATCCGATCGAAGATTTCGATGTTTTTAAATCCGTTCTTAGTGAGATGATAAGCGGAGGAAAGTCCAAACACTCCAGACCCTACAATTATAATCTTGGATGTTTTATCATAAGCCATTATGTGCTAGATAGTACTAATTTGCGATCATTGTTCACTTTATACGGAGGTGTGGTATGAGCTCGCACCGTTGCGGATCTTGACGCGGATCTTTATTACCAAATCAGGGGAAAAGGTCCCGATCAACGAAATTAACGACGTTAACGTATTTAGATCAAAAACCTAATTAACGGCTTGATTATGTAATTATAGTTAGAGAAAGAGAAACTTGATAAGAAAATCACTTTATTCACTTTACTACTCTAAACTCTCAGTTTCTACTACCTTTGTTTCAATTGGCACGCCTTTTATATCTTCCTCCTCATCACTGATCGGACCCAAAGACTTCTTGCTCTCTTCCTTCAACTGCACATATCTTATAAAGCAAGCTACAAAAACACTGGCAATG
Source organism: Yamadazyma gorgasii (assembly GCA_003708985.3). NCBI lineage: Eukaryota > Fungi > Ascomycota > Pichiomycetes > Serinales > Debaryomycetaceae > Yamadazyma > Yamadazyma gorgasii. The sequence goes on along the minus strand of PPPC03000005.1, from coordinate 31,640 downwards.
ACAGTACAAATCATAGCAATGGCACCTTTCCTGAATTTAGGAGCAGTAGAAGCTCCATAGAAGAGAAGACTCCACCAGGCATTGACAGCATTTGAAAACATATTCATTGATGCTAAAACAACGGCTCTTTCAGGAAGGTCATCAGAACAAACCACATTTGCCCAAGCAAAGAACGAAGCTTGACCAGCATAAGAAACTCCGGCGAGGTATTGAGCAGCAAAAACGACGTGTTGGTTCAAAGGGTTGGCCAACATCATTATGGCACTGATCATCATAATAACTCCGATGAATAACGCTACTCTGTAGTGGTATCTTCCTCCGGTAGCATCGACGTAAAGGGCGAATGTGAATGTGAAGAAGATTCCCATGGCATAAACCCCCATAGGGTAATGGTTCCTATCAGCAATGTCATATTCAAAGTATGATAAGTATAAGGCAAATAATGAATTTGTAGGAAATGATTCATTCTCTCCAGCTAACACAAAAAGAAGTGAAAAAAGGTACCATCTCCAATGGCCTACGACTCTTTTAATAAGTGACAAGTCAACTTTGGTATTAGCAGCAAGCGGTTTCCTTTTACGAGCCAATTCAAGTTCCTCGGCAGTAAAATAGAATGATTTTGACGTATGGGGAGTGTCAGGGAAGAACAAAAACCCGTACAAAGCAATAGGAACCGTTATAACAAAATCAATGATGAATAACCATCTCCAACCTTCTAACCCATTCTTACCATTAAGATTCGTGTAAATTGCCGCTTGTAACGTGGAAGAGAAGATGTTACCTAAAAGTCCGCTACAGGTGAACACTGCGGACCTTTTAGTAAGCTCGGTTTCTTTGTACCACAAACTCAAAATCAAATGACATCCAGTGAAAATCGCCGATTCAAAAATCCCTTGAAAGAATCTAACAGCCATCAACATGTGAAAGCTTGAAGCCTTGTACATCCCAAGAGTTAACAAACCCCAGGCCATACAACAGAAACTAAGCCAAATACTTGGTCTCACCTTTAAAAGAATCAAATTATGAGGAATAAGCCCAACAACATAACCAACAGTAAACATAGTATTGATGATGTTAAAATCATCACCTACCAAGTTCAAATCTTCCTTCATACCTGAAACATAGGCATTGGAAAGATTTAACCTATCTAAATAATTACACCAGTACACAAGACAAATAAACGACAAAATAAACCAATCCATCTTGAGGAGAAGCTTTGCCTCCTTAGGGTCGGAAGGCGTTTCCCCCCAAAGCAAAACTTTGAATTTGTGTAACACTGACATTCAGTTGATTAGAGCATAAGGTCGATGATCGGAGGTTTATATAGTGCGGAAACTCTTATCGCGAGAAATAGATAAACGATACGACATGGTGATGATATCGGAGTACGGGTTCCTGTCCCTGTGATATCCCTGTGACCTGGACTGAGATCGTACCATATGGTGAGTGCCGGCTTGATAAGAGAGTTCGGGAAAGGGTCAAAGAAGCAACCAGTATGATTGTTGGGAAGAGGTGGTATGTCTGCATGAAACCATGCATACGACCATGCATACGACCATGCACCTATATGTCTAAAAGTCTGTATCTTGTATTTACTCACCATTTATTCACTAAACATCTAAATATCATCAAGTTCAAGTAATCCAGTTATAACTCCCATCATCTTGACGACTTTTTCCTCTTGGAATCTTCTACCCACAACTTGAACTGAAACAGCACCTCCATGGGTTTCTTCAGGATTATAATCTTCATAAATGGTTTTATCACTATTATTGTAAAATTCACTTCTTTGTTCTTTAACATCGATTTCCTTGTTGGCTCTAGTAACAGGAATTGTACCTACACTGTAGTCAAACAAGTTAAAAGGAGAAGTGTATCCAACATAATCTCTGAATTTATGATTTGGACTTCCTGCGAATGGAGAAGCTGGCATCAAAATTGCATCAACAGGTTTACCGTTTTTGGTCAAGGATTTACTTTGGTTCCATTTATCCAAGTACTTCTTCATCAAAGTTGTTCTTTCTGCCTGCAATTTCCATAAATTCTCGACACTCATGTCCTCAGCACTGCCAAATGGTTTCATATACTCAAACAATGGTTCACCGGTTTTTTCAACCACATCTTTGACATGAGCTCCCCCGTCACTTAAGAAGAACTTTCCAACCATTTCGGCAGCAATTGGATGTTCGGTAGCATCCCATTCAATGACATCATGGCCAGCAGCTTTGAGCTTTTCAATAAGTATGTTCATACCTCTAATTATAGGTGGAGTAGGTCTAACATATCCATCGTCCACTACTACGGCAAGGTTTAATTTAGAAGGCAACTCAACAGATTTCCAAGGTAATTCAACAACCTTACCATCATGCAACCATGGTTCAGCATCTACTACGGTCTTACAGTAGAATTCCAACGACTTTAAGGAACTAGAAATAGGTCCATTGACACTATTAATAGACTCGAATCCAGGTAATCCAGATCTAGCTCCATAGGTAGGAAACCTACCGAACGAAGGTCTTAAAGTATAAAGGTTCTGGAATGATGCAGGGATTCTAAGACTTCCTCCAATATCAGAACCGATTCCAACTGGTGATCCTTTTAACTTTACTAAAGCACACTCACCTCCAGAAGAACCTCCAGCTGATAAAAGACGGTTTAAAGGGTTGGTGGTATTACCATAAATATGATTATTAGTTTCAGGCATCATCATAGCCACTGGAACATTAGTTTTAACATAGAAAACGGCCCCTAAGTTTCTCAAAATTTCAACCAACACTGAATCTTGGTCCATTTTCTCAGGATTGAAACTGTAATGGACCATTCCCAAGGTTGTAGGATGACCTTTAACGTTCAAATTGTCCTTCAATGAAACAGGTAACCCATGCAAAGGTCCTTTAACGTCTCCAGTCTTGTCCTGGTACTCATCCAACTCCTTAGCAGTCTGTAATCCTTCTTCAAAGAATACCTCAGATAAGCAATTAGTCAATTGATGAGCAATGGTAGCTCTTTTTCCAAAAGCTTTAGCAACTTGAAGAGCTCTCCATTTCTTGGTTTTGATGTTTTCAACAATAGTAACAGCATCAGATTCAGTAATATCAATTTCTTCATCTGTCAAAAGACCATTCTTTTCAATGAATTTTGAAACGTCTTTAACGGTCTCATTAGGCAATTGATCCGCTGGAACAAGCCACTCTTTAATAAACTTTTGGTCTCTGGCTGCTACCTTCTTGGCAGCGATTTCCTTGTAGGTTGGTTCTGATTTTGTCATTGCCGATTTGGGGGGAAATCGGTTATAATTATAGGATTTGAAGATGTCGCAAAGATTTCCTTTATCTATTCCGCGTTAAGACATTTGATAACCCAAGGTCACAGGGACAGCGTATAAAGTGTCAATTTGGAATTAGGTGAGGATATCGGTTTCCGAGAGAAGCGTACACTTGCGTTAGGACGTTACGAGGAGGGAGATGGGAGTACTCAAGGGTAGGAAGGGTCTTGTTCATAATGCTAGGGGTGTTAATATAGGTGTTTGTGCTTGGTATAGTTTTCGGAGATAGTGGGGTTAAGCCGTTGAAAGTTGACAGAAAGTGTCAAAGTGTTGGAAAAGGTTCAAAGAATGCATAGAGAAGAAATTGAGTATAAATTATGGATTTTGTTTATTCGTGGTATATATGCATATATATATATGTAGCATGCATGGAACATGCATGCTACATGCATAATATGCATAAGCTCTGCAGAGGATTTGCAAACTATGCACAATCATAGCATAAAAGATGTATACAAGAACGAAAACCATGCAAAATCAAAAAAAAGTTTCTTAAAAAGATCCAATCTCCAGTTATACATTACTACTCACAATGGATAAATAAATCTCTTATTCTCCAAATCTGTTAAATCCAACATTGAAACATCAACCTTCTCCTTAATAATCTCTCCGTTTTCTCCAACAGTATCAACAAACCCATAATCCTCGTCACCTTCTTCTTCAATAGCCTTTCTCCTTTGGATATTTCTCTTGTTTAAGATATAACGAATGACAACAAGGATGAAAGGAGCAATGGTCCAACTGAAGATCAACTGCATTAACCAGGGAACTCTATATCTAGGAGCGTATTTTATGTTCCACATTTGTGGAGCAATACAATTGGCAATAGAATAGGCTATCATCCAAAGGAAAGTTCTTGTTAATCTTTTTGTGTAACCACCAGCAGTAGTTTGACTTAAAGAGAATACAATGATGTAAGCTACTCCATTAGGACGAGTCATGAAAATACCTCCTAATATCCCTGCCTTATTATCGTAAGGAAGGGAAATGGCAAGGATTGTTCCCAAGAATGGTACGAAAAGACAACACAAAGCAACGTATACACTCTGTTTTCTGAATTTGGATAAAGCAAAGGATCCACAAGCGACACAAACAAGGGAAAATCCGGTTTGCACAGCAATCAAAAGATTAGTAGTTAACTTACTAAAACCCAAAGCGTTGTAAATGATGGAAGACTGGTAAGTTGTAGCATTTTCCAACATATTAGTAAGAGCATAAAAGAAGAATAACCACGTGATTGGATCTTTCAAAGCTTCAACGAATTGGTATTGTTTGAACGTTTTTTGTTCAATGGAAGACTTTGATTCTCTTTGTACTCTTCTAATGATTTGCACCCTCTCTTCAACTGTAAAGAACCAAGCTTTAGCAGGATTATCGGGGAAAATGAAAAAGGCAATAACCGAAACCAATCCTGAGATTATTCCAATAATGACCCAATACCACTTCCATGGAACCCATGCGGTAGTGAACTGTAATCCGTAACTGACGAAAGTGAATGGCAAGTCAATTGCAAGACACGATAACCAAAAAATTGGATTAACAATAGCTTGTTCGTCCAAAGTAAAGAACATGGCTAAAACATGTTCACAACAAGGAGTAACTCCGGATTCAGTAAGACCTAATAAAAATCTAATAGCAGCCATACCTCCGTAGCTCTTGCAACTAAGAGTTACAAATGATAACAACGTCCAGAATGCTAACACTCCGCAAAGATACTTACTGATTGGAAGTCTTTGGAACAAATAATGACTCAATGGTTGCCCTATCAAATACCCAACATAAAACAAGGTTTGAATATTGTTATACTGGCCTTGGACGATTCCCATTTCTTCCCATAACCCTAAGCTATTGGAGAAGATAATGGCATCTTTGTCGATGAATAACGTGGCGTTTACAACAAAGGCTAAAGGAAGCACCGTCATCCAAATCTTGCGGTACAATTTCTTCTCTTGTTGTGGAGTATAATCGGGGATATCAGCATTTGCTTGCATCATATCTAAAGTAGCATCGGCATATTTCTTGGTGACTTCATAATGGTTGTCGTTAAGTAAGATCTTAGCAAACTTTGAGGCAGCCCCACCAGCCTGGTCTTTTTCCGGACCGGGAATGGATGCCTCTTTTTGGGAAGAAATGTCCGAATGCTGTTCCATGGTAATTTCAACGCCTTTAGTAACAGATGAATCGCTTCCAGACATAATGCTAATTTCTAAACTCTAGCAAAGTGAAAACTCTAGAGAAGAAAAATCTTGATTTATAAATCTCTAAACAACATTTCGAGATAACGCACTGATAAGCTGTGGCTCCTGTACGCGGAGATGGACTGCTCGATTTGGACAAGATTTGAGGAACGGATTTGCCCCTTGACTTATCGTTAGCAATTACGAATTTAGATAACTAGCCTAGTCGGGGTTATTATTGATAACAATGAGTGGATTGTGGGTAGGGGGCATAGTGGTAAATATACGTGCGGAGAAAGAGTTACCTATATTGATCTATTTCCGATTAACCTATCTGGATTAGCAAGTCCGCAAATTCTTTATTAGCTTGCGGCCGACTATGACTATTTCTAGTCAAATGGTCTGGTTTAACCCAAATCAGTTAACTCCGAAATCCAATCTAATCCACAATGAGCTAAACTAAACTAGGCTGGAACCCATGGTTCAAATGGTTTTTTAGTTGGAGTATCCCACATACTAACAAGAACTTTTCTAGCTCCCTTCCATGGTAATCTTCCATGACTAACTTGATAATTATCTACAATGACTATATCTCCTTGAACCCAAGTATGGTTGTAAGACATCTCTATAGAAGTGTCTAAGATCTGGTCCAAGAATTCTTGCGGAATAACCTCACCATCGTCATACTTAATCGGAGCGGTTTTATCGTAACCATCTATGGCATGTTTCCGGTCACCATAGAATGTGGCAATACTATTGAACGAACAAGGATATTTGTCTCCGTCTTCATGAATGTATGTCCTGATAGGAATGGTATGCTGATGGACTACTAGGTTATCATCCTTATCCCATTCAAAATCTTCACTGACTGAGTCTTTAACTATTACTTCCGCCTTCTTTTTCTGTTCTTCCCAGCTGTCGTTTTCCTTATCAAGGTTTCTACCAAAGCAAAACTTATCGGACCAGCTGGTCTTGTTGTTTGTGGTTTTGGGCCACACCTGTTGCAAGTATAACCCTTTTGCAGCTAACTTCTTAACTAACTCTGGATTTTTTTTGTATATTTCTTCAAAGTATTCTCCTCCGTGCACAATCGGAGTTTCACCTCCTTCAGCATTGAACTCCGCACATACAAAGAAAAGCTTCTTAGGGTACTTGTGGAACCTACTGAATTCATTATGTTGGAAAAGGTTTTTAGTAGGTGGTCCTTCATTAGCAGTAGAAAGAACGTCATTGATCTCAGTTCTGGTTGCCACAGTTCCGTTTTGTTCAAATACTACATCTCCGCTATTAAAGCCGATGATTTTAATGAATTCCGTTAAATCTTCTGGATCACTGTAGCCCAAATTTCTAATAACTAATGCTCCGTGTTCCTCAACCAATTTGTTGAAATATCCGGATTTAGCCTTATCGGTGACGAATTTTATGATATCGTCTTTGGACTCCGAAGTCTTCTTCAATTGCACAGCACCAGGGAATTCTCTTCCGTGGAAAATATGTTTATTAGGTAAATCGATCTTTTCAAATTCCATCTTGGGCTTGCCTGTATAATGTGGAGATGAGATCGTATTTATAATCCACAGTTTTAAGCATGAAGTGGTGCGATAACGTGTTGGAGGTCACTTTCCGCATTGGGAAAGTGTGCCCCGATGTTTGCCCCGATGGTTGCGAACCTCTGAAATTCGATCTAGGATTTACAACAAACTACAAGGATAGGCTGATTTTGTAGGCCCAAAGATTTAGGAGAATAGGAATTCCTTTAAGGTCTAGAACTGAGTAGTTAGTCAACTTTTGTACTGAAGCCCTTTTCTATATGCATATAGGCTAGTATTATTTTTTTGTAAGCTTTTTGCAGCTTATTTTAAGCTTATCTCTAAGCATTTTTCCTGGTACCAGTTTGGCCTCTTGACGATTTACTATGTACTAAGTATGCATGTAAGTCGTATTTAGCGCATGGTTAGAACTCTTGCAAGGGGGTGTACATTATACGTTGATCATTTGTATAACAATGAATAATACAGGTCATAATGAAGAGCTTTACCCAAATTATCTTACTGTGACCATGTAAAGATAAAATCTGAAGATAAGAAATCATAAAAAAATCGTTCAAAAAAATGTGACGAAAAATATATAAACCTTTCTAACATCTCTCCCCATCAAAACCCGTTATAATTACTTACAAACGTTGACAAATACAACACTATTCCTTTCTAAATTTATTGGTATCCACACTTTTTACTTATCACAGCAGTATCAAAATTATATAAACCCCAGGCCTCGCACTTTTTCTCAGTAATGAAAGAAATCCCCGGCGTCGGTAAGTTTACGACAGCGCCTAAAATCTCAAAGGTTGTTTCATGTATAAGGTGTAGGAAACAGAAACGGAAATGTTCAAGGGAAAGGCCGATATGTGGATACTGTAAAGTTCATGGTCATGAGTGTTTTTATGATGACAAAAAGCCACAAAAACTGGTACAACCGCACCCTCAGTCCAATTATAGTGAGAAAGAGATATATCACAATAGGGAAAGAAAACATTCTGCTGAATCGCCAATTTCAACCCCCTCCTCAGTATTTTCTAAAGGTGATAAAGATAAACTAACAGACGATGATAGTCATTCTCCAAATAAGCTGAGTTACTTCCATTCGTATTCGGGGTCTGGTTCGATATCCGGGTCTGAAAAGATATCGAGCCCTCCTACTGATAATTCTATTTCGGCCTCAGATAAAGTCGATAGTGTTGCCAGGATGAAATCAAAAGTGCACAAATTTTCGTTTGACTTAAAACCAACTCCTAAGACTCCAATAACGTCCTGTGACGAAGGTAACTTGCCAATCAGCAAAAACTTCTGGCCAAAGGTCAGGATAAACGAAGACGAACTCAGCCCAAGTTCGAGAATTGGTCCTGTAATTACAAACATCTTCAATACGTCATTGAATCAAACTGGTGCATCAATTCAAGAGAATTTGCACACTCTTCAATCATTTATGCCTGAAAAGAAGTTGGCTGATTTGTTGTTCACAAGGTACAAAATGACAATACATCCTATTATTCCAATTTTAGATTGGGAACAGATATGTCCCTTATATGAAAGTTATTGGAATGACAAGAAATCTGGTGATTTGTCGTTTTATATCCAGATCTTCACAATCTTTTATGCTTCATCAGTATCAGAATTTGAAGAAATTAGTTACAAAAACATCGATAATGAGATTTATGTGGCTAGAATGAAGTTCTTCGTAGGTGCTAGCGAGATAGCTTTGGCCATGAGTGATTTCCCCTCGAAGATATCATTAATCGGATTGCAATGTTCAGTCATATTACATTCAGTGATTAGAAATGATTGTAGGACCGATGACTGTGGGGCGGTGGGTACTTTAGTGAGATTAGCACAATTACTAGAATTGAATAGGGATCCTATTAGTTATCATAAAATTGACGACGATCGTGAAATTCAAATCAGAAGATTACTTTGGTGGCAGATTTATTATCTCGATGTAACAACTGCCTTATCGTCAAGATTATCACCGGTGATAATTGAGGATGAGTACGATACGCTATTACCAAATGAGTACTTTAAAAGCTTTAGCGGGGACTACAGAATATTAAACCAATCTATAGCATTTGCTAACTCCAAGTTCAAATGGGTTGAAATTTGTAATCGAATTTTAAGAAGATGTTATCGTCTTACACCCTTGAATATGGAGGACATGAGTGTTATTCAAGACAGTATAAATGAGTTTACAATTTACTGTTCATCGCAAATTGAAAAGATTTGTAATCCTTCGTATATAATGCCATCACAAGAACTATTCATCAAATTTTCATCGTCAATCATTTCAACTTTGCCCGATAGGTGCAAGATCTTGTTGAATATCATCATTGAGAACCAACAACATTCAGTGGATTTGTCATCTATATCTAAAGATGAGATTTTAAATGATCCTAAATTAATTGACAACCAGATTCATTTGTTACAAGAGTTCATGAAGTATGGAAAGATGCCAGAGTTTATTGGATTTTTATGGGAATTGAGAAAATTTCAACCAATTCAAACTATATTTGCTATTTTGCGTAATTTGATTAAAGAATTGAAACAAATTTATTCCATCAACAAATCGATTCTCCATATAAAGTCTTTTCAACATGATAGAAAAGTTAAATGTATCAATGAAGTGTTTAATAGTTTATGGTACTTGTCGAAACATACTACCCAAAAGTGTAAGGATAGGTGGAAGTTATTGAATGAGTTGAAAATATCGATTTGGGAGTTTATCTATGGTGATAATGATATCGATGAGCCATGTTTATCGTCGAATGATTTGATGATTCATGATATAAAGATCAATGATGAAATAGATGAGAGTTATTGGAATGATTTAGGGTTGGAATTGGATACTTTTCAGAATATTATTGATGAGAATATCAATATTAAGTTATGGGATTCTGATCTGGGTCATTATATACTGTGATAATGAGTAATGAGGTCGTGGGTTGTAGGCAGTTAATAGGTAAGGTATTTATTAGGGTTTATTCTCTCTATTCTCTATAAAAGTTAAACAAATGTTTATCCATAAAGTTATACAAGGTTATACTTTTTTAGCTTCTTTTGAAATAATCATTATAAACTCCCAAAGCTACCTTTCTCAAAGCATGTCTTCCATCATAAATAGGAAATATTCCAATCACAAAAAGAGTCATAAAAATCCAAATCAACGCAACAGTTATATAACCCTTAAAATATGCCTCACTCCAAATCCAATCTCTATATAAAGGTAAAGGCCATACTACCCAAGTTATAAGTAACACAAACACAAAAGAACCATATGCAAGTTTTGTGTATCTTTTAACGAGTTTATCTTGGTTGTAGTCAGTTGATTCAACCTCTTTGGATTCAAACTTATAAGTCTCCTTACCACTTTCAATAGAAGGAGTAGAAGAACCACTTGGGTTTTCACTTTCTACTTCAATGACAATTTGAGCTTGTTTTAACACTGTCCAGTCGAAAGTATAAGGTTTTATAGTGAAACTTAAGATGATACTAACAATTCCAGGAAGAAACAAAGCTGTCAAACCTCCATATAAACAAGGCAATTGTTCACCTAGAGTAGTAACTGTTATTTGCCCATAGAATTTATTAGCAGTAGTAACCCAAATAACTAGACCAAAAACTAAACCAGTGATTGGAGCTACAAATGCCGCTATTCTTGTTTGACGTTTCCAAGTGATAGTGAACACTAAAGGAATAACACCGGGACCAATAATCATTGTGATGAAGTAACCCATCCATGTCATATTAACATTAACATAATGCAACATCACCGAAAAAGCAGCTGCAAATAATCCAAAGAAAACAACTCCAAAGTGGGATACTCTAATCATTTGAGCGTTATTTGCATTTTTGTTGATATACGTTTTGTAGATATCAAATGAAACAATACTGGAAACCGAAATCAATTGGGCTGATACGGTGGATGTAACTGCAAGATAAACAATCAACAATAAAGCTCCAAGGGCACCATCACCTAGAACACCCTTTAACACATAAGGCAACACAAACCCACTCCCAATTTCTGATTCAGTCATTGCTCTAGGATAAGTAGGGAATAATTTAGATTTCTCTAGAATTATAGCTGACAATCCAACAATTGAACCAATTCCCCAAACGTTAGCAAAAATGGTAATAGCTGCTAATAAGTAACCAGGAACTTGATACCTTATATCAGCACTAAAACTCTTTTGCCAGAATGAACTATCCATAACTGTCAAGCCAAAGTTTCCTATAGTTAAGATAATTCCAAAAATAATAGCACCTTGACTTTTCCCAGTCAAGAACGAACCTTCATAATTACCTTCAACGTATCTATCAGCCTCGTGTTCTAAAATCTTCTGATAAAGACCGTTCAAACCTCCAATAGCCTCTGAAGAAAGAATGGCAGTATTAAAGTAACAAAGAATTATAATAACAATCAAAGAATGAACGAAATCCGTCAAAAAAGTAGCTTTTAATCCACCTACAGTTGTGTACAAAAGCACACCAAATGGAATCAACATCGAAGTTGCAACAATGTGTAGGTTCCCTGCAACAATAGAAATAGCACCAGCAGCTCCTAAAATCATAGACGAACAACTAAGTAAATTGTTAACCAAACACAAAAACATATAAAGAATATGCACTACAGTACCGTACCTTAAATTGACAATTTCAAGCGATGTATGACATGTTGGAATCTTCTTCTTGGCTTCGATTCCCAACACTGACATCAAACAAATCTGTACAGAAAGACCAGCACCGTACCAGAATGATGACATAATCCCATAGTTGTAGACCATGGTACAAACCCATAATAATTCAGTTGGCCAAGTCCAAGAACTATAGATAGCCAGGGCCGTTAATCCCAACCCAATCGAGCGATTTGCGACCATGAACATTTCTGTGGATTGTGAATTTTCGTGTAAGTACCGATGCATCAATTTGGTGGATATTAAGATCATAATGGCGAAGAAGGCTCCTCCACCAACAAGAATACCATATCCACTTGCTTGGCTTATAAGGTGTACTGGTGAAGCATCTGACATGGTTTTTGTATGGTTTGTTGGTTGCAGACATTTGGGTTTAAGTAATTAGAAAGTTTGAACCACACTTATAAACTGTGGAGGGGTTTCTACCGGGTTTAGGACGTTAACTTATTGTTGTGAGTGTGGTTCATGCAGAAACCTGTCATAGCCTCGTATATTGTCTATATTATCCAATTAAAGTAGTAAAGATGTAGTTAGAGAATTCATGTGAAGTAGAATAAGAGCCACACTGGTAAATTCCTTAATTCCTAATTCCATTCTAAATTCCTTTTAAATTAAAATTCCTAACTTAAATGCCTACCCAGCTGCAACGAAGATAATAGACCATGACAATCACTCAAACAGCAGTTGTAATTTCAGATGTCAAAGCTCAATTGACTTTAAAAACCTTAACTATCCCTCCAATTGGCCCAAACGAGGTTTTGGTGCAAAATAAAGCTATTGGGCTCAATCCAATTGATTGGAAAAGTAAGAAATATAACTTTGCTATACACCAACTTCCATGGATCAATGGCAGAGAAAGCAGTGGTACAATCGTCAAAAAGGGCACTAATGTTAAAGGGTTTGAAATTGGAGATAATGTCATTCTTGGAAGTACTAGTTATAGAGACTTACGGACCAGCACTTTTCAGAACTTTAGTGTTTTTGATCATAGACTTGTATGGAAAATGCCTGAATCATTTTCTTTTGAAGAAGGAGCTACAATTGGGGTTGGTTTGATCACTGCTGCCGTAATTTTCTACGACAGTTTCAAAATCGACTACGATGAAATGTTTCAAGGAGAGTCAATTCTTATTTGGGGTGCCAGTTCTGTGGTTGGGCTTTACTTGGTACAATTGGCAAAGGTTCACGGACTTAAGGTTATAGGAGTTGCTAATAAAGTGTATGAAAGTTATCTCAAAGAAAGAGGTGTAGATGTTCTATTTGATAAGAATGAAGACATTGGAAGTATTAAACAGAGTGTTGAAGAAGAACACATCAAATTTGGAGTTGATTGTGTTTCTGAACAAACTTCAAAATATGTATTAGAAGTTCTTGAAAATCACCCCGGTTCTATTTTTTCAGGTATTGTTAAGGTTCCTAAGGTTCAAACGTCTGTGGTTATTGCACCCGTGACTATCAAACGTTTCCATGAAGATGTTGAATTAGGCAACACTTTAGTGAGAGTTACATCCACTTATTTACATGAAAGGAAAATACTTCCAGTTAGAGTTAAAACTTACAACGGGTTAGACTTGATAGAACAAGCTTTAAGTGATCTTGAGGTTATTGGTGCTCGTGCTGAAAAGTATGTAGTAACGGTTTAAATGAGTTTGAGTTTATTTAGAAAATAGATAAATAGAACTTATATATTGTACTAACTAGAAAGACTCTTTTCAAAATCTTCTTTCGAGACACCAGCTCTCCATCTAAGATTATAAGCTGGATGACTAGGAGCTACATAAGTAGGGTCATCTCCCTCAAGTCCAAAAAGATTCTCTCTATAGGTTAAATTCTCTTTAGGATAATCTTCCCAAACTAAACCTCTTCTTTGTAATTCTGGGACCAAGTACTCTACGAGGTCCTCAAAGGTTCCTGGACTAATAGCATAGGTGAAATTGAACCCATCTACACCAGAAATTTCAACCCAACGTTCTAGTTCATCAGCAACCTCTTTTGGACCTCCAACAATAACTGGTCCTAAACCACCGATAGTGATTTTTTCAGCTACATACTTTCTAGTTTTCTTAAGTCCTGGTTTGTCTCCTGGAGTTGGCTTTGTCCAATTGTTGACAGCAGTTCTAATAGCATTAGACTCAACATGAGTTAATTCTTGATCGTATTCGTATTTTCCTAAATCAATACCTGTCCAACCTCCAAATAAAGCTTGACCTCCTTCGGGGTCTCCATATTGTTTCAAATCTTTGAATTTCTCAAGGGCTTCTTCGTGTGTTCTAGCGACAATAACCGTGAGCAAGTTAAGGAACTTGATAGTTTCTTCATCTCTATTGAATTTCTCCTTTGCAAGCTTTTTGATATCGTCGATTTTCACTTTCAAGTCCTCTGGAGTAAACGAGTTAATGAATACAGCTTCGGCGTTTTTAGCAGCAAACTCTTTCCCAGCCTTAGAAGTACCAGCTTGAAGGATAACTGGAAGTCTTTGATGCTTGGAGGGTCTGAATATATTTGGTCCTGGCACCTTAAACCATTTTCCTTCATGGTCAATCAATCTGATTCTTTCTGGATCAGCAAACACTCCTTTTTCCTTGTCCAAAACCACAGCATCGTCTCTCCATGAGGACAAGAATAATTTGTATACCACTTGAAGATATTCTTCAGCTCTATCGTATCTCTCATCATGAGGTGGTAACTCTGCACCGTTTAGTAAATTTCTTGAGGCACTGTCCAAATAACTGGAAACGATATTCCACCCAACTCTTCCCTTTGAAAGCTCATCGATAGTAGCCAACCTTCTGGCAAAATGATAAGGATGTTCACTAATAGTTGCAAAAGTAACGGCAAATGAAAGATTCTTAGTGACCGATGCCATTGAAGAAATCAAAGCTCCAGGTTCAATCAAAGGAATTTGAGCTCCTGACTTTAATGCTGCATCCAAATTTCCATTATAAACATCATATCCTCCTAAAACATCGGCAATGAATAAAGCATTAAATTTTCCTTTCTCCAATAACTTGGCTAAATTATTCCAGTATTCTAAAGTATCAAACCCGTCAGATTGATCTTTTGGGTGTCTCCACAATCCAGGAGCTTGGTGGCCACTTGACCCCATATCAAAGGCATTTAACACGATCTTTTTGGTCATAACTGTATAACTAGAACTATAAACACAACGAGACTACTCAACCACTACTTATACATCCAACGTACATCTGTGGCTGTTATTACGTGTGTTATATTGACACATGAATGGTTGCGAAATCAATAACAGCCACACATCAAGCAGCAGTCACGTGGAGGTCGTGATAATTATGTGGTGACACTTCTGAGATTCCGTGATATAAGCGTGTTAGGATATATCTCGTGATTAGTACAAAGATGTGTGTGCACACTACACACATAGTGGGGCAATTACTCAAAATACAAGAGACTCTGCATAATTACACCGATAACACCGATAACGCAGTTGAATATTCTTATGAAACGATAAGAATTTACAACAAACAAAACCTTAAGGTTTGTCTTTTATCCTTTCTCAATTCGAAGTTCTTTCGGCACCAATTGGTTACAAATCTTTGGATTCCTACACCTTTGTCATCTACGTACACCTACAAATGCTATACAATTCACAGGGTTAATGCGACTCGTATTTATAATAGAGTCAATGCGACCTATCTGAGGGGTTATAACTAGCCTATTTAAGCTACACAGTTGGTCCTTGACTATGCTGTTGCATCCAATCCGGCTGCTTCTACGTATTGGATGTATCCGCATAGACATTGAACTTGATTCACGGCATTCAAGGTAGAGAAGTACCAATGGCTAAGAAATAAAACATATAATAAAACCTATAAACTCCCAAGAGGTTGGGAAGGACGAACTAAACATTTAAAGAAGAAAAGTTACATTAACCAAAAGAAAGAAGTTAGGAGAAGGAATATCGGTGACACGAGATTCATTGCACTACCTTCATATTCTGAGACTGGTGCATTAGGAACAGGCATTGAAGATGAAGGGTCATTTGCTTCACTGGGACCATTAGCTTGGCCATTAGCTTGGCCATTGGATTCACCTGGTCCCTTATTTGGACCAGATGATCCAGATGCTGGTCCTTTAGGATCAATAGTAGCAGTGGTATAAACAACTGGAACATTATATGTGCTGGTATAAGTAAATGTGCCTGGCGTTTGATCGTCTCCTAGATTGAGAGTTACAACCGTAGTTATAGTTTTATGGCCATTTGGTGTTGTTGAATTAGCATATGGTGCCACTGGAAGTGTGGGAGTGACTACTACAACTTCAGAATAAGTAGACGACCCACTAATAATAGCTGAAGTGTAAGTTGTTGGAGAAGGGCCAGGAATAGTGGTAGTATCTAATCCTGGAGTTACAACCACAACTTCTGTAATTGGAACGGAACCAGTGGTAATAGTTGAAGTGTAGGTAGTAGGAGAAGTGCCTGGGATGGTGGTGGTGTCTAAATCTGTAGGAGTTACCACAAAGACTTCTGAGTAAGTAGATGAGCCACTGATTACAATTGAAGTGTAAGTAGTTGGAACCGTGCCTGGTACGGTAGTCGTACCTAAACTTGTAGGAGTTACAACGAAAACTTCAGTAGTTGGCATCGAACCACCAGTTACAACTGAAGTGTAAGTGGTTGGAACAGATCCTGGAACGGTGGTTGTAGCAAGTCCAGTTGGTGTAACAACTACAACTTCAGAAGAAGTAATTGAACCATCAGTTACAACCGAGGTGTAAGTAGTTGGTGCTGTACCAGGAACTGTTGTAGTGCCAAGCCCTGATGTAGGAGTTACCACTACAACCTCTGAAGAAGTAATAGACCCATCAGTAACCACTGAAGTATAAGTGGTAGGAACAGAACCAGGAACCGTAGTAGTGTCTAATCCTGGAGTTACCACAAAAACTTCGGTAGTTGTAATAGACCCATCAGTGACAACTGAAGTATAAGTGGTGGGAGAAGAACCTGGAACCGTGCTAGTATCCAACACTGGAGTGGTAACAACAACAACTTCAGTAGTTGGAACTGAGTCAGTACTATCAACTGAAGTATAGGTAGTTGGAGAAGTTCCTTGCACGGTTGTAGTATCCAATACAGGAGTAGTTACAACTACAACTTCAGTAGTAGGAACGGAATCAGTGGTATCTACAGACGTATAAGTCGTAGGGGAAGTACCTTGAACTGTAGTGGTTGCAAGTGGAGTAATGATAACTACTTCAGGTTGCCCATCTGATAAAGTTGTCGTGAAAGTTGTTGTTTCAGAACCACTGTTAGTAGTTAAGGTAGTAGGTGGAAGCTCAACGATAACACTGGCAGTTCCATCTAAACCTGATGGAGTTTGTGTTAAAGTTGTTGGTTCACTACCAGTCCAATATTTAGTGGTGGTAGTGATTCCAGCATAACAAGTGCCACCTTCTGGGGAGTAAAAGAACGGAATATCATCAGTATGAGCTGTACCATCAGGATATGTTAAAGTGAACTCCAAAGTAGCTTTAGTGATGTACTGGTTGTAGAAAACCATTTCAATTGGGTAGTAGATTCCTGCTTGCATGTCTGCATTAATCGAAGCTGTGGGTGTCATTCTGATTCCTAAGTATAATTGGGCTCCATCTGTTGTATTATATGGAACACCACAACAATCAAAGGCTACGCCTGCACCAATGGCAACCAGTAGAGCATCGTCACTATTGGAGATAGTAAGAAGATAGGTCCCTGTTTGTGGAGCCAATATGTAGCCAGTCAATCTTAACCCAAAATGACTAAGATCAGTGGTTCTTCCATAAAGTGGCCTGTCATCTGGTGATGCATGTATGTCGGTAAAAAGCAAATTTTGTCTGGTAATACCATACACAGAATCGTTAGGTATCATAGTAGATACAATAGTGTTAAGATACCCTTGAAGTTGGGCGCCAGTGTAAGCAGGATCGATAAGAACATCGTCATAATAATCTATTCTAAGACCTGTTTGTGGTTCATTCAAAGTACATCCATCTATGGCGTAGGTGAGTCCTGTTAAGAGACTTGCTTTCCAAAGGTTTGAAATTTTCATGTCTAATGGTGTTGTACTAGATGTTTGGGTATTTATAGGAATTTTGAGTAGTTTTTCCCAATTGGTCTTATTCGAAACAAATTCCTTTTCACTGGATGTAAACTGGAACATCAACTACTACTTTTGGAACTAGTTGGACAACTAAAACAATAACTCCTTTTGCAAGTATGCTGTTGATTCCGATTTAGGATGAACAATTACCTAAAATAAATGTTTTAAAAACCACTCGAATCTAATGAAGCTAATTCAAATCCAATTCAGTTTCCTTCAACGAACTTCGACCTTAAAAGGAAATACCTATATCCTATTAAAGAACATAATGGCCATACAAACTTTCTTTTGTATATTGATGCACAACTAGGATAATGGTATTGTTTTCTGAAATCAGCTGGATGTTCTTCAAATTTGGAAGTAGGTTCAAATTTTTCTTCTGTATTTGGGAATTGCTTTCCTTATAACAGAAAACAATTGACCTTTTCAAGTATTACGTTTCTTAAAAGGTAGTATCCGGAAGGGAGTGCAGTTACCTTCGGATGTTATTATTACTTACTCAGCAAGTTTAGGTCAATTACGTTACAATCTAAGGCGGTCAATGCGAGCAGACTTTACGTATATTCAACAATTGTCAGTTGATACAATTCCTTTCTAGGACTGTATCGGCGCAATATTATGTTAGCCAGAGACTTGATAGAGATGTCAGAGACCATATAGAGACATTCTTACCCAGAAGATTTAAAGAATTTACTCAAATAACAAAATTAACCTATATCAGCTGTTCAAAGTCCTAGCAAGTCCAACACCTACTATAGCCACTATTGGAAATTTGTAAACACTTTCGTATCCTAATAACAATGAAATGGTAGTAACAATCAAAATGTGCTAATTAACATTTTAGGTCAACTCTTTTCCTGTTTGAATCACTTAAAGCAAACTTAGTTTATTTTTAGGTTAAATCATTTCCTATTCCAGCCAAGTTTTTCTTTCAAAGGGCCCACGGTTCTAAGACTTAGTTTATGTTTCCTAATTGGGGGTTTACAAGTCCTAGACCAGATTTTTTTTAGCCAGCATAAGCCTTAACAAAGCCTGAACAAAGCCTTTAGCAGGGCTATTGTTTAACCTCGATTACTTAATGACCATTCTGTTTCTGTTCTCTTACTTTTGATGTCACATTCGTATTCGAAGGTAGGAGCAGTTAACAACACCAACCAACCTCACCCAAAATCGCCCGAATTTGCAAATTGTTATGACAAATTTCTAACACCGGAGGGCTTACCATTAACCAACGTAAGCAGTCTAAATCAATATGCACTTCAGCTAAAACTCGAAATGTCACGTATTATAGGAAACACTACGTATTACGGCATTATGTAAGCACTACTACTTATTCCGCCGTAAATTTGAGGCTCAAAACGTATAGGTTTAAACTTTGGTTTAATTCTTTTAAGAACTCCTGCACCATATGACCCTTTCACAGGTGTTAACTAATCAAATGTGAGTATCTCTACTAGTTTAAGTTCCTTCTTGGGTTAATACTGCAAGCGTCACACCCCTAACTCTATCTACGCTAATAACTGCTTGTCGTAAATGCAAGAGGTTAGTGTAGGAATTAATTCCCGTCTATTTACGGACACTTGGTTCTACTGCTATTGTTTGCAGCCTAAAATTTCCACTGCCGGCTAAAATGGTTAAATGGGTGGTTATGTTAATGCCGAAGTTGTTTACTCCTGTTACGGTGCCTACGATTTTGTGTCATCACAAGTGAAGGAGAATTTCCTGTTAAACTTTTTAGATTATTTTGTTTAGGAAGAAAATTTAGCTCTTTTAGGTGATTTGCTAGAGTTTTCTATTTATTTTTGTTATTCTTGGAAGAGCTAGCTTTAATTGGTTTAACTACTAAAAGAAAGTATTGGCTTTAGTTGAGATCTACCTTGTTCAATTGGGATTAACTTGAGTCTACTTTGCATTGTTATTGAAGCATAACTGTATTAAAGTTGCATCAACTTTGCATTAACTTTGCGTCATCAACTAAATTAACTTAAACTTTAACTTAAACTTGCATATCCCTTGCATAGATCCACCAGCTTTAGATCTAATGCACCAATCCACTCCAAAATTATTTTTGAAAATGAATCTTACTTTTTAGAGACATGAAAATGCATTAGAATCACCTTCAAGCTATTATTTGGTGTACACCCCCAATTAAGCTGATGTATCAGAGCAATGAGATCTCGCTTTCAACTCCGAGGTTTCGGTATCCTTCCTCCACAGTCCTAAAACTACCATGACATACAAATTACCAGTAAAAGATACGATACGATACATTCCATTCTTATCTAAACTTCATTAACCTACTAACCATTCCACCAGTCCACCAAGCCTTAATGTAATCTCCACCTTCTTCAAACTCTCACCATCACCCCTCCATTGTCACCCACCAATGCAACAAAAGCAGCGCGCTAAAAATTACATCTCCAAATTTCATCCTACCCCTAATGAAGGCAATTGTGTACCATGGAAAAGAGAATTTGAAATTCGAAACCGATTATCCAGTGCCACAAATACAACACCCCGATGAAGTCAAAATCAAAGTTCACTATTGCGGGATCTGTGGGTCCGATTTGAAAGAGTACACCAACGGTCCGTTCTTCTTCAACCAGCCAGGCTCCACTAACCCCATATCGAACAAACAGTTCCCTATGGTCATGGGCCATGAGATGAGTGGAGAAGTAGTACAAGCAGGAGAAAATGCGTCAGAGTTTAAACCGGGTGATAAGGTGGTGGTCGAAGTAACTGGGACCTGTAGAGATAAGTATCTTTTTGAAGAATCTCCTAAGAAAGATGAACCAGATTGTGGAGCTTGTTTTGATGGTCACTACAATGCTTGTGATCATTTAGCTTTGACAGGTTTAGGGTTCAATGACGGTGGTTGTGCTGAGTTTTTGGTCACCAACAAGAAGAAATTGATAAAATTTGACGAATCTAAGATTCCAATGGACGTAGCTGCGTTAATTCAACCATTGGCTGTATCCTGGCATGCCGTTAAAGTGTCTAGGTTTCAAGAGGGTCAATCAGCTTTGATTTTAGGTGGTGGTCCTATAGGTTTGACTACGATCTTCGCCTTAAAGGGTCATAAAGCCAAAAAGATAGTGGTGAGCGAACCAGCATTAGCAAGAAGATTATTGGCAGAAAAATTAAACGTAGAAGTGTTTGATCCTACTGGAAAGACTGTAGACGAATGTGTTGAAGCCCTCAGAGAAATGTCACCAGATAAAAGAGGATTTCATCATTCTTATGATTGTAGTGGGGTTAGTGCTACATTTGACACTAGTATCAAATGTCTTAGAATTAGAGGAACTGCCACCAATGTTGCTGTTTGGGCTAAGAAGTACATTCCCTATTCTCCAATGCAGACTACTATGGCAGAGAAAATTGTCACTGGTTCTATTTGTTTTGTAAAGTCTGATTTTGAAGAGGTGGTGAGAACCATTGAAGACGGAAACATCGACATCAACGAGTTGAAATTGATGATCACTGATAAGATCTTGCTTGACCATGGAATAAACGATGGATTTATTGAATTACTTCATAACAAGGAGGGTCATATTAAGATCTTGTTTACTCCATATGAACAATATTTGTAGACGACCTTGTTCTCGCTATAGGTTGCAATATACGTTAGAATCTTTTAACTCCTCGTACATTCACGTGATTGCATGTACTTTACTCAAACCCATACACGTGGAACAAACTTCCCTTGACATATTGGTCGAACTACAGTAAAGTTGTGGGGAGCGTCAGAAACTGCCTGGTGTTGTCCTACCATGCGGCAAGCGCAAATTTCTCGCTTCACAAATCCGCGATAAAGCAGGTGGATACGACCAATTTATCATGCCATTTGATTTGTCATTTTGAACCACAAGAAACCTCCATGACTACCGTTAGAGATAGAAAGATTCTTATAGTTGGGGCCGGTACCTTTGGCCTTTCCACTGGGTTGTGGCTCTTGAGAAATCAATACAAAAATGTCACTCTTATTGACCCAAAAAGACTTCCTTCCAACCTCAGTGCTGGGTACGATATTAACAAGATCATCCAATCCAATTATCCAGAAGGTGATAAATTGACAACAACTTTGGCAATTGAAGCTCTTGAAGGGTGGCAAACTGATCCAGTGTTTTTTCCACATTTTTACGAAACTGGTATCGTTTATGCTACAAGTAAAGACAAGGACAGTGAAGAGTATGCAGAACTTAAAAGTATGGCTGCTTCTGCTAAAAATGCCAACAGGAAGTTCAAATTAGAACCTTTGGAAACCCCTGAAGATTTTAAGAAGATTGTTCCCCAATTAACTGGAGATTTAGAGAGTTGGAAGGGTAATTTCCAACCCTCTGAATGTGGATGGGCTCATGCTAAAAATGCTCTTATTTCAGCTGGTAAGGAAATCGAAAGATTAGGAGGGAAGTATATTGTAGGGGAAGTCGATGGTTTAGTATACAATGACACAAAAACCAAAGTTATTGGGTGTAAAACCAAAGGAGGTAAAGAATACTATGCTGATACTGTAGTTATTGCTGCTGGTGCCTCATCTGTCAACATTTTCGATTTTCAAGACCAATTATTGGCCAAATGTTGGACTGTAGGACACATAAAACTCACACCAGAAGAAGCTGAATCGTTTAGAGATATTCCAGTGGTCATTAATCTCGAAAAGGGGTTCTTTTTTGAACCAGATTTGGTTAAACACGAATTGAAAATTTGTAACGAATTCCCTGGTTATACACGTTATTTGAACCCAGACGATACCACACCAGGTAATTCAGTTCCTATTTACAAAGATCAAATTCCTCGTGAGGCTGAAGCCGATATCAGAAAGCTTTTACACGATACTTTGCCTCAATTCGAAAACAGACCCTTAGTTGAAGCCAAAATCTGCTGGTGCACAGATACACCTGACAGAAACTTCCTTATATGTGAACACCCAGATTTTAGCGATTCGCTTATATTAGCGACCGGTGATTCCGGACATGGATTTAAGCATATGCCTAATATTGGAAAATACGTCGCCAGGTTGATCACCTATGGCCCTGATGGATTAGACGATAAAAAAAGACGTAGCTGGAAATGGAGACCACAAACTGCCAAAAATAGAATTCAGGACCGGTTTGGAGGCGATGGCCATGTCAATGATCTTGGGGACGTAAAAGAATGGATCTCTCCACAGTCTTCCTAGTAGCCTAATCCTCCCAATCAGCCCAATCAAACAATGTATAGACTCAATAAAATCCCTCTATCTGAAAATATCTCAAAGCGCAATTCCTGTATTGTTTGATTTGACAGACTGAGGTGCAATCCTGTATAGTCTTATCGTTGCACTGTATAGAAGGGAAATGTGTCACACTAGGGAAAGTACAGACGACGGCTGAAAGCTGAAAGATTCAAGCCGTTTATCAATCGAAAAAAAAGCCTCTAATTCCGTACTGGTATAAAATGGCCGATAAGGACGTAGTTCCGTCTTTCATTATCCAATGTCAAATTTAGAACCTCTGAAGGAGGCTCTTAAAGAGAGTCTGACTGATACTTTTAAAGAGAAAAATGAATTTATTATTACTGAAGATGTTTCTGATATGCCCCCACTCGAAGCAGAGATTTTGAAGTATGGAGCTACTGAAATCCTTGATGAAAGTGCCGATGATGCTCCTTTGCCTGAAGTTAGATCTGTGGTAAGGCCAGTTGATGATGATTCACTTCCTGTCAATACATTTAGGGCCTATTTCATTGGTGTTTTATTCACAATAATCGGAGCATCTATCAATCAGCTCTTTTCCATGAGATATCCAGGGATTACTATCACTTCCACCCTTGCCCAATTGTTGTCCTACCCAGTTGGGCAATTTTTGGCATCTGTGTTACCACTTTGGAGCATAAATCTCGGAAAGTTGGGGACATTCTGTCTTAATCCTGATAGAAAGTTCAATAAGAAAGAACATACCGTTATTACTATAATGGCGAATATATCATTCACAGCTGCTTGGTCAACTGATGTTATTCAAGCTCAATATCTTTATGGACATCCAGCTGAAAAAGGATACCAAATCTTAATGGTTTTGACTTGTCAATTGTTTGGATTAGGAGTTGCTGGTTTGGCTGAAGACGTTTTGGTTAAGGATTCTTACAATTATTGGCCTACTACTTTATCCAATGTTGCTTTATTTGACTCTATTCATTCTAGAGCTAATCCAGAAGCTAATGGTTGGAAAATTAGCAGAATCAAATTCTTTCTTATTGTATTCGCCTGTTCATTCACATATTACTTCCTTCCCGGTTTTCTTTTCCAGGCTTTGTCTTATTTCACCTGGATTTGTTGGATCGTTCCTAACAATGTAGTGGTTAATCAGATTTTTGGACAAATCCAAGGTTTAGGGTTTTCTCCTATAACTTTTGATTGGTCTCAAATTAGTTATGCCAATGGTTCTCCGTTATTAATTCCATTCTGGTCCCAAATCATGACATTATTTGGTTGGTTCATATTCTTCGGGATCTTGCCTTTGATCTTGTACTATAAGAACAAAATGTACTTTGCCTACTTACCGGTTTCTTCGTCCAGTGTTTTCGATAATACTGGTAATTCATATAACGGAAGCAGAGTTCTTGATTTAACCACCATGGCTTTAAATGAGGAAGCTTATAAAGCTTATTCTCCACCTTTCTTGGCTTCTACCTATGCCATTGGTTACGGTACTTCATATGCTGTTTTGTCTTCGTCGGTCTTTTACGTTGCCTTATACCATGGCCAAGACATTATTAGAGCCTTTTCTCGTAACTCAAAGCAAGATGTTCATGTTAGATTGATGAAAAAATACAAATCCGTTCCAAAATGGTGGTATTGTCTTTTAACTGTTTTAGTATACGCTGCAACCATCATCACCATGGAAAAATACCATTCCCAATGGCCGGTCTGGGGTATTACCGTTGCTTTATTAATGGTTTTCTTGTTTATCTTGCCTGTAGGTATAGTCTACGCTAGATCCAATATCAATACCAATTGTATGACAGTTTTAGGTCAAATTATTGCTGGTTACGGTATGAATCCTTCTAAACCAATTGTTTCTTTAGCTTGGAAGTTCTATGCTTATACCGGTATTTCCCAAGCTATGTACTTCTCCCAGGATATGAAATTAGGATATTACATGAAGATTCCTAAAAGAACGATATTTTGGTGCCAATTTTCTTCTTGTATCATTGGAGCTTTTGTTCAAGTTGGAGTCTTGATTGCCATGTTAGATAATGTTCCTAATATCTGTTCCACAGATCAAGCTGACCACTTTTCTTGTCCCCAAGGTAATACTAATTTTGCTGCCAGTGTTATTTGGTCTCTTGTGGGACCAAAGCGTTTGGTTTCCCCCGGAAAGATTTATTCAGGTTTCTTACACTTCTTCTGGATAGGACCTGTTCTTGTCATTATTACTTGGTTGTTGCAAAAGAAGTTCCCAAGAAACCAAATTTTAAAAAATTGGAACTGGGTTATTGTATTTGGTGCTATGGGTAACTATCCTCCAGCCACTGGTATTAATTATACTTCAGCTTGTGCTGTTGGTATCTTGTTCAATTGGTATATCAAGAGAAAATGGGGTAACTGGTGGTTGAAATACAACTTCGTTTTATCATGTGCCTTGGATATTGGGGTTGCATTATCAGGAGTGATTATTTTCTTGTGTATATCATTACCTGGTGCTTCCGTCAAATGGTGGGGTAATACTGTGTTTAATAACAATGCTGATGGAGAGCTTACCCCATACTTACCACTTCCTGAGAAAGGATATTTTGGACCTGATACTTGGGAATAGTTTGTTGTTGTAATTGATTAATATATAATAGTTTGTATCGTTTTAAGCCTTATAAAACATCTATTCTCTATAAATATCTAAATATCTAATATCTAAGTATCTAATTCTAGCATCCAGTTTATCTACTGATTATCTAAAACCTGTTTAGCAGTTTCAACAACTGACTTCTCTAAACCAATGAAAGACCCCAACAATTTTCTGGTTTCCGAATTATCAATTTTAGGATCCTTAGAAAAGTCCGAATCAGTTCCAGGCTTACCAACAGGTATCTTCAAATCAAAATTCTTATGAAGCAAATCCAAAAGCAATTGCATCGAATATCTCAGTTCGTAAAGCAAATATCTGAAATTAGTTACATCTGATTCATAAGCCGAAATATGAGCTCTGGCAGTGTCTCTAACATCGATGAATCCGCCTCTGTACCCGGGAAGCGGCTCCCCTTCCTTTAACTTTAAAAGACCGGCGACAATCTCCGACGAGAAGTTTAAAGTTGCCTTCACTTCATTTGCAAAAGCTTGGGGGCCAAATACGTAAGTGGGATTAATAGCATTAACAGCGAAATGTGGTTTCTCTGACTTAACAAAGTCCCATACCGTTTTCTCAGCATAAGTCTTGGAAATATTATAGGCTATATCACTAGTAGTAGCTTCATCTCTTTTGACTTGATTCCAGGTATTTTCGGTGATAATTGTGTCTTTTGTATGTTCCAGGGAAGTTACGGCAGAATATGAAGAGGTGTAAATGAACTTCTTGATATTTTTACCGTACTTCTTAGCTGACTTAAGAGCGTTTTCAGTTCCTTTCAATGCTGGAATTATTGTATCCTTTTCAAAATCACTGATATCAAAAACCACAGGACTTGCATTGTGAAAGAATCCTTCAATTTCTGGATGATCTTCCAAAACTTGGTCAAAAGCTGTTTCTTTAATAATATCGGGAACAATTACATATTTGAAGTTCGAACCAACATTAGCGGCCAATTTGTCCCCTTTTTCCTTAGTTCTTACAGACCCAATGACTTTATATCCCTTGGCGAGTAATTGGACCACAAGGTGTTGTGCAATGTAGCCATTGGCTCCTGAAACAAATACAGTTGGCATATTCTTTGGGTTTACAGTAATGAAAATTAAAACGTAAACCGCGAGAATTTGACTCACTTAGTAATGCGGGATCCGAGATAAGAACAGTGGCTGCGAAAACCACAATTAGCACTAAGGAGAGCCATCTCCGTGTAGTCCAACTTATTGGTATCAACATTTAATCATATAGGAGATCTTATCTCTTCGTTTATATCATTATCTATACAAGTACTTACACTGAATCAGATTTATCTGACAATTGTAAATTTTCATCAACATAATCGGCACCAGTCTTTTCAAAGGACAGTGACCCAATGATATTGGCATCAAGCCTTTCTTGGACGATCCTCTTAGCCCTGGCATGAGCTTCCCAAGGCTTTACGCCCTTTTCGAATAACAAATCAACATCTGAAATGGAAATACCTTTGGTTTCAGGATAGAACACCATATAAATGGTGGTGAACACAATAAGGGTGCAGGCAAAGAACAAGAAAACACCATAACCCATAGACGCTACCATCATCAGACCATATCTAGCAAAAATGAAAGCCCAGAGCCAGTTTGCTGAAGCATTGAAACATTGGGCTAAGTTTCTAACATTACTTTCGAACACTTCCGACATATAAATCCAAGGAATGGCAGACCACGAAAAGGCATAACCAACTGTCCAAATGTAGAAAAATGCCAATGCACTTCTGGAACCAGCAGTTGAATTACCGTGAAGGGTCTTCACTGGGTCGGCGATTTTAATATAGGCTCCAATATAGAACAAGCAGAAAACACAAACTGAACTGAAGACCACTATTGGTAACTTTCTACCGAACCTATCCACCACAAAGAATGCCCAGATAAAACAAGAAACACCTTTGATCAAACCAAAAACCCCGGTCGATAATAAACCTGTTGACCCTGAAGCAACACCTATGGCACTAAAGAAGGTGGTTGAATAATAGTTAATAGCATTAATACCAGTCGAGTTCTGGAACGCAAATAATGCCGAAGTTTTAAGTAAACGTTCTCTTAAACGTGAGTTACCGAATAGAAGTTTGAATGGACCAAAAAATGGAGATTGATAGGCCGCTTCCACCTCATGGACTTCCACTTCTAATTTGGTTATTTCAAAGGTGATATAGTCACTATTGGCATCTAAATTTCTCAAGTAACACAATGATTCTAGGGCCTTGTCCTTTTTATCACGGGTCAAATACCAACGAGGTGACTCAGGAATAAAGAATACCCCAATCGTGAATATCCCAGCAGGAATAATTTGAACCGCAAAAGGTACTAACCATTGTCTGCTCCCTGTTAAATGCTGGTTGACTCCATAATTTATGAAAAATCCAATGATCCCACCAATTTGCCAGGCTATTTCATACATACCCACTAATCTTCCACGAATAGGGGCTGGGGCTATTTCTGAAACGTACATGGGAGCCAAATTAGAAATAGCGCCAATGGCGAACCCACTGATTACTCTTCCTGCCAATAACGGAGCCAAACCTCTCTGACTATTTGCAGCCAACTCAATAGCAGACCCCACTGTTAGTATAATCCCAGCGATCTTAAACCCCCAAATACGACCCCAAAACACCCCAACTGGGTAAATAAAATAAGAACCAAAGAACGCACCAGCATGAAAAAGTGATATGATGTTAGCCTTGTCCAAAGTGACAGCTCCTGGAGACATGTTGTCGAAGTTGAACTCTTTAACAAACTCGGGAAGGGTCACCACTGCTCCCACAAACCCAGTATCATAACCTATAATGACAGCAGCAAAGCATGCAACCAAAGATGCAAAGTAAACTCTAAAGTTATGGATTTCTTTTGGGAAATCCGAAGAATGAGTCATCATCTCAAACGAGTCAAAGCGTCTGGTTTAGAAGTATTTGACAAGTGCCTTGAAATATCAATGAATGGAAGGTTTCTATAACGATAGATATTCTTTTCCGAGACTATTTCCCAAAGTTTCTATGATGTATACGTAGATATCGAACAATTACAAAAATTTTCACAATTTCGCCTAGGGTGCGGTGGTGCGTAACCCCGAACCTGGGTTGTGGGGGTAGAAATTGGGCCGGTAAAGGCATTTTTTGCAACAATATAGTGGGGTGGAGTTTACGATTTGTGGAGTTTTATGGTTTTGTGGTTATGGTCTTGTATGGGTTTTACAGCGTTGAATGGATTTTACAGTGTTTCTAGGTGTTTCTTTGGCGGGGTTCTATAGTTGGATGCAAGAACTGGTGTTTGCATTGATGATACTTATGTTTTTACAGTTATATTTACATTGTCGCTCCACCTGCTTGAACCAAGACTGACTTTAATATAGTGATCCGACTATCCTCTCATCCTCTCACCATCACGTAAATAGGATGGAGCTTTTTTTTAACCTGTTAAGGGCTCTCATAAGCCATGGAAAAATGAATTCTTGAGATTACGTATATAATGATACTCATTGGTTGAAGCTAGGTTGCATCACATAAAGAGATAAAGAGATAAAGAGATACATAACAACTAAAAAAGAAAGGAGAGAAAAGAATCAACACAAAGATCAAGTTAGTTATATTTAATATGATCATCAATTCGTACTTTTTTAATTCTATTAACAACTAAATAATGAATTAATTCACAACAAATGTATAGAATCTGCAATTTTCAAAAAGTCTTTCAAAATGTAAATAAGATGACAAACTTTCAGTACACTTCATTGAAAGGCTGAATTGATAATAAACAGGATACACTTAGAAAAAATTGATTCTGGTTCTCGATAAAAAAGTTAAATATATCTAGCTCATGAAGTGGTCATAAGTTGATGCGACCGAGAGGTTCAGCCATATTTTATGTATAGATACGCGATAACTAGCCAGACTCGATATTCATGAATGGAGCCATTCTTTACGGCAAATTGGCTTCATTGACTTCCAATTCATTTGATTATTATCAAATAGTACTGCGTATACTGAAAGGGGGCTAAATTCACAAGCAATGGCTTAATCAATAAAGAATTATACGTGTAGAAAAGCATCTATATATACAAAACTATTACACAAATATAACGAAAACTAAAATATTAAAGATCCCTGACCTTCACAGAAAACAAACTCCCTAAATCAAGAAGGTGGAACCGAAGGCTATGAATAATAGAGGCCATGAAGCACTGGCTATGGATCCAGCGCCTTCACCTACAATTGGTGCAGCTATGGCTGTAGCCGCCGTTGAGGAAACTGCCAGTGAAGAAATAGTCGTGGTTGAATCAGTTGGCAGTACCGAATCGGTCTCCTGTTGAACCCCATAAGTGACTATCGGACAATAAGTAACGTATGAAGTAGTTTCGTTGATGATAGTTGTTACCCCTGTAGTTACCGATACTTGAGAACACCTTTTAGCTGAGCATGAGGTGATGGCAACCACAGTACTCTGGATAACTGAGTTAGCAACAGCATCTTCATTCATATCCGCTGATTTTGTGGACGCTGTACTAACACAAACCAAAGTAGTGATGTGTTTCGTTTTGGTAGTTGAAATAGGTTGACAATCAGTTACTACTTCACCATTGGAATCGGTAGTGATAATTACTTCTTGAGTCTCAGTAGTCAAATCCCCATTAGCATCAGTAGTCATGTACGTGGTAGTGAAATCAGTACATTCTGGACAATCATCAATTTTTTGAGTGGTAGTGACTACTTCAC
Organism: Yamadazyma gorgasii; assembly: GCA_003708985.3. Classification (NCBI taxonomy): domain Eukaryota; kingdom Fungi; phylum Ascomycota; class Pichiomycetes; order Serinales; family Debaryomycetaceae; genus Yamadazyma; species Yamadazyma gorgasii. Next base: position 1,226 of record PPPC03000005.1, on the reverse strand, counting down.
CATTAGAATCAGTAGTGATAATTACTTCTTGAGTTTCAGTAGTCAAAACTCCATTAGCATCAGTAGTCGTGTACGTGGTAGTGAAATCAGTACACTCTGGACAATCGTCAATTTCTTGAGTGGTAGTGACTACTTCACCATTAGAATCAGTAGTGACAATGACTTCTTGAGTCTCAGTAGTCAAAACTCCATTAGCATCAGTAGTCGTGTACGTGGTAGTGAAATCAGTACATTCTGGACAATAGTCAACATCCTGGGTGGTAGTTACTACTTCACCATTAGAATCAGTAGTGATAATTACTTCTTGAGTTTCAGTAGTAGGATTACCGTCTGAATCGGTGGTAGTGTACGTGGTAGTGAAATCAGTACATTCTGGACAATCATCGACGTCTTGAGTAGTAGTTACTACTTCACCATTGGAATCAGTAGTGATAATTACTTCCTGAGTTTGGGTAGTAGGATTACCGTCTGAATCAGTAGTCGTGTACGTGGTAGTGAAATCAGTACACTCTGGACAATCATCAATTTCTTGAGTGGTAGTGACTACTTCACCATTAGAATCAGTAGTGATAATTACTTCTTGAGTTTCAGTAGTCAAAACTCCATTAGCATCAGTAGTCGTGTACGTGGTAGTGAAATCAGTACATTCTGGACAATCATCGACGTCTTGAGTAGTAGTTACTACTTCACCATTAGAATCAGTAGTGACAATGACTTCTTGAGTTTCAGTAGTCAAAACTCCATTAGCATCAGTAGTCGTGTACATGGTAGTGAAATCAGTACATTCTGGACAATCGTCAACATCCTGGGTGGTAGTGACTACTTCACCATTAGAATCAGTAGTGATAATTACTTCTTGAGTTTCAGTAGTAGGATTACCGTCTGAATCGGTGGTAGTGTACGTGGTAGTGAAATCAGTACATTCTGGACAATCATCGACGTCTTGAGTAGTAGTTACTACTTCACCATTGGAATCAGTAGTGATAATTACTTCCTGAGTTTGGGTAGTAGGATTACCGTCTGAATCGGTGGTAGTGTACGTGGTAGTGAAATCAGTACATTCTGGACAATCATCGACGTCTTGAGTAGTAGTGACTACTTCACCATTGGAATCAGTAGTGACAATGACTTCTTGAGTTTCAGTAGTCAAAACTCCATTAGCATCAGTAGTCGTGTACGTGGTAGTGAAATCAGTACATTCTGGACAATCATCGACGTCTTGAGTA
>PPPC03000003.1:1200000-1566585 GCA_003708985.3 Yamadazyma gorgasii | reverse complement strand
TAAAGATTGGACCTGCAGAGGAGGTCTCCCAGACGCCTCCCGTCTTCAGAATCTGCAAGAATCTGATATAAGCGCCCACAGTTTCCTGATAGGGCTCGAGAGGAGTGTATAAGAGGTGTTAAGTATGGGAAGAGGTGCATGAGCCGCGCACCCTATTGGGACATCTCCCGTTCACCAAGGACGGACTGGTTTTAATTAGGTGACGTTAAGTATATATTATGAAAGATAGAAGTGACGATACATCTTTAAAACCCCGAAGACAATAGATGTCGTAAATGCGCAATACACAAAATGGGTAAGAACGCTCCTTGTTTGGGCTTAACGTAACTGCGCAAGGAGCAAATTGGAAAATACGTGTCATTTATAGACAATCCAGGGTTGTTTATCAACAATTCAAATTGACATAAACATTCCTGGTATGATGATAAGCCAAGTCGAACAATGATTCCTATTTTGCTATTATTATTTCCTAATTTAAAGGCATCTACGTAAATTTGTTTCTTTATTGGGAAAACATAGTCGATTAGGTTGACGTTCATGACAAAAAGGAAAAATAATATTACATTATTTACCGTCTTTGATTAATACGTGTTCATCAAAGTAAAGCCAAAGAGTAATCAGATGAACCAAAAACAAACCCCGAAGACAATAGATGTCGTAAATGCGCAATACACAAAATGGGTAAGAACGCTCCTTGTTTGGGCTTAACGTAACTGCGCAAGGAGCAAATTGGAAAATACGTGTCATTTATAGACAATCCAGGGTTGTTTATCAACAATTCAAATTGACATAAACATTCCTGGTATGATGATAAGCCAAGTCGAACAATGATTCCTATTTTGCTATTATTATTTCCTAATTTAAAGGCATCTACGTAAATTTGTTTCTTTATTGGGAAAACATAGTCGATTAGGTTGACGTTCATGACAAAAAGGAAAAATAATATTACATTATTTACCGTCTTTGATTAATACGTGTTCATCAAAGTAAAGCCAAAGAGTAATCAGATGAACCAAAAACAAACTCCAAGTGGTAAATATGATTATCCATGACAGTATGGCATTGATAACTATACTGTGCAGTCAATTGGTTCAGAAATGAGAGCCACCTGTCTTGTGTCAGTGGCCAAAAGTCCTTTCATGCATTCAAAACAGAGAAAGAATAGTGTATACCTATTCAGGTCCATTTTTTTAAAAATTTTCCCAACCTTTACCCGGAAGAGATGCATTTTTACCGTAAAAGGTTGGCATTGCCATTATTTTGTAAAAACAATTTCCCTATTTGACTGATTTCAAATATCAGTTTCTTTTAGGAAACCCATTGTACATTGGGGGGACTGGAAGAGGTCAAATCAAAACCCGATTGGGTTCTTTTTCAGACTAGTATGCGTAGGGGCTTAAATATTGGTTACAAAAATAATGACAATAGGAAGCATGGACAATTGTGGAAAACAAATCTCCTTATTAGGATACAAACCAGCAGGAGTTATTTTTTAATTCCTTTTTTAGATAGCCATTCTTGAAAAGAGTAATTAGCTGTTCTAATTAAGATCCAAAGAACTTTCAATTTGGGGGTAAATTAATTTGGTAAATTGTATTTAAGCACTTTAGTGCCACCATATCTCAAATCATTTTCACCAGCTTGTCAATGAAGAAAATTCTAGGTTTTTTGACACTTTTCGCTGCAAGTGTTTATGCTCTCGATGGGTGTAATATGGATACTGACTACCTTGAGCATGGTGTTCAAGTTGATTATTTTCAAGATGTGAACGAACATGTCGGAACTAGCGCAGCATCTAATGATCAAGGAGTCCCAAATATAGCGTACGAAAATTACTTTGCTCAAATTAATGATGAAACCCCAACCTATGCTTCCTATGGCGTTGTAAATCCCAATTTTGAATACCTGGCGGAGGCATCTGACCCAACTTATTATTCACCTTATGGGCAAAGGATAAATATTGCCAAAATAGTGATGAGATACACTGGTTATTTATATGCTGCTTCATCTGGAACATACACAGTGTCCTTCAGTGCAATCAATAATGCTGCATCATTTACTCTTGGTGTCGATACAGCAATGGAATGTTGTGGATCTGCTGATTATACATACACTAATCTGACCGCCCAGGTACATGTTTCTATTGATGGTGGGAATTATGGTAAGGGGCTGGTTTTATCAAAAACGTATGAGTTAAAAGCGGGAAAATATTATCCTATCAAAATGTTCTATTACAATGGGTACGGGGGACCTGCAGGGCTTACCTTGAATCTCACAGATCCTCTGGGATACACCTATAGCTCAGATTACCCATTCTATTCTGTTGCAAACACCACAGATTTGGACGCTTGCCGTTCAACAACAACTATTCCGTGGACAGGTAGCTTTACTTCAACTTATACCACCACTGATTCATCAGGTGTTCCAGAAGTAGTAATTGAAACTCCATCTAGTCCTGATATCAGTACCACTACCATTCCAGGAACATCTCCAACTACTTTCACGTCAGTTATTACTACTGGTTCAACCATAAGTACCGAAGTCTTTGTTGTAACTCCTAGCTCAGGTCCTGAACCTGATACCACCACTATCCCCGGTCCTTCACCTACCACATATACTTCAGTTATTACTACTGGTTCAACCATAAGTACCGAAGTCTTTGTTGTAACTCCTAGCTCAGGTCCTGAACCTGATACCACCACTATCCCCGGTCCTTCACCTACCACATATACTTCAGTTATTACTACTGGTTCAACCATAAGTACCGAAGTCTTTGTTGTAACTCCTAGCTCAGGTCCTGAACCTGATACCACCACTATCCCCGGTCCTTCACCTACCACATATACTTCAGTTATTACTACTGGTTCAACCATAAGTACCGAAGTCTTTGTTGTAACTCCTAGCTCAGGTCCTGAACCTGATACCACCACTATCCCCGGTCCTTCACCTACCACATATACTTCAGTTATTACTACTGGTTCAACCATAAGTACCGAAGTCTTTGTTGTAACTCCTAGCTCAGGTCCTGAACCTGATACCACCACTATCCCCGGTACTGCTCCAACTACTTACACCTCAGTTATTACTACTGGTTCAGTTCCAACTACAGAAATCTTTGTAGTTACCACACCCCAATTAAGTACTACTACTAAACCAGGTCCATTCCCAACAACTTATACTTCAGTTGTCACAAGTGGTTCCAGCACCTTCTCAAAGGTCGTCGTTGTCACTCCTACCCTTCCTGTTGCACCTTATGCAAATTCAACAACTCCAACTAGTCCTGGTACAGTTACTACCGTAGTTACTACTACTATTAGCCCAGGAGGACCAGAAACACCAGGTACCTTCACATACACCAGTACCTACGTAGTTCCTCCAGTTCATCACACTACCACCACTGTTTATCCTAATGGTGGAAATCCAATTACTGTCACAACAGTCGTACCAGTAGTGCCAGGGGCTAACGGAGACTCTGGTTCTGGTTCTGGTTCTGGCTCTGGCTCTGGAAACAAAGGAGGAGCAAATGGTGGATCTAAGGGAAGTCCTAGTTCTACATATGGTTCATCTTATACACCATACCAAGGAATAAATGTTCCTAACTATGAGGGTGGTGCAATCAAACTTGTATCGCCTTTGTTCCTTCTTTTAGCTTCATTTTTTTGGCTTGTATAACCCAATCGACATCACTGTGATTGTTGTATTATTTTAGGTTCAGGTTACAATTCGTTCGCCCTTATAGGTTATTCGTCCTTATAGGTTTTATTATATGTTTTAGTGATTATTCTCATGTATTTCTCTGTAATTTGCACTATTCTGACGAGTCGCGATCTCCTTGATATCAGTTTATGTAAGTACAACAGAACATAGAAAATAAGGGTTCGAAGATGCTTTCAATATAGAGTTAGAGGTCAAATACACAAAGATACAAGTCTATACCATCTGAAGCAGCCCCAGCTCGGAATCATTAACATAGCCAGACGCAAAATGACTTCAAATTCGATCGTATCTGCAAAGCGTCTTTTTTAGAATAACTTCATGTGGAACGGGGTTTAAAAAGAAAAGTAGAAAAGTACATGAATCGTAAACAATGCTGGTTAAACACGAAATCACAACAAACTCAGAAGTAAGTATCTGCATTTTCTGAAAAAGGACAAAAGGACAGCACATTATTGTGGTGAGTTGTGAAATGTTGAGGAATCATAGAATAAATCCGATGCCATCAAGGATGCCTCATTGTTTAAAATGAACTTTTATTCTGTGTATTTGTAGAAAATGCCTATCCCATTATCTGCTTTACAGAGGAGTCATAATTTTACGGTCATTAATGTTTTGATGTCGGGTTTCTTTATACGTATATACAATTAGGGATAATCACGAAAGTCTACTTCAGATAGTCATTAGTTACGAGACAATATATTCGTTTGTAAATACGAAACATCATTCAACTTAAAACTTATTTGGAATGGTTGTCAGATATTTTCGGGAGTTAACTACCAGTTTTTTTATTCATGGAGGTGTTGCACAGAGGCGAACTCAAATATAAGGACGAGGCACCGTCTACTACTTAAAAAGCTATCTGGAACTAAAACAATTAGGTGTTTATCAAGAAATTCTATTGCATTCAAAACCTTGTTGAAGGCAATAAGTCCAAATTCAGAGACAAAGAAAATCTCTCCGCGCGACTCATTCCGATGACGCGAGGGGTATTTTAAGGGTCAAATTTCTGTATTACATCAGTCTCCTATTTGAAATAAATATTGTCATCAAATTCCCAATGCTAAAGATATATACCCTTAGTTTTCTTTTATGTGCTGCAGTGGCTGAACTGGTAACCAATAGTACCGTCAGCACTGATTATAAAGTGGTGGATTTCGTTTTCCAGCCAATTCCATACGCCGAAGGTGACACTTTACCTCAAACGATTGACGAAAATACTCCAGTGCTTGCTGCTTATGACGACACCGGTGTGTTGGTTAATCTAACAGCTAGTCAAGTAAACCAAGTTCTTGATGTCGGTTACGTAGTTAGCGACAATACTACTGTATCTGAGACGCAAACCGGGTCTTCAGTAACACAAACTGCCCAGTTGAATGCCTATGGTTCAGTCGTGCCTGAAGTTAAAGATGGTATTCGTATAACGACAGCGAAGCTATGGAGACTTTTCAAATGTATTTCGAAAGTTTCTGCTGATTAAGACAACAGTATAAGGTTGCAGTGGAGGAATTTTACGGAAAAAGAATCAAGTAATAGTGTGGTTATGGAATGTCGGCAAAAGAAGCTTTAGACAAATTGCAAGGGGCAAACACTGGTCGTAACTCACTTCAAGATTCTAAATGTGGTTCACTCTTTCAGAAATAGCCCAAGAGCTAATGCTTGTTGAACGATAAACGCTCTATGCTCAATGTAAAATTAAAAATGAGAGGAAGCCTAAATTTTTGTTCGACAAGACGAAAATGAACAAACCTTTTATTACTACTTTTACAATCTGTTGTTTATATACCATAACAACTGAATTATTAAAGAAAACATTAAGGCCGCCGTTTAATCATCTTCCTGACTGTCAACTAATTGTTTGGTAATTGTTTGGTAAATACATAAGTAGCATATTATTCCTTATAACCAGATGGTGATGCAAGTTAGGAGACGCCACGTTCTTTATGAGGCATAACTAACCCATGGTACATCTAAAGTAGTTTATCATTGTTTCTCTATTGATAACAATCTATAACAAGCTCTAGTGTGCTCAAGCAGAACCAACAATAGGCGACGAGCATTAACCGGTCCCTACCCGACCTTACGGCTAGAGTCCGAGAGCACTAAGCCTTCTTTTATATACACACGAAGATGTAAAAGTTGAAAATAGCCTAGAATCAGAAGATGACTTTGATAGGTTTGGCTATATCAATAATTGTCCGCTTAGTAAAGGCTCAAAAAAAGAAGGATCCTGGATATCAAGCTAGTCTTGCAGCCAAAGAAGCAAATAAAGAAGAGAAGCATAATAGGCGCCACGCTCGTAAACAAGAAAAGGCTCAAATAAAGGTGGCTCATAAGGAATCGAAGTTGGCCCGTAAGCAAATGAAGTATGAAAGCCAAAAAGCTCGAGCAGTAGATAAGAGGAAAGGACGCACCACTGGAAATACACAACAAGGTATAGTACCATATGAACATCAGATAACCAGTTGAAGCTGCAACGGAAATGAAGCTAATAAGAATATATCCGAACACTTATGAACCTCACTGGGAGTTTCGGATGATTTGTCAGAGTATTAGTCACCACCATTAGAAGAAATGTACGTTTGATTTGATTTCGTAAGCATTATGTGCTTATAGATGATTTTGGAAGTTTGATGTTTGACTTTACCAATTAATAAACTACCGCTACTTAAGTTTATAGTTATTGGAAAGCTTGACATGAAATCAAATTTGCCTGAAGGCGTTCTGATATTCTGCTACACCCATAAATAAAACTTGTAAATGTTTGTAATCAACTACGTCCTCTTGTAATAGATAATGGCGGAACAATTACGGAAAAGTTTTAAACTCACATCGGTTTAGTTTTACCCCTTTAAGAATAAACAAAACGCAAAATAATACTTTGTAACCAGAAGAACACAGAATATTATAGTGTGAAAATGTACAGCTGTCAATGAAAACCAAATAGTTGACAGAATTTATATCTCTAAGGTAGAACTTTCATATGGCCTATCGCGTTTATTTGAGAAATTTAATTTGCATCATTAAAATAACTCTAAATGTCTAGAGTACAGCGAAACAGAAAAATCCTCGTTTGTGAATCATGTAAGAGACGAAAGATAAAATGTGATAGAAAAATTCCATGTTCTGCTTGTGCTGTTAGAGGTCAAGAGTGTAATTATCAGTTCGTTGATAAATCACAAGAATCACTACCAAGGTTAAGTCCACAAGTAAGTCCTTCTCTATGGAATTATAATCCCCAAGAAATGGCCCAAAAGTGTAAAGCCTTCAACCCAAGTTCAGGTAAATCTAAATTCAACGTCCATCAAGAGTATAATCCATTTGTCAAGATGTTGTCGTTATCCAATCGATATTATGGTCCCTTTAGCTGGGTCTCACTAATACTCACAGACGGCTCTATGAATACCCTTTTTGCGGAAATGACTAAAGATTACACTCATTTTGATCCAGCTCGAAGTAGTACAGAAAAGATGTTTGTCGAAGCTGTTCAGAATGAACCTTTAATTCATGAACAAATGTCACTTTCAGTTGCTTCTCAAAGCCAGCGAGTATCAGCAGAATATTCCCATGAATTGGCCAAAACATTGGGTCTAACTATAGTTACTTCTCCCCAAGAAGAGAAGTCTCATGATATAATCAACGATGTTACTCGTCTTTTGCCTACCATTGACGTTATTTGGTCACTTGTAGACTGTTTTTTCGAACGGATGTACTCGTTTCTCCCTATAATTGATCAAAACAGTTTTGAATCTTGGGTAACTAAAGTCATAGGCCCACGCTCATCATCATCAAAAGCAGAACCTCTTAATATTGCTAAACAAATGGATATTGCACATATTGGTATACTTTTAATTGTTTTAAGATTTGGATATTTATCGGCATTTTCATGCGTGGAATCATCAAATTCAATTCTGCCCCGAACAACCTTTGTAAAGAACCACCCAATTCCTATCGATTACTTTGATGTTGCAAAGAAATGTCTTGCACATTTTGAATTCTTAAGAATGTCGAATTTTAGCATAGTCCAACTTTCTTTATTCATAAAGGCGTATTACATGTTTTCTCCAGAACTTGGATTCAGTCCTGAAGACACCAACTCCCAATCGTTTTCGTCTCATCTAGTCAAGATGGCTATGAGCATAGGTCTCCATCGTGACCCTGAAGCTTACCTGAGAACAGATTTCACTAGGAAAGACTGCAACCTTCGAAGAAAAATGTGGTATTATATATTGTATCTTGATTACCAATGTTGCATGAATTCAGGGTTCCCTTTGACTGTAAATGTTAATGACTTTGATACGAAATTGCCGTTCTATGAACCGGGTACTGAAAACTGTAGAAATGTCAATCACGAAATGGCACTTTATGAATTTTTCACAATTGTAAAGCGTCAGTATGTAAATTTCTGTCCAATTTTAATCCACTTCACAAATATAGGCTATGGAGCAACAGAAAAGGATATATGCACTAGTCTAACCGAATGGGAACATAATGTTTCAAGCAAGTATTCATTACTGTTTGAGAGAACCTTGGACACGAAGGACTGCTATCGCCTAATTGGATATTTAGAGTCACATACGTTGTTAGCAACCATTTTATTCAGACTCTTTGTGCATTTCAATAAATTATCAGAGCATGATTTATCATATTATTACCTTAAGAAGCTCCTATTGTTAGTGGTTGAGGATATGTTGAAGTTTTGTTCATCATTTGAAGAGACAATTCAACTTTGGTTTAATGATATCACCGAGATTGCATTTGTTCCAGCTCTCGAGAGTTTTCTTCATAGAGGAATCATAATTTTACAATCAATAATGTTTAGGTGCCGGTTTTCTTTATTCGGATACGAAAATAGAGATAATCATGAGTATTTACTTCAGACAGATATTAATTATCAGAAGAGGTATTCAGCTATGAACTCAATTTATCAGTCAGCTGAAAATGTATTTGGAATTATTGTACGGGGTTTTCAGAAGTTGAGTACAAGATTTTATTATTCATGGAGATGCTGCGTTGCACAGAGACGAATTCAAATTCAACGACAAGGCACCGAATATTATAGAAAAAACTACCGGGAACCAAACGAATTAGGTTATGATCAAGGAATTGTTGATGATTTCCTGCGGTTATTGAAATCAATTACTCCGATTTCAGAGAAAGACCAAGATATCTCACAGTTTGTTAGTACAGATTGGGACGACTTGATTAGTTCGTATGATGATGTAGGAGATTTCTGGTTACTGATTATACCGGAAAATAAGATTTTTGAAGATCTTTTAGGTTCTTATATTTGAAATACAGAACATAACAAAATTCTAGAACTTGAACACCTGCTTTTGAGTAAACCCCAATTCCTTTAAGGTTCCAGAGTACCCTCCTTGCATAATTGGATTTGGCTTACTACCACATATATCCTTGTAAAAACTGTCAGGTCCACAAACAAATACTTTAGCTTTATCAGAAACAGGCATATGCTTTTGAAGATATTCCTTGTTGATTCTACCCTTATTGCCATTCCATTGATCTGAGGGCTCACTTACGAAGTAATGAATATTAATTTGGTCTTTATTCTCTTGAACTAGTTCATCGAGTTCTTTCTTTAATAAAATCTCATCATCATGTTTTGAACCATAGAATAAGTTGATTTCAGTTTTATCATCAGGATTTTTAACTATGGCTTGAAGCAATTGAAACATTGGTGTAATACCAGAACCTCCAGCGACAAGAAAAACCTTATCGAATTCGTTGGCTCTATAAGAATATGCCCTGACTGGACCCATAAAGGATACAATGTCTCCTTTTTGCAAAGCAGCCATTGATGATGACATTTTTCCGTTGGGGTATGTCTTAATAACGAACTGTACTATACCTTTTGTTGTTAAATCTGAAACTGGGGTATACGGTCTTATGAAAGTTCCATTAGGAGTCTTAAGTTTAGCAACCACAAATGACCCAGGTTCAAGCCCAGAGGTGTTTTCTGGATTAGCAAATTTAAAGGTATACTTCTTGGCATTAGCTGCAACAGGCACTGCGGAGTCTAATTTCAAATCAACAAAACGGAACATTCCTGCAAACCCTTGGTTTGGCTTAGGTGTGGGTATTAACGCATAAATCAAGGCTCCTGCCCCAAATACTCCGATTGCAAATTTTGTGCTAAACATTGAATGGATGCTTGTGTTCCTATACGAAGGATTCATAGAGCTAATTTATATCCTTGCTTTAACGCCGCGGAGATAAAATACGGTTTCATTTTGACGGCACGCGGCGTATGCGGTGGGTATTAAAATTATCTCCATGGATGACCCCCAGCATGAATCAACTCATTCTACAGCTAAATAAATGTATCGTTTTGAAGAGACAGTGCTAAAGAGATGCAATGACCTTTTTTTTAACTACGATGGTAGAGAATGGCGTGAGCCGTGGGATTGTTAAAGTTAGGAGAACGGACCTTGTAGTTCGTTTTATATATTGTGGGAAGATGTACAGTTCTTCTAGAAGAATAGTCTCTTGTAGATGATAGAACTGATAGGACACTTTAGTTCTCGAAATTAGAGAATGACTTTTGGATTTCACGCAATTACTCTTTACTAAGATCATTTTAACCGTATTTATCAATTAAGCTACTACCAATAATTTAAACTGCGGTTTGGCTCCAATAGATTAATCTGATACATCAGAAGCTTATCATAAAAACATGCAATAAAACAATTTTAGGGTGTACCGTATAGTCAGCATTTTCTAGATCAAAATTTGCACCCGATTTTACGATAGGATTTCGCAATCGCAATGGTATCGGAATAAAATGAATATTATAAATTATAAACTAAAACCTCTTTGGGTCAAACCATGGCAGCGGTGTTCGTTTCTGGTGCCAATGGGTTCATAGCCCAACACATTGTAAGTCAATTAATTACTAAAGGGTATCATGTGATAGGGTCAGTTAGAAGTAAAGAAAAAGGGGAAAAATTGGCAAAGAATGCAGGTCCTAACTTTAAATATGTGGTTATACCTGATCTTACTCAACAGAGTGCCTTTGATAATGTTTTTAAAGAAAACCCTGAGATAGAAGGTTTTTTTCACACTGCTAGTCCTGTTACATTTGAATCGGAGGATTTTGAAAAAGACATCATAATTCCAGCTTTGAAAGGAACAGAAAATGCTCTTTGGTCTGCTCATAAATTTGCCCCAAACCTTAAGAGGTTTGTTTATACTTCTTCTTCATCGGCTATATGTTCACTCACTGACACAAAAGACACAATATTAGATGAAACTTCATGGAATAATGTGGCTAGAGATGGTGCTATTAATGGTAAAGTTGCCTATGATCTTTCCAAGACTTATGCTGAAAAATTAGTATGGAAGTTTGTAAGTACACAAAAGCCCAGGTTTTCCGTCAATTGTATTAATCCAGTGTATGTTTTTGGTCCTCAGGCCTTTGATAACGAGGTCAAGGCTATTATGAATGTTTCGTCCGAGGTAATAGTTAGTCTCTTAAAATTGAAACTGGAAGATCCAATTTCTGCTACCATTGGCGGATTTATAGATGTCAGAGACACTGCTAGAGCTCATATTTATGCGTATGAAACTGGAATTTCAAATTTCAGATTCTTTCTCCACGAAGAAAGATACAGTTCCCAGCTTATTTTGGATTTAATTCATAAGAATTTTGATTTAAATATCCCAGTTGGAAACCCAGGATCTGGCTCAGATTTCTCGCTTTTGCCTAAATTTGAAAACAATCGAACAAGAGAATTAATTGGTCCTTTTATCAGTTTAGAACAGTCGATTATTGATACAGTTAAGCAAGTTTTGGATAATCGATAAACATAGAATAAATGTTAAAATTAATGCATGAACACATTTCTTTGACTACTCTAAAGTGGTTTTTTCTTCATTTACTTAAAAGAACCAGTCTGAATCCAGGCGTTCTAAACAATATGTATTCTATGTAGGCCTAAAAAATAAGCGAACAACTCAACTCTTAACCTCTGCTCTAACTAACTCCCTCTCTAAACAAATATCTTCACATACTCTTCCAAACTCCTCTACTAAATCTGCATCAATGATCCTTTTCCAAATTGTGCACTTTTGCTTCCTTTTACTATCCTCCTCTTCACTTACCACTTTATAGTTATTTTCACCAAAAACCATAGCCTCTCTTTTCTCTCCATAAGCTTTCCATGGCTTCTTTCCGTTTGCAAAGGTAATCCACATTTCCGACATTTTGTCAGAAAGACTTCTTGCTTCTTCTGGTAATGTCTCTCTTAAGAGTCTCCATACATAGACATTATCTAAGGAGTGGTGAGCTAGTCCCTTCCATGCATTTTCATACGTAGACACTTGTTCAAAATGGAATACACAGGCATCTGGATTAGCTTGATAAAGTAAATAATTAGGCAATAAGAACATACCATCAGATGTCATCGACTCAGCTATATCAAAGATCTCTTTCTTACTCAAACTTTCTGTCACACCATAAAGACTCAAGAACAAGTCTGCTGCTTCCTTGGTCTTACATTTTTCATACATGGCTTGAATAAATTGCTTAGCATCAACTTCTCTGTACCAGGTGTTCCAAATGATTCCTTCTTTGGTGCAATCACCAATAATCAAGTCCTTACTGAATTTTGTTCCTACTTCAGACCATGAAGGAATATGAACTTCGAGATCTTGTGTATATGCCATAGTGACAAATTGGGTAGTAACAAGGTCTTCATTTGCTCTGGTTATCTTTTGTTCATCCATTTTCAAAAGAGCAGCAAGTCTTTCAGGACCACTCAAAGTAACGTCAATTCCAAGGGATTTAAGCAATTGGAAATAAACCACATCGTATTCTTCAACAGTAAATACCAGACAAAGCGGTGCTAAACCACTATGTAAAATAGCTCTTTTGAAAAGTTCTTTAGGAGTTGTTTCATTTCTAAGTAGAGCCATATGTGTAGCTTGACTTCCAGCGGATTGACCGAAAAGGGTAATTTCGGCGTCATTTCCCCCAAATTCTTTGATAAACTTATTAACCCAGATCAAAGCATTTCTCTGATCGGAGATTCCGTAATTTCCAACCTTCTCTCCAAACTGAGCATTATACTCTTGAATATCCTTAGAAGCCAAGAATCCAAGTGCTCCTACACGGTAATTGACAACAACAATAATAGTAGGAAGTCCCAACTGACCCGAATAACTTGCCAATTGCCGACCGTCGTAAAAACACATACTATTGGATCCATAAGTATTGGCACCTCCATGAATGAATATCATTACCGGCATTGGACCATCATGATCTGGAACACTGATGTTAAGATGAACCCCAAACTCATGCTGTTCAGGTTCGTTCAAATAAGGTCTTTCAAAAGGCGGGATAGGATAGAACGGTCTTGAAATTTGGTTAGAAATAGGTCCAAGTTTAGTACCATCGTGGGTATCTTCCCATTTTTCTAGAAGTACTGAAGGTCTGAATCTTCCGGGAACTGAAGCGTAGGGAATTCCAAAGAATTGTTTGATTTTGATATCTTCGAAATGAAATCCTTTGATTTTCCCTAAACTGGTTTCTTTGACAATTACTTTAGGTTTGTAATCTTTCATATTGCTTTGTACAGCGCTTCGGAGGTGCTAGTTGTACAGTTCCGTATTTATAGTTCAGTACTGTACATGCCGCGCGGAACTGATAGCATTTAATTCCGAAACCTAGGTTTCGAAACCTATAAAGATCGGGTTTCGCATTTCAGCTAATCAATGAGAGTTGTATTGGTATGTAGAACAAAGCCTTCTTATAGATAGCCTACTAACAACAGGCGTGCACGCATTGCCGAAGGAGAAAGAACAAATGCATACATAACGGAAAATCACCTTGTAAAGCGTGTGAATCGAGAGGGAGTGGACATGAGTGTGTTTTAGAATATCCCAAGCGGAAAGGTAAAAAAGGCTACGAAGGAACCATTCCCAATACCAATGCCGCTGCCAATACCAGTGCCGGTGCCAATTCCATAAATACTGGTGTTAATGGTAATAGTTCAATATCTATTTCTAATGGTACAAATGCTGTTCCTGGTCCTAATTCAAGGTTACTGCCAATCAATCCAGCCGCAAATGAAGTAGCTACAATTCCTAGCACAAACCCCATAGAATCTAATTTTGGCGATGACATATCTCCAAATTTCACCTTTGACAACACCAACTCAATAACTGGCAGTGTTTTCTCAAAAACATCTTATGTAACCCAAAGTTATCGATACGTCAAACACGCTTTTCCTGAGCTCCTATTTTTACACATACCTACCCTAGACAAAGACGAGAATGCTGGCTCTTTAGTGTCTTTTGCACTATTAACTTTGTACAATCACTGCAATGGACAAGATTACCGAGTTTTCTATGATAAAGTTGTTAGGGAAGTAATGGGTCCACAGTTACTCCAAGGGCCAAATATCTCAACAGTTCAAGCCTTACTTATTCTTACTCTCCTAGAATGGGATAGAGAGGAATACTACCGATCTCATATATTTGTTGGGATAGCTATCACAATGGTACAGCAGTTAGATCTAAATTCTAACGACAACAGCTTTACTACAGAGCAAATGATAAGAACATTTTGGAGTGCTGTTATTATTGATAAACTTACAGCTGTAGGGAGAAACCCTTCATTTCCACTGACGATGATTCAGGCGTCACCACTTCCTTTGTCGGAGGATATTTATCTTTACATGCATACTATGGAACACAAAAGCAACTACAGTTGTTTGAATATGTTTGACAATCTTCAGTTTGATTCAGGAAACCATAGTGAAGTGTTTTTGATTCGATTATTTGAACTATGGGGGAAGACTATAAACTTCTTGGTAGAAGGTGGAAGAAGAGAATACAGAGAACCACCGTGGCATTCAAGTTCTATTTATCATATTATCACCAAAGATTTAAAAGCATTTGAGGCTAAAGTGCCAGAAATTTGGAAATGGAATGTTGACAGATTAAAAGCACACGAGTTGAAAGGGTCTGATTCTCAGTATCTAATGGTTAACGCAGCTTATTGTTTATGCTATGTGTTTCTTTACAGAGAGTATATTCCATTCTTCCCTTATTCGAATGATAGTCCAGTTGGTCCAGTAGAAGAGCCACTTCTTCCACCACTGCCTGAAGGGTTCTGGGAAAATAACTCCAGGGTACTTTTTTCCAGTACCAGAGCATTAGCACAAATTATAACAGCTAGTCAAGCAAGTAGGGAGAAACGAGTGTCCCCTTTTTGGACTTATTGTATGTACACTGCCACAGCCCAGTCTCTATACGGCAGATGGTTTCCTTGGATGGACCCTGATAGCGAAGAAACTAACGGTACGAAGGATGACATGGTTAATATAAGTGAGCAAATGACTGCAGCTTTAAGACAACATAGCCTTTCAACAGTTCAAAGTAATTGGGTGCATACAACTAAAATGTTAGCTGAATTATATGAAGCAGTAGCGAACAATCGGGCTAAGGCAAAGGAACTCAATCTCGGTAGGAATTCCTTTAGTTATCTTGAAGAATCGCTTCAGGCAACTTCAACCAAACGTCCACCAGGTAACCGAGAAATAATAGATGCTATTAATAATGATACTTCAGAAGCCCAGTTTCTTTTAGGTCAAGATTTTCTTATAACCGGAATAGATACTGATGACTTTTTAGCCAAGGTTCTTAAGGAAATGACTCAGTAGATTAAGACGTCAACCATAGCCAATTAGAGGCTTTCATTGACCAGATTATCTAATTAAGACTAGATAAGAAGATCCTTTAGTGTCTCAATACTATAGATAGCTTAATAGAAAATACATCTCCGTACAATCGTAAGATTTCGGGTTTCGCATTTGGCATTCCTATCTCATCATATCCATATCTGGGGTTGTTATATCGCAGATTATGATACGAACACAATATATAAGAAGAATACGAATGTATGATAAATAAAGCAATTAAACAATGACATTGCTTGATAAATGGAAGGGCTCTAGTATCGCTCAACAAATAACTCCTCGTATGACATTCATAGCCTTTTCAGCATCTCTTGCAGCTATGAATGCTGGGTATGAAGGTGGATACTTTTCAACCATTTTGGTAAACCAATTCTTTCTTGGTAATTACGGCCATTACACTGAAGTTGCAGGGAGAAAGACGCTTAACAGTCAGTTCCAAAGTTTAGGTTCGGGCCTTGGTAGTGCTGGTACGATGCTTGGAGGTGTGCTTTTTACACCCATTGGAGAGAGGTTTGGCCGGAAATGGATGATATTCAGTGCTGCTGTAATTAGTATTATTGGAGCATTGATTCAAGCTGCTTCTTCTGGAAATATTTGGGCTTTCATCTTTGGTAAAGCAATTAATAATATGGGTTCAGGGATTGCTAATGCGATTGTTCCAGTATATTTGGCAGAATGTTCTCCAGGATCGGTTAGAGGTACCATTACTTCTTTTTACCAATGGTTTTATACTTTTGGCCAATTCTGGGCTTATTTAATTTGTTACTTGACTCAACATCTTGAGAGTAAATGGTCTTATTTAACTGTAATTGTGTGTCTGATAATTGTGCCTAGTATTTTGTTAGTTTCCAGTTTTTTTCTTACTGAAAGTCCTAGATGGCTTCTTCAACAGGAAAAAGTCGACCAGGCTAAGGCTAATTACACAAAGATATTTAGTACTCAAGATCACACAGAGTTGGAGGTGATGATGGAGGAATTAGGGCAGAAGAAGAGTTCTCATTCATATTTAGAACTTTTCCAAGGTTCTAATCTAAGAAGAACTATTCTTGTTTTAGGTATACCTTCCCTTCTTTCTGGCCAAGGTTTATCATTCATGGGAGCCTATTTAGTTGTGTTTCTCGTACAACTCGGTATGGATGACTCAATAATGATTTTAGTTATTCTTATGGCTATTTTATTGCTCACCAACTTATTTACTTTTGTGGGGGCTGATAAGTTTGGAAGAAGGAACTTGTTGATGGTTGCTTCTTTGATTATGGGATCTTCATTCTATATTGTTGGAGGGGTGGGTTATTTTGGAACGTTCAATAAAACAAAGCAAGGGGTATGTGTAGCGTTCTTGTTTATTTGGGTTATCTTTTATGGAGCTACTTGGGCACCATTAGCTCATATAACTGCTGGAGAGTTACCTACTGCTAGTTTAAGAGAAAAATCATTATCTTATACTACTTTCTTACAGAATGGTATCAATATGATGATTTTATTTGTGAACCCATATCTTCAAAATGCTCCTTACGGTGCACTTGGTTCACGTGTAGCTTTCGTTTATGGTCTGATATCTTTTGCTGCTGTAGCATTTGTTTATTTCCTCTTGCCTGAAGTGAAGAGATTGCCCTTAAATGTGATAGATATTTTATTTGAGAAGAAGGTAAAAACTGCTGACTTTCAGAAAGAGGGATTGAAGATGGTTAATGACCTTGATAATGGATTAACTTTGCAGCAACTGACCGTATCACTTCATTCGAATGAACATCATGGTATTTCAAGTCATGAGGGGAAATTTGAGTCTGTTATTACTGAAACAGAAGTGAAAGAGTGAATATTTTAGTGATAGTGAATATATGTTTTGAGAGATGCAATTGGGAACATTTCTACAACTGTTTCTACAACTGATATATTTTTATAACTAAGTACTTGAGTAATTCGATACAAATAAGTTATAGATACTTATAACCTTAAATCTTAGCTTCAGGATGGTCTAGTTCATCCATGAGTTCAATAATACTTTTTCTAAGAACATCTACAATTAAATCAATATCTTCTTGTCCACAAATAAACATAGGAGATATTAAGACATGGTCTCCTACATACCCATCAACGGTTCCTCCACTTCCAGGATAAATAGAAATTCCTCTGTCAAATGCTTTGTCTTTGATCCTTTGACTAACATTCTTCTTAACGTCAAACGGTTTCTTTGTGGACTGGTTTTCAACAAATTCAATACCCCAGAATAACCCACGACCTCTAACATCTCCCACAATGGCCAATGACTTTAATTCAGTTAATTTCGAACCTAAATACTCTCCCATGACGGTGATGTTAGTTAAAAGGTCGTTTTCTCTCATGTATTTAAGTACAGCAGTACCAGCCTTACAAGACAAAGGAAAAGTTTGGTAGGTATGACCGTTTTGAAAACCACCACGTCCCTTTGAAATAGCTTGAGCAACTTCATGACTGAAGATACAAGCCGATAAGGGAGAATAGCCTGATGATATAGACTTCCCACAGACAACGATATCTGGAACCACGCCTTCTTGTTCCCAAGCGAAGAAGGTTCCTGTACGACCAGACCCACACATAATCTCGTCTAACACTAACAAAACGTTATACTTTTTGCATACCGCTTGAATAGCTGGGAAGTACCCTGGAGGTGCAACCACACATCCAAGAGTAGCGCCTACCACTGGTTCGGCAAAGAAAGCAGCAACATTTTCTGGACCCAAACTTACAATTTTATCGTCCAATTCTTTAGCAAGACGGGAAACATAAGCTTCAGTAGTCTCACCCTCTTCTTTATAACGATACTCATAGGCTGGGCTAACCTTATGGACATGAGTACTTAAAACCTTTTCATACGGTTGTCTTCTCCCTGGATGACCACTCAAAGCTAACCCTGCCAATCCATTACCATGATAAGATTGATTTCTTGAGATAACCTCTGTTTTTGTGTCAATGCCTTTTTCTTGATGATATTGGATACAAAGCTTATAAGCAGCATTAGTAGCTTCAGAACCGGAATTAACCACATAAACACTATGAAACACATCTCGGTAACCTTGGAGAAGCGTTTCTCCGAATTCTTCAATGGCTTCAGAAGTGAATTCCAGGGAATTGATGTATGCCATTATATCCAATTGTTTTTTCATTTGATCGATAATGAATGGATTACGATGACCTAATGACGTTACCGAAGCACCTCCGCTAGCATCAAGAATCTTCTTGCCACCTACGTACAAGTATTGGCCATCGACCAGGTCCACTTTCTTGGGGGCTTTGACAAAACTTCTATGGACTATAAAACTTTCTGACATTAGGTTGTTCGGGCCCTTATGTCTGCGTCTGGGCCTGCCTCTTATATGACAGAAGTGGTCGCATTTGGCTGCAATCAATTGCGACAGAATTAGATAAGAATCAAATGCGAAAGGAAATGCGATCCGTCAGTCAAATGCGGATTTGACTGTTAGTATAGACACCATTGTTTTGTTAGTGAAGTATTCTTCGGGACAATAGAAAAGTGCTACGTAATATCGGGCTAAAGTGAAATAGAATTACTTAGATAGCAATAAAATTCAAATTACATTTACTGGAATTTTTCTGTCTATAGGTATAAGTGAAGCAGTAGCTTATTGCACTAAATAAACTCTTCCTTCCCATGGACTTAAACTGTCACCGACACTATCAGCATTTGCCTTCAATAATTTCCAACCATCCTTTACCTCAAACTCTACAACATCCTCACTAAAGTTTAAAACCACAAATGCCTTACTATTCTCATAAATCTTATAGTAACTGAACACCTTTTGATTATCAAAGTCAATAATTTGGAGTTCACCAAAAATGAATAAGTTAGAAAATTCCTTTCGTAACTCCAACAGTTGTTTCCAGAAAGATAACACCGAGTTTTCGTCATCGATTTGACTCTCTACATTTATATCACGATAATTGTCATTAACTCTCATCCATGGCTCTGCCTTAGAAAATCCACCGTATTCAGTATTATCCCACTGAACAGGTGTTCTAGCGTTATCTCTTGCAAGAATATTCAAACCATCGAGATATTCGACTAATTTGGAATCTCTCGGGTCTGTTATTCCGTGTTTGTCTATAAGATGCTTTACAGCGTTTATACTTTCAATGTCCTTGTACTCACTGACATCCCAGTTCCTTGGCATATTTGTCATCCCAATCTCCTGGCCCTGGTAAAGAAACAAAGTTCCACTTGAGGTGGATAGCAATAGCGCAAGCATCTTAGAAGACTTGAATGTTTCTTTCAAGGTCTTAGAACTTCCAAATCTGGTAACAGATCTTGGTTGATCGTGATTCTCCAAAAAAATAGTTGACCATGCATCAGTGCCTTTGGTGAAATCACTTATCTCCCTAACAGCAGCTTTGAAATCAAGCAAATTGAAGGAGCGAAACGAATATTTATCTCCTGGTGTAGTACCTAAATCAACAACATCAAACCTAAAAATCATACTCATTTCTTTCTCTTTAGCACTAACATATTTGAGAGTATCTTCTCTGGAACAAGACTCGATTTCCCCAACCGTCATAACGTCATAATTGGCTGTAACAGCATTGAACATTTCTTTATGGAACTCATGAATCCGTGGCCCATTATTTACACAACTGTCTGGATTTTGGAATTCATCTTCAGGGATAATAATAGGAGCATCTGAGAAACTTTGATCTTTGGAATAAAGACCAGCAACATCGATTCTGAATCCATCGGTTCCCTTTTCGTACCAGAACTTTAAAGCTGTGTCATAAATAGCTTTTCTACACTCATCATTCTCCCAGTTCAAATCTGGCTGGGTCCGGGCAAATAAACGAAGATAGTATTCTTCAGTAGTTTCATCATATTCCCAAGCACTTCCGGAAAAAAACGATGCCCAATTGTTTGGTGGTTGTCTGTTGCCATCCTTGTCATACTTAGGCTTCTTCCAAATGTACCAATCTCTCTTGGGGTTGGTTTTGGAGCTTCTGGACTCCTTGAACCAAGCATGTTCGCTGGATGTATGGTTAATGACCAAATCCAAAATAATTTTCATACCTCTGGAATGACACCCTTCAATCAATTGCTCCATATCTTCCATTGTCCCATACTTATGATAAATCTTTTGATAATCGCTAATATCATAACCCATATCATCTTGAGGTGAATCGTACATGGGCGATAACCAAACCACGTCAGTTCCTAGCAGTTTAATATGGTCCAATTTTGAAATAATTCCGGGGATATCTCCAACACCATCATCGTTGGAATCTTTGAATGATGCTGGCCACACTTGGTATATAATGGCGTTCTTCCACCAAATACGATCCTTAGTCATGTCTACTCTAATGCCGGTGTTGGTCGAGTTACTATATAAGAACCTCACGTCAACACAACTGCCGCATTGACGCAAAATCTCCGATCTGTGCCTTATCGGGTGGTGGGGCACGGAGCATTTCCGAAACGTCTCACAAAAAGTAATTTCGGTTCGGGGCTCGTCTTGAGCTAATGACGTGCGATAAGAGAGTCATAAGCATACTTCCACAGAGAGATGAAGCAAAGGTCAGGTGACACAGACAAGCGATTGATAAGTGATTGGGAGTTATGGTAAGCGGTGGATATCTCCACATCGGCTGTTTGCGGGAAAAGAAGCCCGCTCCCTTATAAACTAACACCGTTGATATCAACCATACAAGTGCTCGTAACCAAAGCTTATCAGAATATCGCCAGATTGTGTGGGGGATCGAATATATAATGGTATCAATAACCTCTCAACCACCACAGTTATTGTTTTGATAAAGATGTCACAATCAGATGCTATTGAAGTTACAAGCGACCACAAAAAGGGTACAACTGTAAGTACAAGAATAGAAACCAAAGGCACAAATGGTTCACTTGATGCTGATGTTGAAGATTATATAAGTAAGTTCTTGGAGATTAATGAAGATGCCAAACAGAGTGAAAGCACTGAAAAACAGATGGGTCTTTGGGAAGGGATCAAAGCTTACAAGGCAGCTGCGTTTTGGTCGGTTGTGTTAAGTTCTGCTTTGATTATGGAAGGTTATGATGTGAATTTGTTAGGTAGTTTCTATGCCATGCCTGCCTTTCAGAAGAAATACGGTCATTTAGTTAGTGGTACTGAAGGCAGTGATGACGCTGAGTATCAAATTGCTCATAATATCCAAACCACGTTATCTATGTGCACCAATGTAGGAGAAGTGCTTGGACTCGCCATAGCTGGTATTGTAGCCGATAGAATTGGCTACAGATGGACTTTGATCATTTCCCTCTTCTTCACCGCTTGTTTTATTTTCATCGTGTTCTTCGCCCAAAATGTCGGCACGTTGATTGCTGGTGAGTTTTTGTTAGGAATCCCATGGGGAGCATTTCAAACTTTGACAGTTTCCTATGCTTCGGAAGTGTGTCCTTTAGTGTTGAGAGTTTATTTAACCACTTACGTTAACATGTGTTGGGTGTTTGGGCTGCTTATTGCTTCTGGGGTTCTTCGTGGTTTGGTTAACAATGAAACTGCCATTGCTTATAGAATTCCATTTGCTATACAATGGGTTTGGCCAATTCCTATTATGGTTGGAATCTTCCTAGCACCTGATTCGCCTTGGTGGTTAGTACGTAAGGGGAAATTAGCAGGAGCTAAAAAGTCCCTTTCTCGTTTAATCAGCAAGAATACCCCTAACAAAGATATTGTGGTTGAAGCTATGGTCACTAAAATGCAGCTTATTATTGCCGAAGAAGTTGCCAACACTAAGTCCCAATCTTCTTACTTGGACTGTTTTAAGGGTGTTGACTGGAGAAGAACAAGAGTTGCTGCTATTTCATGGGTAATTCAGGACACCACTGGTTCTTCGTTAATGAACTATTCAACTTATTTCTATGAACAAGCTGGATTGTCAAGTTCTATGTCATTTACGTTCTCCATCATTCAGTATGCCTTAGGTCTTGTAGGAACCTTAGGATCTTGGTTTCTTTCCCAGAAATTAGGTAGATTTGATATTTACTTCTCAGGATTGGTTATTAATTCTGTGATTCTTATTCTTATTGGTGGATTAGGGTGTTCTTCAAAGGAACTGGTGTCATGGGGGATTGGTACATTATTGTTGTTGTTCACCTTCGTTTATGATTTGACTATTGGTCCTATGTGTTACTGTATAGTAGCGGAGATTCCGTCGACCAAGCTCAGAACGAAAACCATCATCATTGCCAGAAACTTGTATAACATCGCCGGAATTATAACTGCTGTCATTACCCCTAATATGCTTAACCCAGAATCATGGAATTGGAAAGCTAAGACTGGGTTCTTCTGGTGTGGGTTTAGTATTTCTGCTGCTATTTGGGCTTATTTTGAATTGCCAGAAACCAAAGGTAAGACTTTTGCTGAGTTGGACATGTTATTCCAAAACAAGGTCAAAGCTAGAAAGTTCAAGACCACTGAGGTTGACGTATTTAATGCTGATGAAATGATTGATAAGATGGGTAAAGAAGGTATTAAAGAAATAGTTGTTCATAATGAACAGAAAGATTTCAAGTCAGATGAAAAGATTTAGTGTTATAGGTTCCTTTTGTGTAGTTGAACCAAGTGATTGTGTAGTTAATCTAACCTAGTATTTGGTTTCCTTCTCTGTTTGAACCTGAACTTTCTCCTATTGTTTCTTACAACTCACAATAACATCTCTAGGTATAAAAACTACAATATTCACCCCAAGTGACAGTATAGGAAATTATCTTATTAAACACTGATGTGGTATCATAAAATAAGCTACTAACCTTGGTACAGTCAAGCAAATCAGCGAGATGCTTTTATTATCCTTTGTTTGACCCACTCCTACAGATCCACTCCCATATCCACATTCCCCTTAGCCTCTTGGCTAGTTCCAAACCCCCAACATTACCTTCTCCTTCCAACATTGCGTGTACCCATCAAAACACATATCTACACCTCAATTATACAACTGAAGTCGCGATACACTATGGACAGAAAGCTTCCAGCATGCCAAAGATGCCGGCTGAGGAAGACCAAGTGTGACTCCCTTCTCCCATCGTGTTCCAACTGTACTAAGGTGGGAGCGGTGTGTACCAATATGGACAAGGTTTTGGGCCACGAAGTTGAGCGACGCTATATACGGCCTGGAAAAGAGTCGCTGTTGGTTTATCGAAATAGTTTGGGCTCCGATACTAACACCAATACTCGTAGTTCTGGTGTTGCAGATGTGGTGAAAGTGGTAGGCAGAGAAAATTCTACCACAAATTCTACCACATATTCTACATCCAATTCTACAACAAATGATGACTTTGGTAAGGGATTGACTCCCAGAATTGCTTCGAATGGTACGATTAATACCTCCAAAACTAACGCAAATGTAAACCTTAGGACTCAGTTTTCCGATAATGGAAGTACCGCTGGAAATATAGGTAATTTCGTTAGTAATTCTAGAACGAACGATAATAATACAAATTCGAGTAAAACTGGCAACAAAACTGACAAGCAGCTGGCCAACGAACTTAACACTCCCATTGGTTTCAACACGTCACAGGATTCTCTGACATCAGACGATACTGCTAATTCAGATGATGATTCAGATGCTGGTTTCGACACTATGGATCATTTTTTAGCATCAAATGTAACTGGTAAGGACTTCAATAAGTCTAAAAGCCCCATAACTTATCCAATAACATCAAGCTCGTTTCAAGGAGCCAAGAAAGCTTTCATAGAGAGCGAAAATAGAGCCATTTCAAGGCTACGGAGTAATTTCTTGAATCAGGGACGGAAGAACTACACTAAGAACAAGGTTTCTACTATTACAGCCTATGATTACACTTTGCTTATTAGGTTAGCGAAAAGATACTTTGTGTGGATGAATAGTGCAATACCGGTGTTGCACGAGTATTCATTTCATATAAGGCTCGCAAGATGCAGAAATAATCCCCAAGATGCCTCTCATGTGGACCAATTCCAGGTAAGAATGGTGATAGCTGTAGCACTAGCCTCCATCAATAGAGCCCATGTTTCTACATCGGAAATTGGTCATATTGCCCATATATTCTGGAAATCGGGGTTGAAGATTGCTAAAAGAAACCTGTTTGGCCAAGGTATCGAGAAACTTCAGAATTGTCTCCTATTATTGCAGTATACCTTGTTGGTGCCCAAGGCAGGAAATTTATGGCAGCTTTCAGGCACGGCCATGAACCTTGCAACCGATATGGGACTTAATACAGAGCCAAATCCTTCTAGAAAGCTTGATACATTGACATTGGACCTACGCCGAAGAATTTTCTGGTCTTGTTACACCGTGGACCGTATTCTTAGTACGGTTACTGGAAGACCTCCAGGGATCCCAGACTCGTGGATTTCCACAGAGTTCCCGGCGTTGATGGAAGACAAAGCTGTGACTGTGACAGGAATTAAACCTGGGCCGGTGTGTAATCTCAAAGTCGCCCAGATTCAACACATACGGATCTGTCGTTTACAATCTGAGATCCATCTGCGATTGTATCCTTTAGGAAGACAACCTCATGGTTCTTCACCAGAAAACGAAATCTCAACCTGGAGCTGGCAGATGTACGATCAACTTCGTCTTTGGAGAGACAGTTTCACCTATCCCACTTCACTCATCACCAAGGAATGGACAGAATTACAATTCCATGTGACGGTAGTCCTTTTATTCCGTCCGTCCCCCAAACGACAAACGTTATCAGCAGAAGCAGTGCATGTAGCGTTTCATTCTGCTGGAGAGGTTATAAGGTTGGTCAAAGTAATGCAAAGAGACTGTTCAGCTGTATTTACATGGCTCACAGTGCAAAACCTTTTTATGTGTGGACTTACGTATGTGAATTCATTGAAAGAGCTTGTGGATGGTCGAAACGGCCATAAGCTCTGTTTGTCCCAGTACGAGGTCATCGTGCAAATACAGACATGTAATTCAATGTTAGAGGCATTGTCGACCCTAGAAGACGGTGCTTACGAGACGATCAGGAATGCTTTTGAAGAGATATCGTCTGGAGTGCTTCGTTCTGTTACTCAAATGGCGAGGGGGTCAGTGTCGGAAATCCAAGGTTCTGGTGACTGTATCTGGTCAGAACTAGCCAAGTGTGATAATCACACATACTCAAGACCTGTCAATATCGAAGGAATTGATATACCAATTCTATTTAACTCCCCCATACTAGATGAAACCAGCATCTACAACACAGTTAACCCAGATACTACTGGAGAAGAACATTTCTACGAGCATGACATCGATGCCTCCCCTGGGCAAATCAACCATGTATCGTTTTGTCAGGATCTTTATGAAATGCTGAACGATAAAGGGTTTCATACTGACACGGTTTTTACAAACTCAGAGACGTCAGAGCATGCTGCACTTGAGGAATCGACTACTATGCAACCTAGTTTAACCCAACAGGAATCTGTTGATCCCATGCTTGCGTCATGGGCTGAATTGGATGCAGAGATGGACCGGTGGTTTCTTTATCCTTTTCCTGACAACCATAATGTGTAAGGGAAGAACCTAAGTCAGAGATACTTTGAGTCGTGGAATTTATACAAAAGCTAACGACATCCCAACTGTTTTCTTAATTCACCTAGGTTGGATATGATCAAACTGAAATTCCATGCAGTTCCGTTATCTTCGGCATTTTTCCGAACCTGGGGCCGTTGTGGTTCACCTTCCGTGCGGCTCACCTCCGCACCAGGCGTTCCGATATAAACTCAAACTTGCGGCATTGTTAACTATGAAGGTTTTAGTTTTAGGAGCCAGTGGGACCATTGGTAGTGCTGTAGCTGACGCATTAGTTAGAGGCGGACATCAAGTACTTGGACAGACACGTGATGCTGGAAAATGGGGAGAAAGATTCGAAGGTAAGGAAATAGAAGTAAGAGAAAGTAATCCATTCATTGACGATAAATGGACCGAAGTACTTGGAACTGTTGATGTCGTTGTTGATTGTATTGGAGGAGATGCTCCTATAGCCTCTCAAAGCAGAGAACTCTTGAAGAAAGTAGAGAATGCCAAAAGGCACCCCACTGCTTCAAAGCTCGTATACTTATGGACTTCTGGAGTGTGGTTGCATGGAGATGATAGATGGGAGCCTGTTACTGATGGTTCAGCAGCTACTCATCCGCCAGAGAAGGTAGCATGGCGATTAGAGATGGAAAATCTAGTGGTAGCTAGCTCTGCTGTTAACGGAATTGTCATTCGCCCTGGGTTGGTGTATGGTCGTGCTGGAGGTATCATTGGCAGTCTTTTAGTTCTGTCAGCAGTGGATGGAGACCTCCAATGGCCAGGTACTCCTGGTGGAAGGTATGCTACCGTACATGTTGATGATTTGGCCAACTTATACCGTCTTGCAGTGGAAAAGAGTCCTCTAGTGAGAGGACTCAAACTTGAAGGCAGCAACCCATATACGGAAAGTGTAGACCTTCTTTTGGCACGAACCGTTGAACTTGCAGGTTATGATGGGTATAGTTACAGAGAGCCGTCCAATTTGTTTGAAATTGCCTTATCTTGTACTTCAGTGGTTAGACCAACTTTAGGAAGGTCTTTGCTCGGATGGGAACCCGTTAAGGCTTCACTTGTTGATGGTTTGGCTGTATATTATAAATCCATAAGACATTAAAGAGGATAGGAAAGGTAAGAAGGAGAAGAACCAGAACTTGTTTTTAGTTGGATAGTCATATAAATATACACCAATGAATGTCAGAACGATTTCAATGACTTCTTCATGGTAATTTGTCCTGCAATATCTGACAAAGTATGAACAGTCCGTCTATTACGCTAGTTATCACTCTACTTACCCCTAAACGACGGTGCTTGCATTGGTTCATAAGCTCCATCATAATAGCCGTCAGTAATAACTGGACGTCCTCTCATCTTCAAATTACTAGCATCGACCAACGACAGGTCTAAATCCTTTACTTTATCTACTCCAAGCAATTTGAAGTTATTGGTCAACTCCGTACGTAAAATATCAATGACTTTGTTGACACCTTCCTCACCATACCCAGCCATAGCATAAAGAAAAGGTCTACCCAACCCTACACCTTTAGCTCCCAAACAAAGAGCCTTGATTATATCAGACCCTCTCCTAATGCCTCCATCGACATAAAGTTCGATTTTACCCTCTAAATTGTTTTCTTTCAACATCTGGGTTGCTTCTGCTAATACCTCTAACGGTGGTCTAGAGAAATCGAGTTGTCTTCCCCCGTGATTAGAAATAATCACACTCTTGATGCCCTTTTGTGCTGCAATCACCACATCCTCGCCTCTTTGTACTCCTTTAAGTGATAAAGGTAAGTCAGTCATGGTTCTAATCTTCTCAACCTCGTTCCAGCTGAACCGCTTGGGATATTTCACTTTTCCGTTATTAGCAATGGCTGCTAAAGCATTAGCAGCTTCTTCATCCTCATACCGTCTTTTTACATCCTTTTCTCTGTTACCCAAATCAGCCAAGTCAACATTAATGAACAAGCCTTTGACATTTCCAAATGACTCCAATTTCTTGATGTAGTTGCCAGCGTTGTCTAGCTCTTCTTGAGTATCAAAATGCAATTGTGCCCAAAGGTTCTGGTCCTTGGGAACTTCAGTGAAGAACTCGTCCAAAGTGTAAGAACATAATTTGGGCACCATATGAATGATATTATTGGTATAAGCTCCTTGTTGGAGATTACGCTCTCCTAAAGGATGGGCCCATTTTGACCCAGCAAATGCAGTAATATAGATGGGAAGATCCACATCTACACCCATGAACTTGGTACTAAGATCAGGGGGTCCTATATCCTGAAGAATCTTGGGCCGGAAGAAAACCCGGCTGTAAGCATAATGGTTCTCTCTCATTGAAAACTCATCAGAAGCTCCAGTAGCAAAGTAAACGTAGGTAGTCAGAGGAAGAACCTTCTTAGCTACGTACTCAAAATCTGTGATGTTAAATATGCTGTGAATGCTTGGTTTGTTCAACATGCTGTGTTTAATCCTGAGACTCTCCTCTGTTTCTTCTTCTTCAAATTGGCCGTCTAGAGCCCCCACTTCTTCGATATGGTCCACCATTCGAGTCAATACCTCTTCGGAGTGAATGTTACTGAACTCCTTGCTGGCATCTTTTCCGGCGTACTTTAAAATTCTGGCCACTCCTCCGGGATGGGACGATAAGAATCGACTGACATCAAAAACCATACCATTGATGGCTATCCAACAGTCCTCCACGCTGTTGTGCTTCATAAGTTCACTCACAGGAATCATAGGCATCTGATCGTTTTCAATAGGTTTCAGTTCTTTAGTAAGCCTGTACAAGCAGGCACCGGTAGAGGCTACAGTTATCATTGAAACCCCTAAAATCCATTTCGAGTCTATTCTAACAGAGGACCCCAATATGAAGCTGTTCAAGCTGTAGTTCCTAACAAAACCGTAGTTCCTCTCGATGCCATGTTTCCTTATAGACTCTTGCCAGCTCCTTTTTAAACCAACTAGTCTTCGAAAAACCAGTCTCTTCATCTAAACCACACAAAGCTGTGAACACAAAGGTGGTGTCAACAGAAATACAAAGATGACTTATATTAGGTGGGGGAGGAGTTTGTTATCATCGGGGTTTTTCCGAATAGGTCCAACATGCGGAACTGGTCCCGTTCGTTTTAGGTTCGGTAATGTTTCGTCATTTCGAGTATGGCACGCTGGAAACAACTAGAGATAACTAGAGACATCTTGGAGAGATTGGTGGGATAACTAGGGATTCTTAGAAAGGTCGAAAGTAGGTGTATGGTGAGTATTCATAACGCAACCGGATTTGAAAAGAGTTGAATATTAAGGTTTAATCCAAATTTTAACTACAAATTCTACATGATCTAACTACATCAACTATGTTGACTTCTAGGTGCTTAACTCCAGCTAAAATGCTGCTAAATGAAGCAAAAGTCTAACAGTTCATAAAAAGTTGACTCATTTGTACTTCCTTCTTTCAAGAATTTTCCTAAACTCATCTACGTCCTTCTCCTCTAAAGCAAGCAAAGGAAGTCTGACTGGTCCTGCAGATTCACCAATGATATCCAACCCACTCTTGATACCAGCAGGGTAATTGACACCCTCTAAAAAGTCACTAACCTGCCAAAGGAACTTCCATTGTTCTCTAGCCTTAGCAAGATCTTGCAGTTGGAAAGTGTTCCAAAGCTCAACACATTCCTTAGGAACAATAGAAGCCACTCCCCAAACACAAGCCGTAGCTCCATGAGATAAAGCAAAGAAAGTCAACGTATCCCACCCGTTAAAAGCTGAAAAGTTAGTGGAAGGGTTTGTAAGGAGATCGGCCAACTCTTTAGAGTTTCCTGACGTATCCTTCATGTAATCAAAGCCTTTGATTTCAGCAAGTTCTCTGATCTGAGATGCAGTAACATGAACTCCTGTGGCTCCTGGTAAATTGTAGTACATCAAAGGAATGGAGATAGAACCACAAACATCCTGGAAGAATCTAAAAAGGGCTTTAAACGAAAGAGGGTCGTAAAATGGTGGTACAACCATCACAGCATCAGCCCCACACTTTTCAGCGTATTGCACTAACTCTATAGCCAATTTGGTACTATTAGCTCCTACTCCAGCTACTACAGTTAATCTACCGTTGGCAGCATCGACATAGGCTTTAATGACAGATTTATACTCTTCGTCAGTTAATGCTGGAAACTCTCCTGTGGTTCCAGTAGTCACAATACCATGAAGTCCAGCCGCTACATATCTTTCAACATGTTTATTGATAGCTTCAAAATCGACTTTTTCAGCATTAGAAGTGAATGGTGTAGGCACGGCAGCTAATATGCCTTCAATTTTAGTCATATTATGGACTTTTTGCTTGGAACTGGGGTATTCCCAGACCTAAGGTTGTTTTATAGGTCAGAGGACCTTTCGGAAAATATCCGCTTAGAGTTTTTTCGGTCGGGGTCCGACATGGGATCCGGGGTGGGGCTGCACACCCCTACCACCACCCTCCCTAATGGTTTCCGCATCACCGTTGGTGCGGTTCCGGTACCTGCGCATATATAACGCATAACTTGCGACTACAACTTCATACAAATGTCTGCTACTATTCAAAGTCCTTCAGGACGTAACATCACTTTCAATACAGGGCTCTTCATTAACAA
The DNA here is from genome assembly GCA_003708985.3 of Yamadazyma gorgasii. Lineage (NCBI taxonomy): Eukaryota > Fungi > Ascomycota > Pichiomycetes > Serinales > Debaryomycetaceae > Yamadazyma > Yamadazyma gorgasii. The sequence continues at coordinate 1,536,023 of PPPC03000003.1, read as the reverse complement.
CGAATTTAGACCTGCTGCAAACAACAACGTCTTTACTACTCCCAATCCCGCTACCGGTGAAGATTTAGCCACCGTTTCAGGTGCAACTCCTGAAGATATAGATCAAGCCGTTAAGGCTGCTAGAAAAGCCTTCAACACCACCTGGGGGTTGAAGAGTAAACCTTCCGACCGTAGTGATGCTTTGATGAAATGGGCACAGCTCATTGAGGACAATATTGACATTCTTGCTGAACTTGAGAGTCTCGACAATGGTAAACCAGTATGGATGGCACGTGACGTAGATATTGTCGATAGTATTGGATGTCTTCGTTACTACGCCGGGCTTGCTGATAAGATTGAAGGACGTACAATTGAACAAGAAGAAGGTAAGAGATTAGCATTCACCAGACTCGAACCCATTGGAGTTTGTGGTCAAATTATTCCATGGAATTATCCAATTCAAATGTTTGCTTGGAAAGTCGGTGCTGCGTTAGCTGCTGGTAATACTATCGTTATGAAGCCAGCGGAACAAACTCCACTTAGTGCCCTTGTTTTAGCGGAATTGTCAGTCAAAGCTGGATTTCCTCCGGGTGTTATCAATATCGTTAATGGACTTGGTAGTGTAGCTGGTTCTGCTATTGCTTCCCATATGGACATTGACAAAATTGCTTTCACGGGGTCAACTGTCACAGGACGTAAGATTATGGAAGCTGCTGCCAAAAGCAACCTTAAAAAGGTTAGCCTTGAACTTGGAGGAAAATCTCCGGTAGTTGTGTTCGATAACGCAGATATAGATCAAGCAGTTAATTGGGTTAGTATGGGAATTCTTTTCAACCACGGCCAAGATTGTTGTGCTGGTTCTAGATTGTTCCTTCAAGAAACCATTAAGGACGAGTTTCTCTCCAAGCTTAAGGCAAATTTTGAATCCCATGTTATTGGAGATCCCTTTGATATCAAAACCTTCCAGGGCCCTCAAGTATCCAAGCTTCAGCAAGAGAAAATCCAAGCATTCATTCAATCAGGACTTGATCAAGGTGCCACTCTTTACTGTGGAGGTCAACAAAGATTGGGCCATTTACCTCCAAGCTTCAAAAACGGGTTCTTTGTTCCACCTACAATCTTCACAGACTGTAAACCGGGTATGAAGATAGTTGATGAAGAGATTTTTGGCCCTGTGTTGACGGTTCAAACCTTCACCACCGAAGAAGAAGCGGTGAAAAAAGCCAACGATACCGAATACGGACTTGGAGCTGGAGTTTTCTCCCAAAATGCTGACCAATGTATGCGTATGGTTGGGGCTCTTCATGCTGGAACTGTGTGGTGTAACAATTACGTTTCTTTGAGTAATGCTGTACCTTTTGGAGGTATGAAACAATCTGGTTTTGGTCGTGAGTTGGGTATTGAGGGTATAAAGGAATATACTGTTACAAAGGCAATTCATTGGAATTATGGTGAAAAGGCTGTTTGGCCTGTTGATGGTACAGTTTAGCATCCATCTGGTATATGGACTGTAAGGTGAATATATTTTTACTGAAGCTCAATCTCTAATTAGGCTCATAAAGTAGGGTTTTCACCCAGAATTAATGAACATAGTTCACTATGTTTTCCAAATTTTACATAACTCTAATTAAAAGCAAAGCATAGTCATGAAAAGTCATTTACGGTTAATTTTGTTTTTTTTGCTGTTAATAAGTGTTAGTTCTTATTGCGTTCTTATTGCGTGAAATTTACATTCTTTTAAATGTTGCAAATTAAATTTATTTTCTACACACTAGAACTACAAGACATCGTTAATCTGTCCGAAGTGTCTTGCACAACATCAAACTCAACGTCAAATGTCACACGCCAGACTCAACGCTAAACTCAAACTCAATGTCCTCGATATAAATGCCGGCCAACCCTAGGATAAACATTTATCCGCCCCCGCACATTATGTTCCACACTATTTATACGATGCTGACCAACACTGTAATCAACCATGAGTTTGAAGTCATTACTTACCAAGTCATTGTCTGACGTAGTTGTCATCTCAGCATTGAGGACGCCAGTGACTCGGAGCATCAAAGGGGGTCTTGCTAAAATGTACCCAGAGGAGCTTCTTTACAGCGTTTTAAAAGGAACTATAGAGAAATCTGGAGTATCACCAGACGAGGTGGATGATATTCTCGTAGGAACAGTTCTACAAACTTTGGGTGGTCAGAAAGCATCTTCGCTTGCTGCCAAAAAAGCGGGTTTCCCGGTTAAAACTACTGTTAATACTATCAACAGACAATGTGCATCTTCCAGTCAAGCTGTCACTTACTCCTCGTCTTCGCTTACAACTGGAGAGAACAAATTGACCATTGCCGCAGGTGTGGAGTCGATGACCCACGATTACTTCCCACATAGAGGAATTCCCACTCGAATTTATGAGCCATTCAGAGCTGATAGTTCTGAGGAAGCTAAGAATGTTCTCATGCCAATGGGAATCACTAGTGAAAACGTTGCTGCCAAGTATGGTATTAGTCGTAAAGACCAAGACTTATTTGCTGTGAGTTCACACAAGAAAGCTTTTGCTGCCACTGAATCGGGTCATTTTGCTAAAGAAATCGTTCCCGTGGAAGCCAGAACCAACGACGAAGGTGAACCGGTAGAAACTAAACTTGTAGCTAAAGACGACGGGATTAGAGGTAATTCTTCAATTGAATCGTTGTCTTCGTTAAAGCCTGTTTTTAAAGAGGATGGAGTCACTACGGCCGGAAACTCGTCTCAGATCTCCGATGGAGCTTCTGCTGTGATTTTAACTACCAGACAATACGCCAATGAATTAGGTGTTAAACCAATTGCAAGATTTGTAGGGTCTAGTGTTGCTGGGGTTCCTTCGGCACTTATGGGAATCGGACCTTCTGAAGCTATTCCACAATTATTGGCTAGGTTCAATCTTTCTGTGAACGACATTGACATTTTCGAATTGAACGAAGCATTTGCTTCTCAGTCGATCTATTGCATCGACAAGTTAGGCATCGATTACTCTAAGGTCAACCCTTATGGTGGAGCCATTGCTTTAGGTCATCCATTAGGAGCTACTGGAGGGAGAGTAGTGGCTACGTTACTAAACGGTTTAGCAGCCCAACAAAAACAACTTGGAGTTGTCTCTATGTGCACATCCACCGGTCAAGGATATGCAGGACTTTATATAAATGAAAATTAAATAAAATGTACGTTTGTGTTTTTGTGGAGTAACGGGCGGATATAACTTTAACCGTAACTATGTATGCGCTCTTCTATATAAACGATGGTCACACCCTACGGATCAACCAGGCAACATGTTGAGCCACACGGTTAGGTTTATTGCCAGAAGATACGCCTCTAATGGGTCCAAGGTCTTTCACAACCTTGATGATGCTTTGGCAGGTATAAATTCCAATATCACCCTTTTGTCTGGAGGATTTGGTATTTGTGGTCTTCCAGAGATGTTAATTGACGGGCTCTTAAATAAAGACGTTAAGGATATAACAGCAGTATCTAATAATGCAGGAATTGATGGAAGAGGTTTAAGTAAATTACTTGAAACCGGCCAAATCACTAAGATGATAAGTTCATACATAGGCAATAATAAAACGTTCGAAAGAATGTATTTGAACGGTGATGTAAGACTAGAACTTTGTCCCCAAGGAAACTTAGCGGAGAGATGTAGAGCTGGAGCAGCTGGAATTCCTGCTTATTATTCACCCACTGGAGTAGGTACGTGGCTTCAAGACGGAAAAATTCCAATGTTATATGGAAAAGATGGACTGGTGCTAGAGACATCCAAACCTAGAGAAGTTCGTAGTTTTAATGGCAGAGATTACTTGTTGGAAGAAGCTATTATTGGAGATGTAGCCTTTATCAAAGCTTACAAAGTAGACACTTTAGGAAACTGTTGGTTCAGAGGGTCTGCTAGAAACTTCAATTCCGTGTTTGGAAGAGCAGCCAAGTTAACTATTGTTGAAGCTGAAAACATTGTAGAGCCGGGAGAATTAAAACCAGAGGATGTTCATTTACCAGGAGTTTATGTCCACAGAATCATCCAATCCACGTCTCCAAAAGATATTGAAATCTTGACTGAAAAAGTAACCGACAAGGAAATTCCAGACGATTCCCCTTCATCAGCCAAGAGAGTAAGAATTGTAAAAAGAGCATCAAAAGAATTCAAAAACGGAAGTGTGGTCAATTTAGGTATTGGAATGCCTACCTTGGCCCCTAACTACTTACCACCAGGAGTAACAGTAGAACTTCAATCAGAAAATGGACTTTTAGGGCTTGGAGAGTATCCAGAAAAGGGCCAAGCAGATGCTGATTTAATCAATGCCGGTAAAGAGACAGTTACACTTAAACCTGGTGCATCGTTATTTGGGTCTGAGGAATCTTTTGCAATGATAAGATCTGGGAAAATCGAACTCACTATCTTGGGTGGATTGCAAGTGTCTAAAGAAGGTGATCTTGCCAATTGGGGTCTTCCAGGAAGAATTAAAGGTATGGGAGGAGCTATGGATTTAGTGTCAAATCCATCTCAGACCAGAGTGGTGGTTGTAATGGAACATGTCGACAAGAAAGGAAGACCCAAAATCTTAAACAGTTGTACTTTCCCATTAACAGGTAAAAGATGTGTTTCCAGAATAATTACTGATTTAGCTGTGTTTGACATTGAAGGAGAGCACCTTGTTCTTAAGGAAGTTGCAGCCAGTAGCAGTGTAGAAGAAGTTACAGCCTTAACAGAAGCTGAATTTACAGTTTCACCTGACTTGAAAACTTTCGATTAGGTCTATATAGTAAATATATCCCCACTCAAAGTATTATCTTAGCCGAACCGCTGTATCCAGGACGTATTGTGTCAGATGCAATCTAGTCGGGAACATAAGAGGCTAAACATTTATCCGCACCTTATACAGTGACTCCACAAATCGACCCCATACTTTCCAGATCGTATAAATGCAGAGAAAACCCACGGAAAACATGAACTCCACAAAAGAAATTAACCATGCCAGCAAAGAAAGGAAAACCAATTGAAATTGGTGAAATGAACATCGATACCATCACCCAAAATGCAATAGCTATCAATAGCCAACATGATGACAAACGGCTCATATTTGTTATGGAAAGACTAGTCCAACATTTGCATGATTTTGCTAGAGACACCAGGTTAACGTTAGATGAATGGGAAAAAGGTATTGAGTTCTTAACAGAAGTAGGAAAGACTTGTACTGACCTTAGACAAGAGTTTATATTACTTTCAGATACTTTAGGATTATCAGTGTTAGTAGACGAAATGAGTAATCCTAAACCTTCCAATGCTACTATTGGAACCTTATTAGGTCCTTTCCATACTCATGATGCTGAATTACATGAAAGTGGAGACAACATATGTATTGGTGATAAAGGAGAGCCTTTATTGATTGAAGGGCTGGTAAAAGATGTTGATGGCACTCCATTAGAAGGTGCTACAATTGATTTATGGGAATGTGATGAAAACGGATTATATGATACACAATATGAAGATAGAGACGGTCCTAATATGAGAGGAATTGTCAAGACCAATAAGGACGGGAAGTTTACAATCAAATGCACTAAACCTGTTCCATATCCAATACCTCATGATGGACCAGTTGGAAAGTTCCTAGCACAAGTGAACAGACATCCTTATAGACCAGCACATATTCATTTCATCATTGAAAGGGAAGGTTATGAAAAGTTAACAACTGCATTATATATGAAGAATGATCCTTATGAAAAGTCAGATGCAGTTTTTGGAGTTAAGACCAGCTTGTTATTTGATTTAGATAAGCTTGGAGAGGATAAAGCTGCTCAATATGGAATGGATAAGAACGATTGGTATTTGAAATGGGACTTTGTAATTATCACTAAACAGGAAGCTAGGAAGTTTAGAGTGGAAAAGAACCAGGTTGCTGTAAGTAAGGCATTTGGAACGAAAGTAGAACTTAATGAAGATGGTTTACCAATTGCCCCACTTGATTAATGATATTGTGCATATAGTAAGATATAATGAACGAATATTAGCCCTATGAACCTATTTTATTACCTTGAAGTCTTTATAAGGCATTGATTCCTTTTAGTATATCTACCACTCTTATAGAAACCTAATAAGCTTAGTCTAAACCAAGAACAGTCTAAACCAAGAACAAAGAACATTACACAAACGCAAATAGAAATAAATATATAAAATTAACAATTGAACATATTATATCCTAAACTATTGAAGAAGAACCAGTATCCTTCAATTCAACATGTGCAACATTTCCCTTCTCTAAAGATACCAGAGAACCAATAACATTAGCGTCAATTCTATCTTGAATAACCCTCTTAGCATACGAATGTGCCTTCCATGGCTTCACTCCTTTCTGGAACAATAAATCAATGTCCGATATAGGAATTCCTTTGGTTTCAGGGTACAACACCATGTAAATTGCCGTGAACACAATAAGAGTACAAGCAAAGAATAAGAAAACCCCGTACCCCATCTTTGCAACCATTGTCAGTCCAAATCTAGCAAAAATGAAAGCCCACAACCAATTTGAAGATGAGTTGAAACATTGTGCCAAGTTCCTAACATTACCTTCAAATACTTCAGACATATAGATCCAAGGAATGGCCGACCACGAAAACGCATACCCCACAGTCCAGATATAGAAAAATGCCAAAGCACTTCTGGAACCAGCAGTAGAATTACCATGAAGGGTGGCACTTGGGTCTGCAATCTTTATATAAGCACCGATGTAGAATAAGGAGAAGGCACAAATGATACTGAAAACCAACACCGGCAACTTTCTACCAAATCTGTCCACAACAAAGAAAGCCCAGAGGAAACAGGAAACACCTTTGATTACTCCGAAAACCCCCGTTGATAATAAACCTGTAGATCCAGAAGAAATTCCAATAGCACTGAAGAAAGTGGTGGAGTAGTAATTGATAGCATTTATACCAGTAGCATTTTGAAACACAAACAATATCCAGGTTTTCACCAAACGTTCTCTCAAGTCTGCTCTGCCAAACAAGAGCTTGAAAGGATGAAAGAATTCTGAACCAGACGATGCTTTAGACTCTTGAATTTCTACTTCCAATTTGGTGATTTCGTAGGTGATATAATCGCTATTTTCATCCAATCTTCTTAAGTAACACAACGACTTCAAGGCCGGTTCCTTTTTATCTCTGCTCAAAAACCAACGAGGTGATTCAGGAATAAAAAAAACACCAATGGTGAACAACCCAGCCGGAATGATTTGAATGGCCAAAGGAATCAACCATTGCTTGTTTCCAACAGTATGTTGCTGGACACCGTAATTGATGAAAAATCCAACAATACCCCCGATTTGCCAGGCAATCTCGTACATCCCCACTAATCTCCCACGAATAGGAGCCGGTGCTATCTCGGACACGTACATAGGAGCCAAGTTGGAAATTGCACCAATGGCAGCACCGCTAATGACTCTACCTGCCAACAAAGGGGCCAAGCCTCTGCTTCCCCCAGCAGCCAATTCAATGGCCGAACCAACCGTCAAAAGCACTCCTGCTATCTTGAAACCCCAGATACGGCCCCAGAAAACCCCCACAGGGTAGATCAAGTACGACCCGAAGAAGGCACCAGCATGAAAAAGCGAAATAATGTTGGCCTTCTGTAAAGTAACAGCCCCTGGACTCATATTAGCGAAGTTGAACTCTTTGGCAAACTCAGGAAGGACAACTGTCCCACCAATAAACCCAGTATCGTAGCCAATAATAACAGCAGCAAAACAAGCAACAATTGAGGCGAAATACACTCTGAAATTAAAGATCTCTTTAGGATTCTCGATGGTATGATGCATGTTCAAACGTATTCTATGGAGAGCTATAAGGAAAGGCACCTATATTTATATGTGTTCGTACCACAGTGTTTACCCCAAGATCTCCAACGGTGGATCTCGACGATTTAGGCTGATGTCCACGGAGTCCCCACCGAAACCGCTCAAAGTGTGGAGTACAGACCGTGAAATATCCGTTATCGTAAATTTGCAGCCGCGATGGCTAAACATTTACCCAGATACGTAATGGTATTTAAGGGATGATAAGAATGGGTTTTGTGTAAGGTTAAGGAGATTTAGTATGAGTTTATCAGCTCCTCGTGTTGCTCTGATAATAACCAACACCAACAAAGAAACAAAAGTCAATGATTTAGACGTCAAGTTCCAATCGTTTTTCCCCAATTTGAGTAGCGAGTATCTTTCATTTGTTAAGCCGTATGTGGAATCCCTCCACTACGACAATTGCATATCCACAATCTGTCTAGCAGGAGAGGGAGATAATACTTTCACTCGGTTGGATAAAATTGCTAGTGCTGGGTTCAAAAAAGTAGAGTTAATGGTCCAAGATACTGACGAAACTCCTGCTGATGAAATATATAGCTATTGTTGCAAATTAGGGTTAGAAGTAGCTGCTTATCAGCCCTTCAGGGACTTTGAAGGAAATGAAGAAGCATTGGCTTCCAAGATTTCCGAATTCAAAAAGTTCATTGAAATTTCCGATATTCTTCACACCGACTTGATCTTGATGTGTGCAACTTGTGACGAAAACTCCAGTTCTGACATTTCTATTCATGTGAAACACTTGCAATTGGCAGCTGATATTGCTGCGCAGCACAACAAAACATTGTCATATGAGAGCTTGGCTTGGTCTAAACACGTGACCAATTTAAGTGAATTAGTTGATGTAATTGTTCAAGTCAACAGACCCAACTTTGGGATCTGTATAGACTCTTTTCATATCTTCAGCAAGGACTGTGACATTGAAGTGTTGGATAAAATGAAAGGTAAAATCTTCTTTGTGCAATTATGTGACGCCCCAAAATTACAGTTGGCCGATTATTTGACGTATTCCAGAAACTATAGATCGTTCCCTATGCAGGGAGAGTTCAACAACTTGAAGCTTATCGAAAAGATCAAGGAAGTTGGATACGATGGAGTGTTTTCGTTAGAAATCTTCAACAGTGCTTTCAAAACTGGTGATAAACAAGCCTTGGCCGATGATGGGTTTAGGTCCCTCCTTTTATTGCAATTGCACTCCCAGAAATATCTTCCCCAGGCCCCAAAGATAAAGGGAGTGTTTACTGACAATGATTCATTTGTTACTCCCTGGGAACTTTCCAATATCAATGTCTTAGTTTCAGACAAGGACACATATATGAAGAGGGTTCAATTGTTCTGTTACTATAGTAATGCTACAACTTTGGTTGAAGAAGCAGATGTAGAACATTATCCTGGAAACAACATAAAGAAGCATTTGAATGTAATTTGTAAGGATAGAGTGGAATTCCATAGAATCATTCTTTATTTCTATAGCGTTCTTGGGTTCAAGGTGTTGAAGAATGATCCACATAATCTTTTCAGTGATTTTGGATTGAGTTTAAGTTTAACATTTGGTACTGATGATGAAGATGGTCTTAGAATAAGTATTTCTACTATGGATATTTGATTTTGTTTGGTGTTTATTTTGTAGTTGTTTTTAGTTGTTTTGTGTTAGATTTTGGTTTATAGGTGAATAAATGTTAATAAATTTTTAGGGTCAGGAATCTTAGTGAACTCCTTGAAGATAAAATCAATTAATAAGCGAATATATGAATATATTGATCTACTTAGAAACCTTATCGTACAATTCCTGGTTGAACTCCGGCCTTGGAAGTTCAAACCCATCGACATTTCTAGCATAAGTAATACCTCCTAATCTCGAAATAGGCTTCAATTTGGAAATATCAACATCATTCAACTCCTTGTTGACAACATTCTCAGCAACATGAAAGTTGACTCCTTCAAAGATACAAAGAACACCAGTTTCTTTATTTGGGTCCTTTTTAGAATGCCATTCGTGATAATGAAGCAATTTGCACTCTACAGAAAATGCTGATTCAGCAACATGTGGAGGTTTGACTTTTGTGGATGGAGCTGGAGTCAAACCTGATAACAACCATTCGTCTGCTTCATATGGTGCAATAGTGCAAGTATAATTAGCAGCCTCTACGAACCATTCCGAAATGATACTTATGGTACACTCTTTAGTGTCCATTATGTTTTTCAAGGTATCTTTTGGATTCGACAACCCTGAACTGAACCCAACCGTGAAGATGGGAGGATCATGGTTTGTAACTGAGAAGTACGAGAATGTTGCAAGGTTCTTAACACCATCAGTTCCTACAGTAGACACAAATGCAATTGGACGAGGAGATACTCCTGAAGTCAACAACTTATAATTATCAACCGGTGCTCTTCCCTCCCCGTAAGGATCCAATTCCAATTTCTTGCCCAATTTCGGGTCCGAGTTGGCACCATCACCAACTTGCCAATCTGGTTTAGGTGTCTTGGAATAGACCCAAGACCTGTTATCGAAGTCGGGCCTTGAGCTTTCAACTTTTTTGAAGTCTCCGTGGGGATTTCTCTTCACTTCCTTCTCTCCTCCAAATCTGGGAGGAACTGAACCGTTAGTTGACATTTGCCACGCCAGAATGGATAATCACAGTATTTAAACAATCGCGGATATAAACTACGGCTAAACGTATATCCGTGAGCCGCACCAAGCCTGACCCTAATTTCATGGGAAAACCTTTATCCACTATGGATGACTGGGTGGTAAGTGCTGTGTGACTCCATGGTGGTATTATATAAGCTGCTACATTTCCTCTTGCTAATACCATAGACAATGACAAACGATATTCTGGAAGCGAAGACGAAATGCAGTTTTGTGATAGTAGGAGCTGGTTTAGGAGGTCTTGCTGCTGCCATAGGGTTGCAGCTTTCGGGCCATAAAGTTACAGTCTTGGAGCAAGCACCTGTTTTGGCCGAGGTCGGAGCTGGTATTCAAATTCCTCCGAACTCAACTAAGATATTAGAGAAGTTTGGTTGCAAAGAAAAGCTTTTAGAACTCTCAGTTTTACCAAGGGCTTGTACTTTTTTCAAGTGGGACAACGGTAATCAGTTATCTTCTCAAGACCTTTACCCATATTGTGTTCAGAATTATGGCGGTGAGTACCTTCATATACACCGTGCCGATTTCCATAAAGTTTTGGTCAACAGGGCTTATGAATTAGGAGTGGAGATCATTCTCAACTCTAAGGTGGTTTCAGTAGACTTTGAATCCAATTCTGTTGAATGTGAGGGCGGTAATGTCTACCACGAAGACGTTGTAATTGGGGCTGATGGAATCAGATCAAGGTTACGTACCGCCATTTTAGGCAAAGAAGTCGGACCCAGAGCTACCGGGGATTTAGCATACAGAGCTTTAGTTAAGGTCGAGGATATGAGGAAGATCCCAGAACTTGAGTTTCTTTACGAAGTACCAAAGATAAATTTCTGGTGGGGTCCAAAAACTCACGTGGTTGTTTATTTGTTACAAGGTGGTGAAACGTGCAATATCGTGGTATTGGCTCCAGATACTTTAGGCGAAGACGTCAACATCGAAGTTGCCAAACCTGGCGAACTTGAGGAAATGTTTGAAGGTTGGGACCCAAGACTCCAGAAACTTGTGTCATTGGTAAAGTCCACTGCTAAATGGAAGTTACAAAATAGCAAAGAAATGAACACCTGGGTCCATCAAACTGCCAATGTGGCTTTGATGGGGGATGCCTGTCATGCCACTCTTCCTTATTTGGCCCAAGGGGCCGCTCAAGCGGTTGAAGATGCTGCTTGTTTAGTTGAGATATTTCTGTTGTTAAGAGATAAGGCTCAAATCCATAACGCCTTGTGTCTCTACGAAGAGTTGAGAAAGTCAAGAACCACAAAAATCGTTGAAGAGTCCACCAACTGTAGAAACATTTATCATTTGGAAGACGGCCCTAAACAGGAAGAAAGAGACAGGTTGTGTAGTTTGAATCCTCCTCAGGAAGGCTGCCCAAATAGGTGGGCAGATCCTGTCTTTCAAAGGTACATGTTTGGGTATGATGTTGTCAGGGAAACACAGAAGGGATGGGCTATGGCGTAGAGTTTCGTATACCTGTAGCATGGTGAGCATAATTAGAAATTGATGTTTTACTTCACCTCTGTCTACTCCACTCCTCTCATATCTCTGGTCTTATTCGTGAGATAAAAGTATATACATTAATTATACGCAGTAAAGCTATTCAATAAGGCATTCTTCATGGACTCATCAGGTGCTATTTTGCCTGTGAACATTTCAAACTGAGGTATAGCTTGGGAATGAAGATAACTCAACCCATTGGTGGAAATCCAACCTTTATTTCCATGTTTTCTGGCTTGGATTAAAGACGGTGAGAGAAGTGGCTCATATCCGATATCCACAAAAACACCACCCGAGTCTGAATCGAACCAGAAATCTGGAAGTTTGAAGTTAATTGGAGCTCGAGTAACAATATCAATGCCAGGTATACAATTAACAATGATTTTCGGAGAAACAAACTCTGTTACTGGTGTAATGTCATTAATATCATCTACGACTATAATTTCAAAATGAACCAATTTTGGAAACGGCAGATCAAATGATAAAGGGCTCTGAGCCATAAAGTGTTCAGCAAGCTCAATGGCTTTCGATCTGGTTCGGTTATGGAGATAAATCTTGGAGATACCCATGGAGATCAATGCATAAAGTGAAGCTCTTCCCATTCCACCTGCTCCTATAACCAAAGCAGACCTTGTTTCGCTTGCACCATTGATGGGAGAAGAACTGGAAGATATAATGTTTCTAATTCCGATCCAGTCGGTGTTATCACCTACTACTTTGAGAACCTTATTTCTGTCGTCTGGACATCTAACTGTATACATAGTATTCAAAGCCCCAATTCTCGATACATGCTTCAGAACTTCATCTACTAAGCCTAGAACTTTACGTTTAAAAGGCATAATTATACAGGCACCACCAAAATCTGGTCGTTTCATAACCTTTTCTATATCTGTCACATCGAAGCATTGTTGGATCACACATCTATGAGGTAAGCCGATTGCCTTGTAGCCGTGATTGTGGATTTCCGGCGATAAGGACTTTTCCACGTTCTGTCCAATAACGTAGAACGTAAGAATTGGAAGCACAAACGAAGTGTACAAAGCCTTATTGAGCTCCTTAGAAGTGAGTTTATTGGCAAGATTACTTCCATATTCATGGTGCCCCGATTGTACAAACTTCTCTCCATCAGTGTAATAAGGATGAGATACTGCATCGGTTATAGTCAAAAATGGAGCTAAAATTCCGGAAAACTTTCCTAGTTTCCCAGTATTATGAGCTGTTACCTTGATGGAATCATCTCCAAGATTATTACAATCTCGTAAGAAGTGCTGGACATCCATATTTTCAACAAATTTATATGCCTTTTTTGTGATTATTAAGGTACTGAATCCTAGCTTCTTAGCAGCCATGTACATGTCAAAAGGACGAGAAGTTGTCCAGAACTCTATATTGTCTTTACAATGATAATAGGCAATTGGTGCAGATCTAGAGCTGTTTTTAATTATCTGTTTGATCATTTCATTGCCTTCTCTAGCACTTGAAAACTTATTAGTTTGGGTTAGTTTTAGATCTAGGAGAAAGTAATTCACAGCCAATCTCAGTGCCGAGTGAATAAGATCAAAGTATAATTGTCTTGACTCTGGGGTATAATCGATATTATCATTATCCAAGTCAAGTCCAATAGATATAATTATTGGATATACGAATTTCGTGGATTGTCTTATTCCGGCAATGAATTCTCCCACAGCTCTCAACGGTATGTCAAACTCTACGAGCTTCATGAACTCTACATTTATGTTTATAGCATCTGCTCCGAGTATTAACTCCGATAAAGGAATCTGGCAGTCCAATATGCTGGGGAATTCGATTTTAACGGCGGAGGAGTGGGGGGTGAGTTCTGGGGGTTTCAAGAAACTATTCGACTCCATGAACCCAAAAATGGCAAACGACAAAAACTTGATGAAGCTATCTTCGGCATTCTTTAAAGTTAGGACGTTCAACACAGACGCAAATGTCTGTGACGTGTAGGTCGGTTTCGTATAGGACTTGATGTTGAAATAGTCAAACGTTGAGCAGTACTTATAAGCCCTGAACTTCTTCTGAATCAACTGGGACCCCGTGTCAAGCGATCCATCGTATTTGATGTATGAAAGGATCCTAGACTCCTCGCATTGGATGTGGATTATGGGATGACATGTCCGATACTCCAGAAGAAAGTCCACGGTGGGTTTATGATCAACACAGGTTGCTGGCAAGATGATGATGCAATTGGTGCTATTGGTTTTCAAGCATTCCACGATCAATTCATACTCGTTTTCCTTCAACTCTACAAGGGCCTGTCCCCTGGGCCGTTGTTCCTGCCATAGCAAATTCTCGTACACGCCTTGTTTCAAATCGATCAACTTGTACTTCAAAGCTGCTGACGCAATCAAGCCAAGGGTGGACTTTCCCACCCCTCGCATGCCTATGAGGACGATGCTTCTGCTGCTATCATCTACCTTGGTCTTCTTATTACTCATGGGCATTAATTCATTTGGAGAAGCAAACCTAAACGATATAATTGTCTACGGGTAAACTCATAGCCGGAGTGCGATGTGTGGGGTAAACCCGAAGATCTATATCTCAGATCAATTACTGATAAAAATACTTCTTTCAAACCCACCCCAATTCTAACATCTTGTCAACGCTGATATCATCGGTGTCACAGAAATAAAATACCAAAGTAATCACAAACCTATAGGTTTCAATTAAACAGATCTGGCACAATCTCGGAGTTCTTAAATGCCCCACCATAAAAGTCAGAAATAATCGCATCTGTCTGCCGTACTAGCTTGCACATATCACAACATAGATGAGTGGGGATTCTGAAACGAAAAGAAGAAGGGTTAGGTTGGCGTGTGACCATTGTCGGACCAAGAAAGCCAAATGTGACGGTAACCAGCCCTCATGTTCGACCTGTCTTCGAAACAATCTCACCTGCAAATACCCTCAGGTTAAAAGAAGGGGTTTGAAAAGTGGCTACATCAGCGAATTGGAGAACAAAGCGTTCGTTCTAGAAGCGTTGCTCGGCAAGCTATCATTGGATAAATCTCTTGATATCACCAAACACTTGCAGAACAGCAAATTCGCTTCGGGAATGAAGAACTTTCAGCTTATCTGGCAGCTGAGTAATACCAGTAAGATCGCATACAACATAAGGCTGGAAGGGTACCAGAGCACCCTTCAACCCAACAACGGGGATCTGCTGTTATCTGAGACTATTGCTGAAGTCAATAAGAAGGAGGACGACTGGAAACCAGCCGTTCTTCAATTTCACGGAATTTCAACTCTTGTCTCCGGTTTCACTGCCCAGTCCATAGCTGAGTTCAATACCAAGATGGAAGGCAAGTCACCATTCAGAGTGGCTTCTATTTTTCATGTGACTACAGGAGCACTAGAAACTCCCTCCGAAATACTATCGTTTCCGGGTGATGCCCGAGTGCTAATTGACATATACTTCCAAGTAATACACCCTTGGCTTCCTATACTCGACAGAATACATCTAATACGATACATCCATAGAAATGCAGAGATTAACGATAAGAAGCTACCGTTTGCCCGAGACTTCAATACTATGGCGTTGACGTGGACAATTCTTGCTAACTCCCAGTACGCTAAAGATGTCACTGAAATTGGTGGAGATGGTGACCACTTGAAAAGTAAAGTGTTTGCCGAGAATGCTATAAAATCCCTTGAATTAGCTGATGATTCTACTATTGAAACCATCCAGTCAATTCTTTTGTTGGGGTATTACTATTACTGCATCGGGGAATGGGACAAGTCGTGGGTTTTAACATCTTCGGCAGCTCGTATGGCTATAGATGTGCGGTTGATGGAACACCTAGACACTCAAAATGTTTCTTCTTCGCCAGACGATTCGTTAAGACAGAGAACTTGGGGAGCTGCCTGTGTTTTGAACACCTTATTATCGGTAAGAATGGGTAGAATTCCCGTCATAAGAGTTCTGGACTGGCCCGAAGTACAAATAAACGAAGCAGGCTGGGAAGAGTGGGACTCATGGTCAGATTATAACGGTACCAATAATGAAGAAGAACCTCTTTTCTTGGAAAGTGGTAGGTGTCTATCTGCCTTCAATTTCCTATTAAAAGTGGTATCAGTGATGAATTTGGCAATAACTTCCTCCATAGATAATATGGGACTTAGCGATACATTCTTTGTTCCAAATGTCATAACCTTAGAGTACCTAGAACAGAACATATCCTCTTTGATTGAGAATACCCCATCACACTGCAAAATGGGGCCAGATATAACCCCACAGGAAATTTCACTGCTACCACCGTACATCTTGTTTGTTGAGTTGGCATTCAATTTAGTGTTGTGTATCATATCTATCAGAGTGAAGGAAGGAGGAGAACCTCCGGGGGATCAGCAGTTCAGAGACAAAATAGACAACATGTTCTCGTCTGGTGTGTTTAAGCTTATGAAGATTTTGTCCAACACCACAAGAAGACAAGTCATTAGAATTCCCTATATCGATTATGCCATCAGCATGTGCTTGAACAACACCGATGATCTGATTGGTACACCACAGTCTGCCTTAGAAATCCTACAAAGTGCATCGAGCTATTTGCAGCCATGTCTAATTGCCAAAGAGATTGCGGAGCCAGCACTTTCAATGATGCCTCCGAAATCCCCATTACTTGCGTTAACCATGGCTAATGACATTCCACCAGTGGAAGATACAGACATGGCTTCCAGTTTGTCTCAAAACTCCATAGTCACTGACGATGCAAGAACTTTCTTTACCACTCCTTCTATATCGCCGGGGTTTTACCGAATGTTTGAGAGTAAGAACTCTTCACCGGCCCCTGTAGAGGATCAATCAAACCCCGAGAATAATAACGACGAACTCGAAGAGTTTATGTTGGATTTCAACATGAGTGAACATCTCACAAGACAGGACAGGTTCTTGAAAAACCTAGGAGTAGTTAGAACTCCTAAAGATTAATATACACATGCATATTCAACTAGATGTACTCTGAGCGCTGAATACCGTGAATAACCGTGTTTCTATAGTCCTCTGATTAGGGGTTAAAGCTCTAAGAGCAACTAACTTTAATTAGTATCGGGTTTAGCGTCTGGCTAAAGATTTAACCGATAGTGGGGCATTGGGGTATAAGAACGCGTATATGTCCAGACACCTTAGCCATTATTCAAATGGATCTCAAGCCTACACAACCGTTTGAGGAGTTGAGGAAGAAGAAGCTTCAATTCTATTTATTCGGTGTCCACATTGCAAAGTCTAGAGCACCACCGCTCTTCAATACACTATTTCAGACCCTAGGACTTGATTGGAGTTATAGCAGATGCGAAACGAATAAGAAGGAAGTCTTCAACGACACATTCACCAAATATGGGTGTATTGGTTGTGCCATCACAATGCCCAATAAGATCGAATTTCTAACGGAAGTAGATTTGACGGACGAGATCGCTACAGGGGTTGGTTCAATCAATACCATATATACGCGGATCACACCACAAGGAGAAGTCCTCAGAATAGGCACAAACACCGATACGGTCGGAATCAAGGAGTCGTTTCTTCAAACCCCCAAGGCATTGCCGTATGTAGAAAAAAATAATGGCAGACCAGGATTGGTGTATGGTGGTGGAGGTGCTTCACGGTCAGCAGTATACGCATTATACAAATTCTTTGGCTGCAAAACGGTTTATGTCGTTAACAGGTTCAAGCATGAAGTGACACAATTGAAGGAGGCAATGCAACCAACTAACCCAGGAATTGATATTGTCCATATCGCCACGCCGGAGGAAGCAGAAGCAGCTGAAATGCCTGTTTTAGCGGTCTTATGTGTTCCTAATTATCCTGCTTCGTCCCCCGAGGAAATCATAGCTAAAAAGACTATTGATGTGTTTATCCACCATTCCAAAGGAGCCGTGCTTGAAATGTGCTATAATCCTGAACCAATCACCGAATTATATAAACAATTTGAAGCATCCGGCTGGGTTGTCATAGGAGGCGTGGTGGCTTTGATTTATCAGGGGTTAGCTCAATTGCAGTTATGGGGTGGGTACTCGCTTGAGGAATTACCCGTTGAAAAGGCCATTGCTGCCGTAATGGCTGGTGAAGCTTAAAGGTGAAATGTACACCACTTGATAGCATTCACAATGTTTATTGAGTATAGTACTGAACTTAGTTATTCTATATCATTCAGCACTTGTTCAGTGACTGCAACTAATATACACTTATAATACAAATATTTCTATCCAGCAATAATATAAAATTATAAAACATTTCATTCATCGTCAACATCTACCCATAAATGTTTTTCTCTTAGGTATTTTGCCACATAGCACAACATCAATAATATGGGCACTTCGAGCAAGGGACCAAATGTAGCAGCAATAGATTCTTTACTACCTGATCCATATAAAGAAATTGCAATTGCAAGACTTAGTTCAAAGTTATTCGATGAAGCCGTAAAAGTGTGACACACCACTTCTGCGTACCTTGCAGAACAATGTCTTGACCATTTCCCTTTTGAAGCATCCTTCTCTTTTTGTTTTTCACAACCACATAATAATTGTATACCTTCTGGATCAGAATTGGCCCTGGTGCGTCCTAAGTACCATTTAAGGGTATAAAAAGTTCCAAACCATGTAATAATAAAATAAATCACTAAAGGAATGAAACAACGCAAGGCAGAGCCTATGTCCTTGATAAAATCGTTACCCTTTTCGATAAATATTACAATAATGGTGTACAAAAGACCAATTAAAGCCCAGGGCCCGATGTACGGTATGACTGCAGATTCAAACCTTTGAACCCCAATAGTAACTTTGGCTAATAACCTTACGATAAGACCCACACATACCGGAACACCCAAGAAAAAAGCCACACTCTGAGCAACTAGTTGATAAGAAACGGATGCACCAATACTTTCCAGCGGTGAGGAGCCGGTTATGGTATAGCAAAAGAATATCTGATAGGGAGCATACAATAAAATCTGGAGTAAACTGTTAATCAAAACAATAACCGCACATAATGACTGGTCACCTCCAGATATTTCGTTCCATATCAAAACCATAGCAATACATCTGGCTAATCCAATCATAATAATACCTCTTCTATACTCTTCTTGATCAAACAAGGTCAACCATGCTAAACCAAACATCAAAAACGGACAAATGATCCAATTGATCAACCAAGAAATTAAAATGTGTTTTAGATATTTTTTCAGTGATAAGAACATGAACAAGTTCTCCCATTCTACCTTACAAAGGGGTGGGATTATCATGACGATTAACCCCACTGCTAAAGGAACTGATACCCCAACGATTTCAGCGCCGCCGAAGGCGTCTCTGGTCGACGGAACATAAACTGAAAGCAAAATCCCTAGTACCATAGACAAAACTATTAGTATAGGCAACAACTTGTCGGTTAGTGAAAGACTGTTGAACGCATGCTTGAAGTGTGATGAAGCCATGCCGTAGTTCAATTTGTCACAACCGCGAACAGGAACTTGATAGAGTAAGGCACTCTCAGGCATTATTCAAGTTTTCTTTTAAAGTATATTCAAATACAAACTGAACCCTATGGACAAAAGCTAAAGTCAAAAAAGGACAACTCCTAAGATTTATTCTTTATTGGCTTCTAAATGTTGTTTGATGGTGTCTTTAACAATTTCCTCTAATGATCTGAATTTAAACCCCAAAATTTCCTTGGTCTTCTTGTTGTCAATGCCAGCAAAAGGTTGCTTATCGCCAGCACCTGGTGAACCAATAGGAAGTTTAGTAGCAAACTCTGGAAATTGTTTGTGCAAAATATCTAAGATACCTTGACTGGTGAACCTTCCTTCTGAAACTAACAATCTTTGGTTTATAGCATCTTTCTTTTCAAAAGCAGCAATATGGGCAGCAGCAACATCTCTGACATCAATATAAGCACCTTTGATATCAGGCACTTCGCCGTCTTCTTTTAAGGTGATGATGTTTTTGAAAATCTCTGCAGATGTGTTCAAATCACCTTTAGCATTTTCATCAAATGCTTGGGGTCCAAAGACGTATGTAGGATTAATGACAAATGCTTGGGGTCCAAAGACGTATGTAGGATTAATGACGGAAGTTTTGAAATTGGGCTTTTCTTGTTCAACAAAATCCCAAACTGCCTTTTCTGCAAAAGTCTTTGAGCCCATATATCCTAAGAATGGATTGCTTACTGCTTCTTCCCAAGTAACTGGATTCCATGAGTCTTCGGTGGTAATTATTTTTGGGTCATTATCATCCTTTGGATACATTGCTGCATAGGATGAAGTAACCACAACTCTTTCTACTTGTGGACCATGTTTCTTAATAGAAGTCAATGCATTCTTGGTACCGTTCACTGCTGGGTCTAATAATTCTTTTTCAATATCTTTGGCTTTAAAATGGAAAGGAGAAGCTGTGTGTAAGAACACTTTGATTTCAGGATGTTTCTCTAATGCTTCATCAAAGGCACCTTCTTGTTCGATTGCTTCGACCACTTCATAAGAAAAGTTATCAGACTTAAAGAGTTTACTTAAAGCTTGGCCCTTATTTTCAGACCTAACAGATCCAATAACTTTGTAGTCTTTAGCAATCAATTGCTTGACAAGGTGTTGAGCAATGAATCCAGTAGCACCGGAAACAAATACAGTAGTTGATGACATTATAGAATGAACTTTGAAGAATGAAATTTTAAAGGATTATTGCTTCATATTTATAGTTCGAAGTGCCTGATCTCGGAAGCAAAATAGTCATTTTCGGATCCATGCAACTTTAAATGTTTTATTGCTTTTATGCGTCAATTTTGTATAGAGAATCAAGTGAAATGCAAATAAACTTTTAACGGTCTTACCAAAAAAGGTCAACGCATTTAACGCATTTAACGCATTTAACGGATATTACCTAAACGGTTAAAATGCGAATGAGACCAGGAAATATAGTCATGATGGATGATCGTTTCGACTGCTCCTAACCCTTTAAACATATCCGATGTATTATTCCGAGCCGTTAAGTTAGTTAATTCGGGACTTTTTAGATGTATTTTTTCCGTTTCTATTGACAATGTTAATTTGAGCTGCAAATTTAATCTTCTCCCATTTTACTGAGTATGTTAACTGCTTGAACTCTTACAACCTTTGAAGTAATCATAAAGATAAGAATTCATATATTTGTCAAATAGATCTGTTGTGAACATTTTTTAATTCCAATTTCTATTTGGCTGCTACACATAGGTAAAATACAGTGTTAGATAGATCTTAATAAATGGTAAAGGTTTCTTCTTACATTTCCATGGAGGTTAATAGATAAAAGATTGAATTAACGTCTAAATTCTCGAGAAAAATTGTTTATCTTATTGCAATATTTCTTAGGTTGCATTTCACTTAAAAAATAAAGAAATGTTGGCGATGGCCCTATTATGTTAAGCGGTTTTTGTTTTGTTAACAGCACCAGTGATTAATTACCTCCCATTGGACAAAAGATTTCCTATACACTTACATACTCTTACATATACAGTCCACCAAATTTGAAATTGTCCAAAAATAGAAATCTAATTAAATGCATCAAAAACGTTGCCTCGATTACAGACAAAAATATTTACGAAATAACGCATTGAGACCCATGCCGGCATCGGGCATCGGCACGTACAGATGAAAAACGTTTTTCAATACCACCAAACTGCCCCTATAGTCAATGGCTGTCGTAAGGCTTTCCTTGGCGGTTTGACGTATGTTACGATACGGCTCATCGAAGACCCGATATAAATAGGAGCACTTTCCCCTGTGTTCAATACAAAACAAAAATCCAATGGTTGCAATCGCTAATTTATTATCTGGTGCCTTATTGTCCTTCACCCCTATCAATGAAGTGGCATCTAATATCTTATCAAACATTAATGAGTTTAGTCTTTCTAAATTCTTGTTTTCAGCCGGTCCATATTATGAATTAGACGGTTTCGGTATTCCTATCACATTACCGGAAAACTGTACCTTAGAACAGGCCCATATTTTTATGAGACATGGTGAAAGATACCCCACCAACGGTACTGGTTCATCTTTTAAAAAGGTCGTAGCCAAACTTCAAGCCTACAATGGTACCTTAACTGGTCCTTTAGGTTTTGTTGAAGATTACCAATATTATGTTTCGGACCCTAGCAACTATGAACAATTGACTACCCCGGAAAACGCAAAGTCTCCATTTTTAGGTTCTTCTACTGCAACAAAGGCTGGTATTGCCTTCAGAACTAATTATGGTTCTTTATACAATTCTAATGAAACTTTGCAAATATTCACTTCCGGTGAATATAGAGTTTTCCAAACTGCTGAATTCTTCGCCAAAGGTTTCTTAGATATTGATTACAGTCAGGAAAAGGTCCAATATAACGTTATTAGTGAAAATCTTGATGCTGGTTTCAATTCCTTAACCCCTACTTCTGCCTGTACCAAGTTTAATACCAGTTACAATATTGAGTACATCAATGACTTCCCAACTACTTACTTGTCCAATATCGCTGCTAGATTAATGGAGGGTAACGAAGGTTTGAACCTCTCCATCAGTGATGTTACTACTTTAATGTCGCTTTGTGGGTACGAATTCAGTAACACCGGAAGCTCTCAGTTCTGCAGACTTTTCACTCAAGAAGAAATGATTACTTACGATTACACCAACAACTTGAACAAATATTATACCCAAGGTCCAGGTAATCCTTTGGCCAACACTATGGGTTATCTTCAATTGAATGCTACTTTGGCTTTATTGAAAGAAACCAACCCTAAGAACAAACTTTGGTTATCATTCAGTCACGATTCTGATTTGGCTCATTTATACAACCCACTCGGATTCTTTGACACTTTTGAACCAATGCCAAATGACAGAGTTGTCTTTGATGATGCTTATAAGTATGATGACCCAGTTAACATGGGAGGTAGATTGGTTACCGAGAAGTTTAGCTACAACAATGAAAGTTATGTTAGATTTATTGTTAACAACGCAGTTAAACCAATCAGATCATGTACCAACGGTCCAGGCTTTTCATGTAAATTGGATGATTTTGTTTCTTTCTTTGAAACCAAATTTCCTTCAAATTTCACCTTAACTGAAGCTTGTGGTGCTAATACTTCCTACCCACAACATTTAAGTTTTTATTGGGATTATGAAACTACCAGCTATAACACTTCTAACTTAAGTCCATAGAAGTTTTCCGTTTATTTCTTTGATACAATATAGATCATTATTTATGCTTCCTCTTAACTTCTATTAATATCAGAACGCGTATAGTTTTATATTTTGTATTACACAATTATATTACCATCGGCATCTTCATCATAATTAAAATCATCTAAAGGTTCATCTCTATAAGTTCTAAATGGGTTTCTTAAGTTGTTAAAAGAATTCGAAATATTTGTCCAAACTCCTTGTACTGAAAACCCGTTGGATGGAGTGGGTTCAATATTGGAATCATCGTCATGAAATTCTATTCTATTGGTGGAATTTATCAACTGGTTTTCGAAGTTTATCCTATTGGTTTCATAGTTCATATTAGCAGCATTTGATATGTTGAAAGACCTTGAATGAATATTCAACTTTTTATTGATTTCTCTATCAATAATTCTCTTAGCTTCAACTATGATTAAGTCTTTACGTTTATTATTGTCTTCCACACCATCGTTGTCATCAAACCCAAAATTATCGTATATATCACTGGTCAAACCTAACTTACGTTTTAACTTGTCATAAATATTGAATGTAGTGAGAATTATAGGTATAAATAATAATCTAGGAACCCAGTTGTTTAATAAGTTGAATAATCCACTTAAATGAATAGACTTACCAAACCAATCTTCAAAAATCGAATCTCTTGATATAAATAATGTTATAAAATTATACGATAACGGAATAGTTAATCTTGCGATATAGGTGGCATAAAAACATGTTGACACTGGATCAGATTTATGGGCAACTAAATGGTACATGTTGAAAATTTTTAATTTAGTCAATGAATTCAACGAACATATTAGCATGAATGAAAAAAGTAAACTAGTAATGATAAACTTTAAAGAATCGTTGCATTTAGTAAATATAATGTTTACTATCGATAATTTGGTTGAATGAAAGAATTCGGACTCGATTATTATAAAAGCCACTCCGAATAATATTACTGAATATATTCTATTCATTACAGGGTTGATATAATATAACCAAATAAATTTAGGTTTTGATATTTGGGCTAATCTGAAATTTAAATTATCAGAAGTAGAATTGTTTAAATCTTCCAATAAAATTATTGTATTAAAAATATTGTTAAACTCAGCTTCGAAGGAGATTAACTTATTCAAGTTTGATGTGAAATGGGATGTCAAAGACGATAAGAATTTGTCATTGATTTGGTTTCTTGGAATATGGTCCTCTTCATTCAATTGAAGCTCCATCATATCCTTCAAGTCTGAAGGAATTTTGTTATACAAATCAATAATCCAATCTCTATATACAATTGAATTATCTTCGTTTATAGCTTTGTATAAAGTCAAAACTTTGACAATATCTTCTTTGAAGGAGATTTTACAATCCTCCAAGTCGTCTATTAGTTTAGGAACTTTCAAATAATAGTAATTCAAATTTGATATTAAGCTTCCAAACCTCCATTTATTTCTCGGGATGTTTATCAATCCATGGGCCATTAACCACAACGCTAATACCAAAGCATAGATATGTGATATCCCGATGATAAGAGATTTTAAATGATCAAAAGTCAAACCAGCCTTAATTGTGAGATATATTACTCCAATTATTGAAATACCCAATAACGTGACCTGGAACTTCAAGTTTCTTCTTAAGCCATCAACTAATTTATTATAAGATTTGAACTGCCCACTTTTGTAAAACTCCTGTAATACTGGCAATACTAACCATGTGAGAAGGAAAGTCGTCCAATATTTGGTCCTCCACAAATTCAAGATGACATTGTCAGGTAATTGAAACCAAGTCAAGCCCAATTGTTTTGATGAGTTATGCTCCACATAATCAATCGGTAGAAGAATTATGATTGACACTGGGATAAATATTGATAGAATTATAGGTATGTAAAAATATGCAGGGTATTTAAATAAACTAATATGGAATTGAATTCCCCAAATCGTCAATAGTAGACAGAACACATAACTTATTATTGTTAGGATCATCGTTAGTGAGGGATGCTATGCGCAGTGACAAACAATGTATCAACGGTTGCGCGGAAAATCTGGAGTTGCAACCACAAATAGAATTTCATCCTTATCTCATCAACAATTATTGACAAAGATGGGTAAAAAAGTGGGATTTGCACCTGAACCTGAGGAAGATTTAAAAGAACACCATAAACATTTGAAAGAAATTGAGGATGAAAAGAGAAAATCAAATCCGTTTCATAAGATGCCCCCAGAATTGAAATACCTCGATAGGATGAATGATCCAGGACCAAAACCTTTACCAACCTACAAGCCTGAACCTAAACCAAAGCCGTATAAGCCTTTAGGAAATTTGAAGAAATGCCATGTCAAGGATTTATCTGTGGTCAACAAAAATACAGAAGTTAATTTCAATTATCCTACCATTGAGTTACCAATTGATCCGAATGTCTTGTTAGTTCAAGTCGATTATGCCTCTTTGAATTCTTTTGATATCGGAAAAATCAATAAATATTATTACAACTTAAGTGATTCTAATGTTGGTTTAGGTTATGAATTCAGTGGAGAGGTAATTGACATTGGGTCAAAGGTTAAAGGTTTAGCGCTAGGTGATAAAGTGTTTGGTTGTGTTAATCCTTCAAGAAGAACTGGAGCTTTAAGCACTACCATTTTGATTAACCCTGATAAAGACTATTTAGTTAAGATTGATGAAGAAGTTCTTGAAGATGTTGACAGGCTTGATCCTTTGTTACGAATTGACCACACGGCACAAGAAAAGGTTCAAAAGACGCCTGAGGCTATCGAAGAAGAAACTCGTACCACTACTAAAAAGGAAATTGAACTACCATCATTGGCAAAATTTGCTTTATTCCCTTCTTTGTATTGTAGAGCCAAACAAGCGTTACTGCATTTAACTAATTTGAAACTGCCTGTCATACTAATCAATGGTGCTGACACTAATATAGGGTACACGATTATTCAGTTATTGAATTCTTCGTTATATAATTTTGATAATTTAACGTTGATTATGATCGTGGAAGATAATAATGTAGAAACAGTCGAAGATTTCGTAAGTACGTATAGTGGAGTTCATAAGAGCTTTAAGGTTATTGAGTTCAATTTAGAAAATACTGATATAGTTTTACCAGGAGAAAGAATTCCTGTGAATTTCAAGAAACCTGATTTATTAGCCATTGAGCTTTTTGAAGCAATGTTCAAAGATAGTGTTGAAGTTATCAATGGTTCTAATATCGATAATTATAAGTTTGATTTAATAATTGATATCATCGGTTCAAACTGGCTAACCAAAACCTCGATTAAGTACAAGAAATTGGATTATTTGACATTACCAGTTAAATTTGAAAAACCTTTATCGTCCCTATTAGGAGCTAATAATGACCCATTTTTGGTGAAATTACTCAAACCAAAGACTATGAATTCTTCGTTCATTTCATTCTGTAAATTCAACACTAAAAGTTCCAGTTACAGCATCGATGAACTAGTTAATTATAAGACACAATCTAATGAAGAGTCAATTTTCAACCCTTGGTCAAATTCCTGGACCTCAAATTTGGCTAATTCCTTATCAAAGTATAATTATTACGACGAGATTAACCTCAAAGTCAAGAAAAGTTGGTTGGTGGAAGGATTACAGTTATTGCAGGATAATGAGATTAGATTTAAAGTTGACGATTATTTTGAATGGAACAAAGATTTCAGGAGCCACTATAGAAAATTAAGGAACAATGACGGCAAGATCGTTTTAAAGTTGGAAAGGTTCTAGACCTGGCTGGGGAATCCAACTGAATTTGTACTTAGTTGAATTTGTATATAAATATATGAATTATGATAGCCAATGAAATTAAACTCTTCCCTCCCTTAAATTCATGAAAGTACTACATGAAACTCTTTCTAGTATGGAAATGAGTTACATATGCAAGAATTTACGAGAAATTAACGAAAGACGAAATAGGAACGGAATGTGCTAGGTATGTCATAAGGACTTCTAACTATGGCGGAAAAAGAACGGAATGTGGTAATTAGACATTTCCAAGCCATGTTTAAACCCGGATTATTTTTTAGGCGGCAACTGAGGTCACAAATGGAGTTAATAGATGACCATCAAGTGAAACTATATTGGAATTAAACTATAATTAATTTTTGAGTGTGTTTCCGGTATTCTAGGGTACTGCCTTGGCTTATATTTACCCGCAACTGTACCTGAAACGGCTTTATAGAACGTTTCTAGGCTAAGGCAATAACGCTACCATCTATAATTGACCAGAACAAAATAGACCCTTGCAATTGTTCAAGGGTCCACTACGCCCTACCATCTCTAGTGCCATAGACATTTGTCCCAAAGTCTCCCCATCATTCTCCATCACCTCTACATTCTCCTTCCAAGCCATTGAGGTGTTATCTGAGGGATAAAATTTTTCTCAATCATTGTTATTACACGTCAGATTCATAATATAATCGATGGAATATGCCGCCAAAGTCCATGAGTGTTAACTCACTTATTGAAAAGGAACGAAAGGACGCCAATAAATCCCCCGATATGCCCAAACCCGCAAAATCAGAACCCAGGCTGGCTATGAAAATTGATACCCATACCACTAATATAAGTAATCTAGAATCGTTACTAGGTTTGGAGGTTAAAGACTTTCCATTTTCAGAGGTGGCGTTCATGGAAATGGTCAAGTTGAAGTTAGAACAAGAGAAGACCAAGCAAGAACAGATCAAATTGGACATAGCTAAGAAAAACCATGACATTATCACAAGTGCTATGAATGCCAATGTTCCAGGTAATATGATACCATCGATGTGTGTAGTCTCTAAAGATTCAATACCGGAAAGAAGTAGGTCAAACAGCATGGATTATAGTTCTGCTCCAGTTAATTATAAATTTGGGGAACCATCTACTGCCTTAACTCCATCAACTAGTGCATCATCAAACCCTTCCATGAAACGGCCCATGTCCCCTTCAAAATTGGGGGCTCAGGCAGTGGCATCCTTAACATCTCCTACTGCTAGTTATAGATTCCCCAACAGAGCATCATTTAATCATCAGCGTCACTATTCTATGCCGGTGGTCAAAAATCCAAATTTAAGTTCAACCTTAAATCCCAATATTGACTTAAATCGAATTGATACCCAAACTCAACTTTATCAACAACATTATGCAAATCACCCTCAATATTATTCCACTTCCCCTTATACCCAAACATATCAATACCCTCCGTCTTCTAGACCTTCTCCGGTCAAGACCCTGCCTGGCAAATCTCATTCAAGAACTAGTTCATCAGTGTCTAACAACCCTCCTACATTACAAGTTAAACCATTGACATCAAAAAGTAAACAAAACCAAAATCCTCCCTCACAAGAATCAATGACATCATTTCAGAGGGTTATCCAATTTCAACATTGGAATCCTGATAACCCAGGACAGGGTCAAGGTCCAAGTCAAGTTCCAAATTCTGGTGTATCTGGTATATCATCAGAAAGAAGTCATAAACGTCATAAAAGTCATATTGATAACATGTCCGTAGATCTAGGTAATCAACCCATTAAAGAGGATGTTTCTATGGAATATGAAGAAAAGAAATAAATGTATTATTAGGGAAAAGTATGGTTGTATTTTAGGTTATAGATGTAATATAGACGAACCAAACAAGAGCGTGGCAATGTCTTGGTTCAGGTTAACAGCAAATAAAGTATAGGTAACTTTATATATATTAAGTTGGAGTCATGTTCTATACGGCAGTATCAATTTCTTGTATCATAAGCTCGATCTCTTTCAAATTCAAAAGTATCATTTCATCCTCCTCTTTAACCTCTTCCTCTCCCTCATCATCACTGTCTGGCAATGCATCAGTATCAACCTTTTCAAACATTATATCTTCTTTCTTAACACCTTCTAGTTCACGCTTGAGGTCATGAGCTAAATATCTTAAACTGCTTTCATCAATATCCTTTATAAACCATGATAATAAATCCTGCAACCATATTTTATCATACACATAATAAACATCATGAAACCTGAATAATTCTTTCAAATCCAATAAACTCTTTATAACTAGCCTTTTGCCACCTCTTAAATTGTAATATACATCGTCCCATACTTTCATGCTTAATTTGAAATTCCTATGCAATGGATAGCATAAAGATCTCCTTATGCTTGTTATAATTACAGTTTTTAACAAATTATCATTATCAGTTTTAACAGAAAGTTTGCTATCCAAGAAACAAAGCTGAGGAGTCAATTTTCCCACAGTCCATCCACTTTCACTGGTATGTTCACCATCGTTTTCTCTCAAATCGAAATGAAACGAAAACAATAAAGAGAGAACTAATATCAATAATTCCGTCTTGTACTCGCCAGTCACTAAATAAGACTTCTTGGGTAAGTCCATCATTTTCTCCTGTTCGGATTGGGTGAATTCTACTGGCATAATTGTCTCGTCTGTGGATTTATTCTTATACCATTTAAGAAACAGCGTTATTATAGGATTCTTCCAGTTGAGTAAAGTTTGATATTCTTCCGTAGATTCCATCATGAAATCAGAGGCATAATATTCAGGATCAAACTTGATGTTTTCTTTTATTAATCTTTCCAATATTCTATTATCATTATCCGTGTTTTCTGGATCCCCCAATTCGTTAATATCATTACCGTTGGATATACTTACACCAATTATACCGCTATATTGGTTATCAAAGCCGTAGTTTTTATGAAGTACATTTTCCTCTTGTTGAACTTGCGGAATTTCCCAGTTGAATTCTTCTGCTTCCTTGGCTGTGGTCTCTAGACCTGCTTGGTTACTAGTACTGTCTTTTACGTCAGAGTCTAGTTCCTCAATTAAGGGTTTGTTTTTGATCTCTTGTTCATTGCTCCTTGCTAATAACTTGGCTGTCAAGTCCAAATCAGGGAAATCCTGGCCCTTTATTTCTTTTGGTAATTTAACTCTTACCACATCGCTTTTACTATCAAACTCCGAATGGGATCTTTCATCTTCAATACAATTATGTGGAAACCTTAACCTTAAATAATATGGCGGTAATGAGAAGATAAACAACGGACCATTCACTACCATTTCAATCGTTTTGGCATTGAAACGAATGTGAGAGATTTTTATCTCCAAGTGAATAAATTCTTCGTCCTGTGTAATTGTAAAAAACGGTGTTATCATAACTAAACAATTTATCTCATCGCGAAAATCATATTACTAACCGATTATGGTCGAAGTCGAAAAGAGAAGGTTTGTAGGAAGAAAGAAAGCTGATGGAGCATTGAAATAATAGGAATTGTAGCAGAGTATAGGTTGGGGATGGAACTTACAGTGCACAGTGCATGTTGTATTGATGACGTTACCGCTAAATCCTTAGATTGTGATTTTATTGTTCAGTATACCCGCTCGTGTGTACAATCGTACAAAAGTTTTAAAGAGTTAATAATGTCAATTATGTAATTGTAGACTGCTGGATAATAATCCCATTAATCCAATTGTTTAATAAGATATAAAAAGCTTTAGGTTAAGATTTGGTAGTTAATTCACGTTCAAGCCTACAGTGCACCGAGCTAACTACTAGCAGTCGAGTAGTGGTGTTCTGGTTTTCTCTCCTGTCATGAATAAGGAGATAAGCTGCTTATTTTTAGTGTTACAGTGAAAATCTGAGTCCTCGTTATTATCGAAAAGATTCCTTGCTAAAGTCAGAACATGAGAAAATCGATTATAACGTCCAAATAGAGTAATTTTTTAATTTGAAAGAAATTGATCAAGAAAAATAGTTTGAAAAACTATTTAAATAACCAGAACGTTCTCGTCCACCTAGAAGCAGTGAACTAATATTGTCGAATAGAAGGTTTTATACAATTTCACAACGTCTTTTCTATTAGGTTATATATTTAATAAGGGAATCCAGTGCAACTCTCTATAATTTCGCAGCCTTGCGATCTATCACTTGGGATTCATATCTTAGAGAATATGACTGAGACGGTACATGATTCAGGCAATGGTGATCCTATAAGCGAGTTCATTCTTCTGTGTGTTCCTCAGAATACTACTGGGTATAATTATATAGATTACAGAACCATTTTTCCTGGCAATTTTCCTTTAGAATATGACCAGTTTGTGAGATTATTACTTTCAGCCGGACTGAATGATACAAGGTATAATGTACTAGGCTACCGACTGATAGTTGATGGATTGTTTCTATATGGTATGAATACTCAAGCTGCACAATTTTTTTTATCGATGCCGGTAATCACTTACAAAATTAAAAGCGTTCAGAGCCTTCCATTCAAAGCTAAACCAACTCCAAACGAATTTGGTAAACTGCTTCGTCTAAACTTATCACCAAGTTTTGTCACTGATATAAGTGATAATGATATTAAGAATACCTTGCGTACGGTCTTATCTGATCCGGAGTTTGATGCCATATGCATCAAGGATATCTTGACTTTAAAATACGAAGAGTTTCATAATTCCAATGAACAATCGTGTGTTAGAGGCTTTGGTGCCGTTTTAAGAGAAGTTTGCACCAGTATCAAATTAAAATTAGTTGATACTGATTCCTTGAATACTAAGGGTACTTCTTTGATCCCTCTGGAAATCAAAGAAAATGAAAAATTAGAACCAGATTTCACGATTTACCATCAAGGGAAAATAGTATGTCAGGTGGAAATGAAGAGACCTACGCTTTTAAGAAAAGACAGTAGGCTCAATCCAGATAAAGCCGACTTATGTAAAAAAAATATGGCAAAGATCATGAAGCAACTACAAACGTATATGATCGCTTCTTCAGTAAGGTACGGTATTCTATGTGACGGTTACTATTTGATTTTGACTGAATTTGACGAAACGTACGTAGGAGGAGGTGGCAAATTGAGAGAAGATGGAAAACGTGAACTAGAACCGAATAAAGACCTAACCATTCCATTTAGGACAAGAGTCTTGAATGTCAACAGCAACTCTCCAACCTTTCTTGAAGGGTTGCTATACTTGCTTTACAAGGCAAAAACAGATGATAAAGCTGCGCAGTTCTATCAAAGGTTACCCATTCCTTTAGTTTTACCAGCCTTACCCAAAGAAGGAAGACCTGAAGAAGAAGGGGAGAAAGATAAAGGGGGTTCTGTCCCGAAGGGCCAATCCAGCAATTTGATTTATCCTCGTTCCACTAAGCGCAAGCGTGGGGATCAAGAAGCGATTATATCACCCCCGTATAGTTCTTCTACTTCTTCTGGTTCTTCTGGTTCTTCTGGTTCTTCTGGTTCTTCTGGTTCTTCTGGTTCTTCTGGTTCTTCTAGTTCTTCTAATTCTTCCCGTCATAAAACACTGGTGAAATTAATTACATTTGAATCTGGAGCAGAAGTGTTACAAAGATCTAAAGAACATATGACAACTGTTTATAAGATAAAAGCAAAATTCTTTCAAGATGTTATAATGGAAGCTGTTGATGACGAAGAAGATGTGGTTATTAAAATATATGACCCTCTTGTCGTTCATGGAACTATATCGAAGAAGAACGATAAAGAAACACAAACTAGAATTAGAGATTGTTACCTCAAAGAAAGAAAGTGTATTGAAAAACTTTGGAATGCTAAAGGATACAATAATATTTATATAAAGCACAAAGAGGTTATGGTGAAATATTGGAAAGGGTATGGTCGATTAATTACTGGTTCTGTCATTATTTCCCGGTTTGTTGATTCAATCCCAATTACTTTGGATGTATACAACCAAGCAAAGCAACAGCTTGAGGTTATTCATAATGCAGGGATAATACATGGCGATATGGAGCTAAGAAACATAATATGTAAAGATAAAGTTTATGTGTTTGACTTCAGCCACTCTAAGTTGATGGAGGATCTTTCTGAGGAAGAAGTCAGAAGCGGTGTGAAGGAAGACATAGAAAGTCTTGAAGATGAATTTAAGGAGTTAGAATTTGATTTCCAAAATGGTATGGGTTGTTGAGTGAAGGTCGGATAAATAATACAATGCCCAATTGATTTTCAATCCGCTACATCCCTATTCAATAATAATTTTGCGATAGAAATCTCGTTTATACAAAAAAGGTTGTCAATTTGTATACCGAATATAATGGATACAAAGTTAATAAGAAGATCAATATGGGGTTAGTGACAAATTAATCGATAAAAACTCTTCGCCAATCTCTTTGAAACTCGTGCTTTGGGGTAGAGTGTCTGCATCATAAGTGATTAATATCTTAGTAGGAAGGGCATTGGTGAAAACAGATATCAATAAAACAAAGAAACGAAACTTTGCCATATTGACGACCTGCTACCGGTTTTCAGGGTTGTTGTGGAATACAACCCAAACACAAATCGGGCTCCTACAAATGATACACATACGGTGTTATCATAACTAAACAATTGACCTCATCGCGAAAATCAAATTACTAACCATTATGGTTGAAGTTGAGAAGAGAAGGTTTGTAGGAAGAAAGAAAGCTGATGGATCATCATTAGTTAGAACTAATAAGAATGTTAGTAGAGTGTTGAATCCTATACCTGAGGATATTTTAAATGACAAGGAGTTAAATGCAGCTATAAAATTATTACCATCAAATTATAATTTTGAGATACACAAAACAGTTTGGAACATACGAAAACATAATGCAAAAAGAGTAGCATTACAGATGCCTGAAGGGCTACTCATTTATTCATTGATTATATCCGACATCTTAGAACAATTTTGCAATGTTGAAACCATAGTTATGGGAGATGTAACCTACGGTGCATGTTGTATTGATGACTTTACTGCTAAATCCTTAGATTGTGATTTTATTGTTCATTATGCCCACTCGTGTTTGGTTCCGGTTGATTTAATGTCAATAAAAGTGTTATACATCTTTGTGACAATTGCTCTTGATGAGACTCATGTTATAAATACCTTGAAGTTAAATTTCCCATCAAATTCATCTATGGCAATATTCGGTACTATACAGTTCAATCCCAGTATCCATAGTATTAAACGTAAACTAGAGACTGATGCTGAACATCCAATATTCTTGAATCCTCCGCAATTAAAACCTTTGTCAAAAGCGGAAGTATTAGGCTGTTCATCACCTAGATTGGATAAGGATCACATACTGGCCATGATCTATTTAGGTGATGGAAGGTTTCATCTTGAGAGTGCAATGATTCAAAATCCTGAAATACCAGCATATAGATATGACCCATATTCAAGAAAATTCACCAGAGAATACTATGACCATGATCAAATGCATCAGGTCCGTAGAGATGCTATAACCACTGCCAGAAACGCTAAAACCATTGGTTTGATTTTAGGAGCATTGGGAAGACAAGGAAATCCAATAACTGTTGGTAATTTACAAGACAAATTGACTGCTAGGGGTTACAAGGTCGTTAAGATAATTTTGAGTGAAATTTTACCCCAAAAACTATCAATGTTTCAGGATATTGATGCCTTTGTGCAAGTTGCATGTCCTAGATTATCCATAGATTGGGGGTACGCCTATAACAAACCATTGTTGACTCCTTATGAAGCAAATGTTATGATTGAAGAAGACATAGCATTTAAGACTTATTATCCTATGGATTATTATGCTACCGATGGATATGGAAGAGGTAAGAAACCAGTTAGACTGGATGATTTATGATTATGGTTACGATATGTATATAGGAAATGCTATATTTATTCTTAGTTTTCTAATTACCATTCTGATTTAAATAAATTTGTTCGATACCTAATAATGTAGCAACCTCGTAATCATTCCATACCAATGATTTATTCAAAAATTCTGTTGTGATGGTATTGAAATTCTTATAAAACTTTACGAACTTCAAAGAACTTAATTCACAAACATCAGTGGTTATTAAAGGATTATTCAATTTCAATAACCCATTTTGAAGCTCTATGAGACAATTCGGTAAATAATCACTAATTGAATTATTAATCAAGTCAATTTCTTGGATGGTGAAGAATTTATTTTCTCTGATAGGTTCATATATTTCGACCATGAAATCCTCGTCAAAGGGCAGGATCATGTTAATGATGTTTTGGAAATTATCCAATTTGCAATGTACAAGGATGTCACTATATTGGTAATCAATCAATTGAGTCTTAAGATTATCTAGCATATCATTTAATTCAATGACCTTATCATTAAGTAAATTAATAGGCAATATCTTTGATAGCATGAGATCGATAAAATTTATCTCTAAAATGAGCTTTTCCAATCCATTAAAATCTTTTGATCGTAAATGAAACTTGAAGATTTCTATTGGCTCATTTATGAATTTGGTTAGGAATTGTTTCAACTTTTCACCGTTTAAATTTAAGATTGAGTTGAAATTAATCTTCGACCTTTCAATTATTGGTAAAATTTGATTCAAAAATTCAATTAACCATTCAGGTGGTTGTAAATCACTCGTTAGATCTAGTTTAGCCGAATTACTAGATTTAATTGACTTTAATTTATTGTCCAAAAGATCCAATAACTTGAATTGACAAAATTCTGTCAATTGATTCAATGTGATTATCAAACTATTTTCATTATCATTATTGAACTTTTTATTAAACATTAATTTATACAAATCAAACAAATCAAAAATTGAATAAATGGTCTTGAAATTTAATTCTATGGAGATGATAGTTTCAAAATTTGACTTTAACTGTTTGGAAATCTTTTGGAAGATTAAATTTAGTAATAAATTCAGTTGCGCTTTGTCGTTGGTGAAAATTGAGTTGACTAACTCAATTTCATTTAACACTATGCTGTGTAACGATGCCAAAAAATCACCTATGTACCTTACAGGATCACTACCAATCTCGCTATGTCTTAACTGCTTATTGAACTCTTCTATTAGTATCTTTGATCTATCATTGCTGAAATCTTGGATAAGATTATTGTACATGTCAAGATTTTCAGCCTTCAATATTGCTAATACTTTTTGGAACCTTATTAATTTTTCGCTATTCAAACTTGGATTTGTTAAACTTCTTTTGGCAAAGTTATATAATTTTTCATTGCACTTATTAAGTAATTTGCTATGCTTCTCAATAATCTTAATACCTAAATTTGAATTTTCAACTGATAATAAAATTGATGAAGTTTCGTTGATGTCTTTTAATCGTGTGTAAACATTGAAAAATTCTTCATTAATATCATTATTATCAATGACAAATTCTTCAAATTCATTCAATAAGAACATTTTCTTGAAGTTCATTAATAAGGATTTCTTAACATTGATTTCGGTTTTACTGTCATTCAAATCTTTAAAATCTTTGTTAAATTTTTGCAAATTGGTCAAAGTTTCATCGAGTTTTTGTTTATTTATAGCATTGAATCGATTCAATTTATCAAGTTTAGAGCCTATTTGTTTTAAATTTTTTATCATTGGCTGATATTCTTTCAATATGGTTGTGTGATTTTTGATTAAGTTTACTTCTATCTTGCTTCTTAGATTTCTACGGGCAAGGCTTCCCATTAGATTTGAGTCGATTAGTTCATTTTCGTTCAATTTCAAGCTAAAAAACTCTTTGATTAAGGAATCATCTATCGAATTGTTAAGAACTTTCGACAACTTGTTGGATAAATATTTCAGTTCTCCACCTTTATCGATTATATCAACTGTCGAGTTTTTATTCAAATCTTTGTTGACAAGACCCAAAGATACCTTTGCATAATTTTCACTTATTTCATCATTTTGAACAATTTCTTGTTGGTCATCAAACTTTAATAGATTTTTGATGTTGTCTAGCTTAGGAAGCTTTAGACTAAGATCAATGTTACTGGGAATTGATAATGGTAATGCAGCCTGAGGTTGAGGAATTTCGTCATCTTGGAAAGAGTCATATTCTATAAACTCCATTATGTGAACAATTCAGCCTTATTTAAGTCAGCTTTTATGAGTTTTTAATGTAATTGTCCAGCTTCGAAATTGTCTTGACTCGTTCTTAAATGTGTCTCCAATGTCTACGTAGGTTTTTTCGTCGCGCCTTCTATTAAATACAAACCTATACATAATTTATATATCGCTCTTATCCTTATCGATCTTGAGTTTATAACGTCCTATCCAATTCATTAGGATATCAAGTCATTTATTTTGATGCTGATCCGTCTTGACTTAGTAGGTGGTGATTTGTCAGTTAAATCTGCTGCTAATAATATGGAATTGATCCCATCATT
The DNA here is from genome assembly GCA_003708985.3 of Yamadazyma gorgasii. Taxonomy (NCBI): domain Eukaryota; kingdom Fungi; phylum Ascomycota; class Pichiomycetes; order Serinales; family Debaryomycetaceae; genus Yamadazyma; species Yamadazyma gorgasii. The sequence goes on along the minus strand of PPPC03000003.1, from coordinate 1,498,719 downwards.
GTACTTGTCATTGTACTTCGCTGGAGATACTGGTGAAATGGTGTAATTTGAAAATGTTGATTGGTATGCAGATGGAGTTTGAGGAGTTAGGGGGTCAAATGGATGGTCAGATCTTGATCGCTTGTGATTATCCTTTGGTACAAATTGGAATCCTGGTTCGAGTACTCCAACGCCTGCGTCAGATTTTGTACTATTGGTAGCAGCTGTGGATACACTGTTAGTGGTTCCAGTAGAATTCAGCTTACTGATTTTGAAGTTGTTGTTATTTGGTGATTTATTATCGACTTTTTGTTCCTTGCCAGCATTTTCAGGTTGCTTGCTCTTGCTTAAAGATTCCAAACACTTGGAAGCTTCAAAAACATCAAAACTATCAACTTCAACTTCGATTTCATCAAATGTTAATTCTCCAAATTTATTGTCAGTTGGTTTTAAACAATAATCGGGGAAATCATTACCAAATAAAGGAATTAATTCAAATCTAATGTAGTAACAGAATCTTTTAGCCAAGATCTTGCATAAGTTATATGGTAACCAAGTGCCTTGTATCTTCAAAAATCCTCCACGAATCCTTTTAATGTAGTTTTGATATTGTTTTGGGGTACTATCTAATAATTTAACGATATCAGCCTTAGTTTTGGAACTAGACTTATCATCATAAGGTTTGAAATTAGAATTAAACTCAGCGGCCTTCCAAATGGCTGTCAAGTGTACGAATCCTGTTTCATAATCCCAAATAATGGATTGGTTGTTAACGGTATACTCGTATACAGTCAAATAATTTCTTAAAGGGTTGATAGCACTTGTGGCATACTTCTTTATTTGTATTGAGGAGTAGATGGTTATTAAGAGGTTGTAAATGGGTAATGGTAATACCATATTACTTGATAATTTATGAATTGGGAAATTTACCGACTTATCCTCTTGGTATGGAATGATGGGAACTTGAATAAGAGGGTAGTTGTTCTGGGGACTATAGTTCATATTGCCTTGATAACTGCCAGCATTGGAATAATTTATATTCTGAGGATAAATTATAGCATTAGGAGGACTGAATAACTGATTCATTTGACCTGTCACTTGACCTGGAATTTGATTTCCAACTTGTACCCTATGACCTAATTGACCGGCAATTTGCCCAAATATTTGACCCTGTAGTTGTTGATTAGCTTGACTTATTTGTGCCAAAGCATGCTGATTTGGAATTTGTTGAACAACACCATGTTGACCTGCAACGGGTTGACCTGAAATTTGACCTTGGCCCGGGAACTGATAATATCCAGGGGTAACTGGCGTTACTGGGGTTCTCTCTTGGTTATAATATTGGTAATTATATGACATCCTTATTTGTATATCCCTATAAGGGTCCAGGTAGTAACTAAAAAAAATTTCACCAAGATTTTAAGAAATCTCTCCTTTTTATATAAAATTACCAAAAGCGTTAAATGACTTGCAGATCAGAAATTTTCCAGGGATCAGTGAGATTTTTTACGATTTAAGGGATGCACAATGTTCCCTGAGCAATCGATGAAATTATGAGGAAAAAAAATTCAGTAGATGAGTTTGAAACAATGGGAAAAAATTGAAAAGGAGACTTTTGAGCAAGAATAACCTGAAAATTTTCCTTTGCTCTACGGACGATATTAGGTGAGCTCTTACTTAAGTTACTCTACTTGGAAGACTATTTGTAAATCAATTTAGCAACTAGATCTGAGCCCCGAAATTCCAATCCTAGAATTTGAATGTTTTTGTATAGGAGAAGTTAAAAAACTGAATTCGAGACGTTGGTTACGTAATGTTCTAGGCCAAAATTACCATCGTACATGTAGCTTTAGAAGATAAGCCGATATATAGAGTTCAAATCATTATATTAATGATGTCACGGTAGGCATAACCATTTGGTGTGCAGTGCCTGATAGCCCCGTTCGTAACAGTTTTTCCTGATGGCAGAAGAAAATGTCTGGATATAAAATACGACTTGCTCGAAACGGACTTCTAAGGCGGACCAATAAAGTTTGGCACCTAACTTATTATAGTTGAAAACACTAAATTGACTGAAATACTCGAGGGTTGCTTCAACCTAAACTTAAAGTATAAGGTTGTAAAATGTTTGGAGTGCTTGTTATATTTTTATATCGAAGTAACTCGGGTTATTGTAAAGACGGATTCTCGCATTGCTTACTGTCACACTTTTGGGTGGAGTCTATTGTGCTCTATTGTATTGTTATCATAAAAGAAAGTCGAGATTTACGTACAAATTTTTGGTTGACACCACGAAAATACAAACCATCAACTGAAATCTCATATATGTACTATAAACTACCCTAAACTTTTACTTCCTTATTTAATCTATCCGCAACAGCATCTAAAAACTCGGTAGTGGTAACATAACTCGATCTGTCAGTTTTACCTTGAGCTAAAGCTAAATCTTTAGTCATAACTCCATCAATAACAGTTTGGATGGTAACCTTTTCTAAAGTTTCAGCAAATTCAATAACTTCAGGAGTTTCATCTAATTTACCTCTTTGAATTAAACCTCTAGTCCAAGCAAAAATGGAAGCAATTGAGTTAGTTGAAGTTTCCTTACCTTGTTGGTGTTGTCTGTAGTGTCTAGTGACGGTTCCATGAGCAGCTTCACTTTCAAAGGCTTTTCCATCTGGAGTCATCAAGACTGAAGTCATTAATCCTAATGAGCCAAACCCTTGGGCGACGATGTCACTTTGGACATCACCATCATAATTCTTCAAAGCCATAACGTATCCACCTTTTGATTTAATCATTTGGGCAACCATATCATCAATTAATCTATGTTCGTACCATAATCCTTTAGCTTCGAAATCTGGTTTATAAGTTGATTCATAAATTTCTTGGAAAATATCCTTAAATCTACCATCGTATTTCTTTAAGATGGTGTTTTTAGTGGATAAGTATAATGGTAAGTTCTTGTTTAAAGCCATTTTAAATGAAGAATGAGCAAATCCTTTAATTGAATCATCAGTGTTATACATACTCAAACCAACACCACCAGTTGACGGATAGTTGAAAATAGTCTTCTTTACTGGTTCCCCACCATTTTCTGGAGTAAATACCATTTCTAATTTACCGGCTTCTTCAATAACTAAATCGGTAGCTTTATATTGATCACCATGAGCATGTCTACCAATCACAATTGGCTTTTCCCAGCCTGGAACTAATCTTGGGATGTTTGGTATAATGATACTTTCTCTGAAAACGGTACCATTCAAAATGTTTCTAATAGTACCATTTGGTGATACCCACATTTTCTTTAAGTTGAATTCTTTAACTCTAGCTTCATCTGGAGTGATGGTGGCACATTTAACACCAACCCCGTGCTCCTTAATAGCATTGGCGGCATCGATAGTGATTTGATCATTAGTCTTGTCCCTAGCTTCAATACCTAAATCATAATATTTTAAATCAATGTTTAAGAATGGGAAAATTAACTTATCTTTGATTCTTTGCCAAATAATTCTGGTCATTTCATCTCCGTCCATTTCCACAACGGGATTCTTGACATTGATTTTCAATGCCCTAGTAGTATTACTAAATTGTCTTAATTGTCTGAACATTTTATTTGTATAATTTAGTAAATGCCAAAATTAATGTCTCTGACTCAAAATTTTTCAAGTCTCGCTTCGCCGTTTCAGGAGCTCGGATCGGAGTATTGTTCTCTTGGTCTGATACGAAGATTTATCCTATAATTGAAGTTACTAAACTTGACTGGCTGAATTTGTGAGTTTTTATGACAGGATATAGGTTTGTAAGCTAATCGGGATTCATTATTGGGTTATTCGGAAATAGTGGATCACTGTTATCCAGAGTCGCCGCACCTGTCGCTATTTGCTTGTTTTGTGTTGAATACTTGACTAAAGTCTTCGATAATAACTAAGGTGAATAAGAACAGTATTTTCAATGAGCTGAATGTGTAATTCAATTTTATTTTAATTTTAATTTTTTTCAATAAATCGATTTTTAATGGAACCTGGAGAAATTTAATGAACTGTAAATTTTGCAATCCGATCGAAAAATGTAAATAAAGATTATGAAAATTTTTTTTTGGAAAGAGAATCTATGTCCACAAAGAGAATATAGAAAGCTCGACCTATACAAGTAACATGAATATATAGTTGCTTCGAGTACGTAAAGGATAACTCCAAATTTAGATTTCTATACAGAGATATCTCGCACTGACTGGTTAAGAGATACACGCCAAATCTCAAATTCTCACACAAACTCTTAATGACTGATGAACCAATTCAAATTTATAAACAGAAAATAAACACATTGACCTCAGGATCCGTAGCTTTGATAAATGAATTGACACATTTAGCAGAAGTTAACATTTATCAAAGTCAAGCGATCGTCTCAATTATTGAAGATCGTATATTTAAATGTTTACCTAGGTACAAATTGTTTGCTATATATTTATTAGATTCCATAGTGAAGAAGATTGGCAATCCTTACAATATCCTATTTGAACATAATCTATTCAGGATCTTTGTCGATTCATATAGATTAGTTGACTCAAATACTAGACAACATTTGATAGATTTATTCAAAACTTGGATAAATGGTACTACAAACTCGGGATTGAAAATATTCAACAATGACGTTATAGCCAAGATTGAAGAGTTCATAATAAAGGCTACTTCGCTAGATCAAGAACAATTAAGAACATCAGACCCTACAAAATTGAATGAGAGAGAACGTCAATTCAAGTTACCTTCTAATATTAGTTCAGAGCATTTTATAAGAGAATGTAATATCTTATTACAGTATATTATAACCATGAACCATCAGTTAGATGCTTATGAAAATACAAAATTTTTTAAGAAGAATATGAGGATACGAAACAATCTAATCTATAAAATCAATGATATCTTTGATTCTTTATACAAAGACCACAAGAATTTTCATAATAGAATAAACTATTACCACAAAAATTTAGTTGATATTAGAACGAGCCTAGACGAACAAAATTTAAAGCAAAATCTATTCTTACAAGACCAATATAAGCCAAACTTAAAGCCAGATCCAGATTATGTTAGATTACTAGATAATCCATTTGACGATATTAAAAATGACGAGGTGTTAGTATTATACATAAATAATTTTGGTATACCAATCAAAAATGAAGAAATGTTTAAACTAGTATCTCCTCCACCTGAAGAGAAAAAGCTTGTGACCGATTTTGCAAAATCAACAGATTGGGATAAGTTGGAAAGCAACCCACTAGGGTTAGATTTTCTTGATAGTTCAATTGATGCAAACTTAGCTACAGACATAGATTCGAATTCATACAAACAGTCATACAAGAATGAAAATGCAGACTCCAAGAGAAGTCTAGATGATAAAGTTGATGTGAAACCAGTTAAGAAGGTGAGATTCGATGTATGATGGCCCATTACAGTATTGATTATGTGAAGAATGATATAAGAATATAGCTCTATTCAAATATTAGAGAGAGTATAGTGTGTATATAGAAATATAATTAATAATGCATTAGAGATAAGTGAAACTTGAAAGTGTTCGAAAGAAAGTACGTAAGTACCCCTAATTACATGACGAATATATATTATGCGTAAAAACTCTTACATATCAAAAGAACCAGCTTTGTATAAATGCCAGTAAGTTGATAAGAATGGGAAACTGAAAAAGAAACCTAAGACACCCCAATAGTAAACTGAAAATGGGATGTATTTTCTCTTAACATTGAATGGAAGGTTGGAGTAGACACCAGTTTTTGGAGAACCATAAACATTACCACTCATAACTCTGGCGGAAGTTTGGAATTGTCTACCAATAATTCTTGGTTGGAATCTAATACTTTGTAATGGTAAAAATCTATTCATTATGTCTTTGTTTAGGATAATCCTACAAGTTTTTGAAGCGATTTTTTTTCAGTGCGCATTCATTGGAAGAACACAAATCACCAGATTTTTTTATGGTTTTAAAACGACCCGCGAAATATTGTCCAATCTTTTAACATTAAATTTCTCATCAGTTTATTTAACACCCTATAATAATAAATAACGATGGCTATTGCACCAATTACTGGAACTTTAAGAAGAAAAATCATTACTGACATAAGTATCGGATTCGGATGTGGATTCGTCTTAGCTGGTGCTTATTGGTATTTCGAACATAGACCATTAGTCTTAAAGAGAGATGCTTATTACGCACAATTAAAAGCCCAAAAAGATGCTGAAGACTCTGTCTAAGCTCCTTAATGGAAAAGGCTTTCAGCTTAACGACTACAATAGAGTTAGAAAATTGCAAGAGTTTTTATGCAAGGTATACATTTAATTATGGATGCTATTTTGTAAATCACTATTTTTGATTATACCATTGGTTATGATAATAAACTCATTATTTATTCCTTTAACTTTAAATTGTTCATTTAAATATTTAATACATGATATTTCACTCCATGTTACTCCCCCCAACCAAACTAAAATGGTCTTATTTGTATTATGAATGGATTTTATTTCATTAATGGGACCTTTGAACATCTTCTCTAGATTTAAATTCTCCCAACTAGGTTGTTTTGTGATCTTATTGATAGGTTTATAAACTAAAAATTCTCTGGAATATAAAGATTCGATAATTCTTATTATCAAAGGAATCGTATTAGATGGCAACGAAAAATTAGGTGATTTATAGTCAGTAATTGAATCTATAATGAAGTCTTCCTCTTCTTCAGGGTGCAAGTCCCAAAATTTATTGAGCAATGTGTAGTTGTTCTTATGTATATCAACACATCCAACTCCTTCATCCTCTGGAATAATGGATTCTACATCGGAAACTTTTAAAAGTTTATATTTTAGGAGGTTATCAAATTTCCATATTATTTCGATTCCATAATTTTCAACCATACTCTGTTTAATCTCATCTAGATCCTTACCCTTTATTCCATTATTTAATATGGAGATGATAATAATACTATTTATGGCAATTGACTCACTTAAGTTCATAGTCAAGAATTCTTGAAGTTTTAGTAATTGTGCCTTATAGGACATTTGGAACACGTCATTTTCAAAATTTAAAAATAATTCGTATTCATTGTATTTATGATCACCGTTAAACTTGATCGTAGTCAATAGTGACTCAGAAATATTCGTATGTTTTTTAACCAAATCCTGTTGTTTGTTTAAGTCCGACAAGTTCTTTATAAGTTTCTTAATTTCATGCAAATCTAAGTCAGAAGGATTGGAGTTATATTGATTCTTAAGTAGCTTCGCCAATTTGTTCAATTTTAAGCCGATAAGTGAAAAATTCAAGAATTTCAAATTATCGAATAATTCATCATTGATTTTGATTTGCTCATTCTCTAATTTGACCAAATCAATCTTTATGTCTAGCAAATCATCTATAAGTCCAATATAGGATAATTGGTTCATGACTAAGGGTAAAAAATCAAGATTTCTTTCCATTATGACCAAGTCATGAGTACCCTTTAGATTGTTTGTGTAAAACTCTTGTTGTAAGTTATTCATATTTTCATTCAAATATTCATTGAGTTTATTATTGAACAATTTATATAGCAAATTACTGTTCAACCCAATTGAGTAAATATTATTCCATTTAATTCCGAATTTGTCAATCAAATTTATCATACATTGATTCACGTCATTTATACTATAAATCGGCTCATTAAAGTATCTATTCACAGCTTGATCATCTTGCAAACTTATGATATTATTATCAATTAGTATTCCATCAAATTTCCAATTGAATATCTTAACATGTTTACCTCTTATACCGTATTGATGATTTAAAATGTTATCAAATGTCAAATCTAACCCTAGCTCCTTGTTAATTTCATATATTCTGGATTTGGTCAAGTTCTTAACAATTAAAGTGACCCTAGAATGATCAGGAATTTTGAAAGTCGTATGAGTATCAAGCAACACTACAATGTTTTGATGTTGGAGTAATATATCATTATTTACATCATTTACCCATACAATCTTATCAAATTTGCCTCGAGCTTTGAATTGTTGAAATGGAATTAAATAATTGATCAATGGTGTCAATTTACTATCAAGTACTAGTAAATGATCATTGGTAAATATTTTGTCAAATATTTCTAGCAATGAATTTATTGTAGCTTGATTTATATTGTGTAAGTTCATTACTTCGTTAGGTTCGCGATATCAATCTTGAGGTTATAATTACCTGAAGATGGTTGTAGAGGCAATAATAAAATAGAGAGGGCTGTTACCCAGAGAACTCGAATACTATTAGAAATTACTTATGAGCTTAATCAATGACTCTGGGAGATTGAATGTGAATAGTGTGGCCAATGGATGATTAATAACTCTAGACCTTAGTTACGCCCCGGGGATAGCTCTTACGAAACAAAAAGAAATGAAGCATTAACTCCAATTGTTTAATACTACACTGCAGGTTCTACATAGGGCCATCCCTACCTGGCTCCTATTTCGTGTACCCCTTAAAAATTTAGACTTTTAGTTTACTCTCGTCTGACTCATTTTCGCATATATTCATGGAGTTGAATAATAGAACAGAAAGGTCAGACCAATTACAAGCACAACCAACTTCAACCCAAGAGGAATTGGAGATTGAAGAGCCTATAATCGATAAAGATGAAATAACTTATCCAGACGGTGGCTTGAAAGCGTACAGTGTGATGTTAGGATCATTCTTTGGATCGGTTGCAACATTGGGAATGGTTAATTCGATTGGTGCCATTCAAGCGTTTGTGTCTACTCATCAATTGACTCATTTATCGACTACAACAGTATCGTGGATTTTTTCTTTGTACTTATCGGTATCATATTCTTCAGGTCTTGTGTCTGGTCCTATTTTTGATCACAAAGGAGCAAGGATTATTCTTGTGTTTTCTACTTTGTTAACATTTGCAGGGTTAATGGGAGCTGCTAGTAGTACAAGTCTATATCAATTCATACTAAGTTTTATTTGTTTGGGTTTAGGTAACGGTATTGGTTTTTCTCCAATCATTGGAGTTGTTAATCATTGGTTTTTGAGAAAAAGAGGGTTTATGACTGGGGTGGTTACTTCAGGTGGTAGTGTAGGTGGATTGGCATTTCCCTTACTTTTAAGGTACACTTTCGCCAAATATGACTATGATTGGGCATTGAGAATCTTGGCATTTATAGAATTAGGGTTATTAACTTGTTGTACTATTTTAGTCGAAGAGAGAGTGTACAGACCTAAGAGTAAATCTAAGTCAACTAACAGCTGGGAACAAATTGAACTTACAAGAGTGTTGAAAAAAATCAAATCAATCATAGATGCCAATACCGATAAAGCTTTTGTTCTTACTGCAGCGGCTTCGTTTTTTGCTGAATTGTCTTTAGTTTTGTTATTGACTTATTTCGTTACTTACGTCATAGCTCAAGGTTACTCAGAATCAACAGGTTATTTATTATTAACGATTTGGAATGCAACCAGTATTCTTGGAAGAATTCTTCCAGGTTTTGTCTCAGATTACTTGGGTAAATTCAATGTTAATATTTTAATGGTCCTTATGTTAAGTCTTTCTAGCTTCATTATATGGTACAAATTTGGCCATAGTTTGACTGCACTTTATGCCTTCGCTGGTTTAGGAGGATTTTTCTCGGGGTCAATTTTAAGTATGATTCCAGCATGCATAGCACAAATAAGTGTAGTATCTCAATTTGGAGAAAGGTATGGAATTTTGAATTTCGTTATCAGTATTGGTAATTTAGTAGGAGTGCCTATTGGTGCGGCTGTTATTGGTGATAGCAGTGTAAAGAGGTATGATGATTTTGTGTTATTGGTTTCATGTTTATCTTTGGCGGGTGTTATGTTGTATTATATGGCCAGGTTCACGTTAGTTGGCATCAAGATGAACGTAAAGGTTTAGGCGTATATTTATACTACAATTTAGCATCTAATAAATAATTTTCTTGTAAAATCGTAGCAAAATGAATTCCTTTTAAATTAAATAATTCTGCTTCAATCAGCAATTTCCCATACGTGACCGATAAAACTTTAACCTGGAAAGTTATGAATTCATTAGCATTAAAATCGTCATCATGGATGTAAATAACTCTTTCTAAAATTTGGTATTTAAAAGATGTTTGTATGACATCAATTCCATCCGTTAACTTAGCTAGCCCTAAGAATTTTTTTGGCTCAGGGTCGGCTAATTTGACAAAGAATTTCACCGTGTTATTATAACAATCTTTAGTTAAATCAAAATTTACTGGTAATGGTAGTTTGAACTCCAATCCATTGAGCAGTTTCAGATCAATCTTCGACAAATCCAAGTTTTCCACTGCTTTAGGGAATGGAACCTGAAATTTGAATGGATTTTCGACCTTTTTTATTTCATCATCTTCATCATCTTCCTGAGTCTTACCTTGAGCTCTTCTACTAGCTATAAGTTCAAGATAATCTTCATATTTCTTCAATTGCTTTTCATAGGAGTTTCTTGATGTCAAAGAACAATTCATGAACGTTACTATCTTTCCATTGGATTTGCCTTGGATGGATCTATTTACAAAATTTTTGCCTTCACCAATCGGTTCTAAATCCCATTGTAAATTTGTTGAGTCGAAACGATTATAGAATACGTGAATTCCATGAGGGGAAAAATTGTCGCCGACGTCAGTAAGAATGGTGTCCAAACCTTGACTCAATACAGTACCATATAAGTTATTGATCATGGGAGTTGTATTCAAGGTATGGGTTGAGTAATGATTAAGTAATGATTAAGTATGGTATTTAACTTTCCTGTGATTTTGTTTCCCCATATTTTACGAGCGGCGCGATAACCCAGATACTTCTTGTGAAATCATCGTTAAGAAGCTACTGAGGAAAAGCTTTGAAACTACACGAAAATCTACAAAGAGAGATTCTTAACAAATAATTAATGTATAATGAATAATAAATATAGGTAAAGTGCAAGGTTCTATAATTCTAGGTTCTAAAGTTTGTAAGTTCCACCAATGGTTTGATCGATAACCTCTTTTGATAAGTTAATCAAAGCTTCTTGAGTAACTGTAGCAATTAACTTCCCTTTGGTATCATAATATGATACTAAACATAAAACTCTTTCGTTACTCATACGGGTGAATTTGTAATCACAAAACAACCACTGAGTTGGATCAAAATCATTGTCATGAATGAATACGGAATGGTCCAAAGATACCCTGAAAAAATCAATACTTCTCATGGACATTTTTAATCCTAAACTTCTGGCTATAGTACCCAAATAAAGACTATCAGATAAATAAAGTAAACCACTGATTTTCATCTTGAATGCTAATTGAGGGTCTTGGGGTAAAAGATCAACGATCTTACAGAAAAATCCCATTTCTCTAGCTCCTACAGGTGTTTTAGCTATTTCATCTTTATCGAAATTAAAGAACACTTCAGGCAATCCGTGGGCTACTAAATCGTGGGTATGTTCGAAATAAAGTATTCCGTCTAATTCTTCTAAACGTTTTCCACCATATTCACTCAAAATCTTACTTGGAGGTTTAGCAAACTCATAAGGTATTCTTTTGGTTTCCCCTTTAGAGTATTGGACTTTTCTATTATGGATGCTATTGTTCTTAGTGAATGAACATGACAAAATAAAAACAAGCTGGTTGTTATGGTCTTGATACACTCTAACACTTTTGTTTATATAATTCTTACCTTGGGAATTCACCTCCACTTCATATCTCATTACACTTTCTTTTGAGCCTGCTTTTAAAAAATAGGAATGTAACGAATGTGGTTCAAATGAAGGATCTTCAATACTCTCCCAAACGGCAAGAACGCTTTGTACTACAAGCTCTCCTCCATAGGTACCTCTACCATTTTCTTCATATGGTTCTAATGGATATTTCCCTTTATAGACATTTTCTGATACTTTATTTAACAGGAACTTCTCCTGGAAAATACACTGGTCTCTATTTTCATAAATTTGTTCCATGATTGCAGAGATGGAAAGTTTATCGAGCTCTCATATACATTCGCGGCTGCAAAATCACAGGATTCTTCATTTAACCGAGCATGACTTGGCATGGTGACGGGGATGAACTCAAATGCCGATAGTAGTATTGGAGCTGATTCAGGTGCTAATGACGTTGAAACTTCTGGCGCAGGTGGGGTAAGTCTGACCAGCGGAATGTTGTATTAATAGTTGATTTTGAATAGTGTTATTCGGAGATAAGAACGCAGAGAATATTCGTGAAGACTTAAGCCTCTATAATATATTAAACCTCTATAATACCCAATCTGCAACTTCAATCTGCAACTTCCATCTACAACTTAGCCTTTAAATCAATATCATTCTTAAAGAATACTAAACCTTCTTGAACCATTGATGCTACCAATTTTCCCTTTTCGTTATAATAACTTCCATGGAACAATGCTCTGTTATTGGCAAACCTTGGTGATGAATATGAAAAGTATAACCACTTAGTTGGGTCAAAATCGTCATCATGGAAGTAGATGGAATGGTCCAACGAAACCGAGAAGAAGTATGGATTGACTCCTGTAACAACCTTCTGTTCAGGTTCTGGGAAATGCAAGATTCTTGAAATCGTGGTTAAGAATAATGAATCACTTATTATTCCCATTGATCCATATTTGAACTTCTGAGATAACTGGCAGTTTTCATTTAATCTGATGAAGAATGATAAGTTCCTATCACCTGGAGCTTTTCCTAACTCTGATTCATGAGTCTCTATGAATTCAGGTGGAATTCTATGAGCCACAGCCCTTTTGGAATTATTACTATGGTGACTTGGTAAATCTTCAGGTCTATATTTGTAGAAGATTTGATCAGGTGCTGATTGGTATTCAAATGGTCTTAAACCTTTACCATTCTTTTCAAAACTGATCGCCGTATCTTTTAAGCTATTTCTTTTGGTAAGGGAAATCATAATGATGTATTTCAATTCGTTGTTTTGAAACAACCTGACTAATCTGTTAGCAAAGTTCTTACCATTACTTAATTCTTCTACCTTATATTGACATGGAATAGAATCATCACCAGCTGCTATGAAATAGGAATGCAATGAATGTGGAACGAAATCTTGTCCAACGGTTTCTAATGCTACAACTATGGCTTGTGCACATAAGTTACCACCATAAACACCTCTAGATAAGGGGGATGGCTTGGATAATGGTTGTAACCCTTCATACTCTAAATGACCAATCTTCTTGACTGCTAACTTTTGTTCGACTACTGGGACACTGTTGGCTTCAACTGACATGTTTACTAATTCTAAGATGCAGTGTGGCTAGCTTATATACGATGAGCTTGTTCCTCGGTATCTTGTGAAAATGCGCAGGGTTGCAAAATTGTTGGCAACGGCTGCGAAACTTCCGGATAAGAGTAGTACGAGTGCTCAACAATAATAGTTTTAAGTCCGCTGTATGTCTATTACCATCGCTGTATGTCTATTACCATAAAACATTTCGATACTATTTGCTTATTGAAATTCTTTTTTAGATTTCGTAAGTCCCTAAAACCGAATAATTCCCTTTATACCTAAAATTTAGCTTTGATAAGGAAGTCGTCCTTTATAAACAATAAAGCTTCCTGTGTCATACTTGCAATTAATTTACCCTTTTCATTGTAAAATCCACCAGTAAATATGACACGATTATTTGACCAAACTGGAGACTTGAAACTGAAGTACAACCACGTAGTTGGATCGAAGTCATCATCATGAAAGTAAAGAGAATGGTCTAAAGAAGCACCAAAAACTGCTGGGTTAACTCCGGTACTCTGAAAATTATCTGGAGTTGGTAAATGCAAAATTCTTAAAACAGTTGACATGAAAAGGGAGTCACTGATGATTCCGAGTGAAGCATATCTAAAATTTCTAGATAACTGAGCACTGTCAATGAGTTTAATATAGTATGAGAGATTTCTCTCTCCAGGACTTTTACAGAGCTCTCTTTCATCTAACTGTTCTAATTCAGGTGGGATTTTGTGCACAACTAAGTTCTGAGGGTAATAATGTTGACTTGGTAAATCTTTAGGATCATATTTATGGAATACCTCGTCTGGTGGGGCTTGGTAATGAAATGGCCTGACACCTTTTCCTGTCTTTTCATAAATTTTCTTTGCCTGTTTAGTGCTATTTCTTTTAGTGAAGGAAATCATAACAACGTACTTCAATTGGTCGTTCTGGAATACTCTAACTGACCTATTAGCAAAACTCCTACTGTTACCCAATTTTTCTACCTTGTATTGACAAGTATGTGATTCAAAAGTTGGGGCAATAAAGTAAGAATGTAGGGAATGTGGAACAAAACCATCTTCAACTGTTTCAAATGCTGCAACAATAGATTGGGCACACAAGTTACCACCGAAAACAACTTTAGACAAAGAGGACGGTTTGGATAATGTGTGTAAACCTTCGAATTCGGAGTCACCAATTTTCTTGATGCCTAAGTTTTGTTCTACTTTTGATACGTTGATTGTTTCTATTGACATGGTTACTAAAGAAATTTCATAGCTCCCAAGCACCAATATTATATATACAATTTCGCTAGAACATTTTACGTTCGTTACGAGAGTGATTGCCGTAATGCATACGAAATCTAAAACTTAGCTCAACCGTAACCTGTGATTTCAAGTCTTGAAATTGATCTCCATTGTTGGATCACCGTAAACGCACGTTACTAGTAGTCCTTAGTAGTCGTAACAATTATCGTAAAGCATAAAGGACGGAGGTAGTGCATCACGTGAATTGACCCAAAAGTTTTATTGACTTATTGATCCAATTTGAGACAAGCGGAATTTAACGTAAATGCACAGAAAACGTAATTGCGTGAAACGCAGGTTTTACTTCCAATTACATCCATCTCAAGCAGAATACGGCCAATTTAGAACAATGACGGGGTTAAAAAGTTTTTTCATTAAATTAATTATAAATAAATGTCGAAATACGTGAGATCATCTCCGTGAAAATTTTTTTGCAACCAAGTTAAGAATGTGAATAATGTGAAAAATATCCCGCAATTGTGCAAGGGCTACTACTGGGTATAATAACATGAATAACGGACTTTGTGTAATATGACGTGTGATCGACGAGATGCCAATCTATGCTAACAACAGCATCGTGCATCAGACTTACAAGAAAAATCTAATTCTAACTTCACAACAAATGAAAGCCAATAACCTAAAAACAACGAAACATGCAATTAATCCTCCGAAGTAACCAGGTAAGTAGCTATTCAAGTTATAATAGTCCAACACATTTTGGCCAGTATTCAAAGTACAAGATGATTGGCCAGAACATTCAAAAACTTGATCTTGGAAGCTCAATTGGGCTATAATACCAACTGCGTATTTCAAGGGATTAATATAATTCAAAGCTTTGAAAATCATTGGCATGTGCAAAGACATCGTACCTGCCATGAAGATGGCCACAATCATTAAATTTGACAACACATTGATAGCAAGTCCTAAATGATTGAAGATACAATTAACAATTATACCTAAGCTTTCACCGGCATTAACTGCTACAAAACACGATAAGAACATACTAAAATACATTCCAGCATTCCTTGGTAGTCCTACTACAAACACAACCAAAGCTGAAAATACTAAACAAGTAATGATTTCAATAGCACTTTCAATAATAAAGTAAATTGATTGGAACTCAAAATTGGTGTACAACCCGTCTTTAAATTCTTGATAGAACAAATCCCTTTCAACTGGAAAGATGGCAAAATTATTAATTAATCCAATGAAGTAAAAATTCAATACCTCTTGCACCAAACCTAATCTATTACTTATACCAGCTTGGGAGTTCCTTAAAGGTGAAAAGTATAAAGCATGAATTATACCTAAACCTAAGATTTGAGTGGATCTAGTTATAAATGCGTCTCTTGATCTGATTGAACTTAATAATTGCCTTTGGAAGATTGCTTTGAACCTTATAAAGAACGGCCTTTTATCCAACTTGAAGCTTTTGACTTCAACCTTGTTACCTGAACTAAATTCGACCGTTCCATTTGATTGCCATTCGTTCATAAGGCGATCAACTCTTATCCCGACCTCATCTTTACTTTCATTTATACCTTGACTTATTATATCTAAAATATAATCAGCTATATTAACATTTTCTGGCTTTGTAAAGCCAATGCCATGAAGGTACTCTTCAATCCCATCACTACGTCCATTGTAGATAACGTTACCACCTTTTGCGAGTAATAGCATCGACCCAAATCTCATGAACATTTCTTCATTTGGCTGATGAATGGTGGTAATTATAGTAGTTCCATTTTCCTTAGTTAATTTATCTAATAATCCTATGATTGATTGAGAAGTTGTTGAATCCAAACCTGAAGTTGGTTCATCCAAAAATAAAATTTTCGGTTTGCTCAATAGCTGAATTCCTATGGAGACCCTTCTCTTTTCACCCCCACTAATTCCTTTAACAATATCATTTCCAATCACAGTATCAGCACAGTCGATTAAACCGATTTCCCTAATAAGGTTATTTATAATGGTAGGAATTTTAGGGTGCTCTTTAACATCTAATCTTAACTTGGCTTGGTAATAAAATGTTTCTTTAACAGTCAAATGGGGAATTAATGAATTGTCAAATTGAGTTACGTATGCTGAAATCTTACTTAATGTCGTAATTTTAATCGGTTCTTGATTTATTAGAACTCCACCTTCCATTTGAAACCTGGTACTTTTGGGTAATCTGTTTGATATAAGGTTCAACAAGGTGGTTTTACCACTTCCTGATGGTCCCATTATAACATTCACCTTGTTAGCTTCAAAATTTGCAGTTATTGACTTTAAAATTTCTATGGGTGGTTTGAAAGTCAATCTGTTAGGCAATGCTATTAGATTTATATGATACAATTGAATATTAACATCTTCATTCAAATCATTATCAAATTCGTAAGTAACTTCTTTCATAGCTTTCTGTTCTGGTGGTGGTTCATTCTCATCTTCATCTTCATTTTCCTGTTCCTCTTCTTTACTCTTCTTAACCTTTCCTAAAGATATATCATAATTTCTAAGCTTCAACCCAAGTGCTGCAATCATGTAAAATCCTAATAACCAAGCTATAAGAATTCCTATAGGTTCGGCTACCCAATTTTTTGGGAACCCTAAAATTTCTAGTTGGTAATTTCCACTATACTCTATACATTTATCTTCATCATCATAAGGGCAATCACCCATCCAATTAGTATATTGATTGGCAACTAAGGCACCAAATGCGTACCAGAAATAACAAATGTATTTGGTCCATCTAACATAAACTGGCATGGTAGAGGCATTGACGAAATAACCACAAGCACTATTCTGTAATTGATAAAAAATGTTTTGAATCATTGCTGTGGCTGGGAAGTTAGGGGCAACAGCAAAACCTGCCAATGCTGATGCCATGGCTATCAAATATACTAAAACCGTAACTGCCCAATATACAAGGAAATAATGGGCCCTAGAGCCTCTTAATCCATACATGAAGTAAGTTATGAAAGCAAATGAAAAACTAACGGGAATATCTTCAAGTAAGACTTTACCTAGTTTTCTGGATATAATGAAGCCAGGGATACTGACATAATTTTCAGTATATTCTCTGAAAAATAAAATACCATCATTTTCCCATAATCTTTCCATTTCTATGAACAATGGCATGAACCCTACAACTTCTAACATAACGTACATGCTAGAAGTAAATGACCGTATACCAGCTAAATCTGGGGTAGGCTTGTAGAACATCCAACCATCAATTACTGCCAAAAGCAACGATAATCCAATCAAAGAACCAAGTGAATAATAATCTCTATAGGTTAGGATGAACGTACGCTTGGTAAGAACTATTACTTCAGTAATGAACGAAATCTTTTTGTTTCTAGGGGGTTGGAAGAGCCTCAAATTTGATTTAAATGAAGTGGGAGTCACTGGTTCTAGATTTGTTTGGCGCAATTTCCAGTTATTCACTAATTTATCAATTTTATCAATAGCAATCTGCTCTTTTTCTTTGGAAGATGTATCTTTAACTGAAAGGTCCATAACAAAATCAATAGCTTTTGAGAAATGAAGTTGGGTAGGCAATAAATTCAATTCACGGAAATAGGTGATGGAATTACCTAGATTACCATAATATACCAACCGTCCTCCTCTTGTAAGTAAACAGATCTTATCAAATAATAACGATATTTCCGGCCTTGGCTGATGTATAGACAATATAATTGTCACACCTAGATCCGAAGATGACAACCTTCTTAGAACTTGAATTAACTTATAGGAAGAACTTGAATCTAAGCCTGTAGTAGGCTCATCAAGAAACAAAATCGAAGGCTTGTTAAGCAATTGGACACAAAGAGAAACCCTTCTTCTTTCTCCTCCGGATAAGTTGGTTTTACCAATAAAACTTGTAATTGTAGTATCACGTAAATGATCAATTTCGAGGATATTTAACAATGACCTTATTAGTTCAATTTTTTCGGTTTGAGTGACATCTCCAGGTAATCTTAAATCAGCCTGAAACTTTAAGAATTCCCAAGTAGTCAAACCTCTAGCAAAACTGTCAGTCTGCAAAAGATATGAATTCTTAATATGGCCCTTACCTGATGACTCATTGCCTACAAAATAATTTATACTGCCGTTGAAATCCAATTTCTTATTCTTCACATTTATTCTTTGAGACAAAGTATTAAGCAAGGTGGTTTTACCACTTCCAGACCCACCCAAAATCGCTAGCATTTCCCCATTATCTAAATCAAACGAAATGTCCTCCAAAATATGATGGTGAGTTTGCAGTTCCTCGTCCTTGGGCTTTTTACTCTTTACAGTAACGGACAAGTTCCTAACTTTTAGCGAGATCCTTTGGCTTGGATCAATTTTCAATATATCATAACTCATCACTGCTGCCAGTCCATAGTTTATGGTTAATTACTGTTTTATATATTCCTGATAACGCAATTTTTGCGCTTCGTATAACCTTCGCGGCTTGGCAACGTTTGCAGCCGTTTTGTGTATGATGCGTGGTGATGTATGATTTGTAAGAGGATCTGAGCCATGAACTGGGACAGCATTAGAGAACATTAAGGCGGAGATATGAAATTGGGGTGAAATTGTTCATATGAATGTTTTCTTCAACAGTTTGATAGAAACTACAAGGGGTAATTTGTGTGGTCATTAAGCTAGTTAAGGTTTGCGTTTTACAACATTACTACTACGATCCGAATAGATCTCTATGTTCCGAGCAGTTCCGGTTTATTATTAGACATGAGTCATTATTATTAGAAACATTATACGAGCGAAAAGCAACTGAATTGGGGTCCACGGAAGAAAATTTTAAACAATATGAAATGGTGGGAAACTGACGATTGCTTGTGACCATCTATATGTGGATGAAGCAGGTGAAAGGACCAAGGAGGAGAATATTGGAAGGGTAAATGGATTAAAAAGGGTCTAGACTTAGTCCACTGTGTAATTGGTTATCTCAAAAGTTTAAAGGCTAATTATAGGACCTATACCTTTGTGGTAATTGGATGCGATGTTACGCAGGTACAAACCCGGTACAAGTGGTACGAGTGGTTCGTACTCATTAGTTAATAGAATGGGTGCCGTACTACGCGCGCAGTAGTTTAGTAATAACCCCCGATACCTTGCTAAGCCTATATATTACCCAAAGGAAACGTCATCGACTTTTTATTTGTGTTTCCACGATTGTAACCAAAATTCTTTCTTGAATAACCTATACCCTACTCTCATCTTATACATTAAACAATAAATGTCTCTTGTTGGCCACTACCTCTGACCCAACAGCTCATCGTTTTGTTATAGCCCATATCAGTGCGCATCTAAATATATCATAGTTAAAAATAAACCAACTTCGTATTCTCATATAACACAAAAAAACGTCGTATAATTTGGGAAAGTTGTGGTAGTTACAGTCCGTCCTATAGTCACACAAAAGCATCCACAAATGAGTGACCATTTACATTTAAAGGACCAACCTGATTTTAGTCGGAGAGGGTCCTCGTCTACAGATCATTCAAACCAAAGAAGACATTCCCAACGTCGACCCAAATCGTTTTCAAATAGATCATATTTGTCTTCACAATCACAAAACGTAGATTCAACTGAAGAGGATACTACAGAGATCGTTGGTGATCATTCCGTACTAGCTACTAAATCTTTATTAGAAAATGCAGCGGGAGAACAAGATTTTAATACTATAAAAGAAGGGCTAAATGTAGCATTTGGTACTGGCGATAAAGGAGAATCAAACTGGTTCCCTATGCATGAAGCTAAAGACAAAAGCGTGATACCGTCATTAACAATAAATACCAGCATTGAAGAGCCAGCCATGAAATCTCCTACTCATTCCTTTTTAAATCCATTCTATGATAACTCAAGCCATTTAAATGTCCATACCCCTATATCTAATAGATCATTCAAAGACTTAGAACCAGGTGCTATTACTCCACCGCCAACATTTGCCATAAATGATCAAGAAATGGATCCTATAGAACAACCAAATAAAATTTCAGATTTAATTACAAAAGTATCGGATAGAATCTCTGGTACTGGAGCATCATCATTACACCCAGAACCAAAGAAATCACCGAACTCACCCAGCTTAAAGACAGATAGCTTACATTCTCCAAGTTTACACACAGCAAGCTTCCATACTACAAGTTTGCAGAATAGTCGAAGATCCCTGGCTTCCAATTTAGCATTAGATGGAAATAATTCATCTACTAGTGTGAATGTCAGACCTCACAAAACTCCAAGTTTCATTCAGTCAGTTGAAGAATTGAATGTTGATGATATGGATGAGTTTGAAAGAATTGATACCATACCCAATAGTAAATCAGTTGCATTTGAAAATGTGCCTTTCACTAACAAACTTAAACCTGATGCCAATATTTCAAATATATGGAAAACTGATTCTGCATCCATGTACTTATTTGGTAAGTCATTAAGGATATTCAGTCCGCAAAACAAATTCAGGCAATTGTGTCATAATCTTCTTGCCAACAAATTGAACAATACCTTTTTCTTAATACTATTGGTGCTACAGACGTGTCTTTTAAGTTATAGGCAATGGAATCCAAGTGCATTAGGTGGATACGTTGAATACGGATATAACTGGGCAGATTACGTATTAATGGGAATAAACGTTGTGTACACCATAGAAATGATGGTTAAAATTATAGCATATGGATTCTATGACGATGAAGTGATGTTTAAGGATTTAAATCTTCCATATCCTGAAAACTTATTGAAGACAAAATTACTTGAAGGTACCTGGGTAGTAGCATTAAAGGATTATTTCAGGGTTTTCTTCAGAGTATCAAGAAGAAGAGTTCAAAGACCTTCGTACAAGAAGGGGACATCTGATGATTCATACATGGATGAAATCGAATTACAAGATATAAGTGAAAGTCATCATAAACCTTTGAACCATGCTGATACGTTCCTTTTGCCTAAGAAGCCTTTGGACATAGATACATTACATATAAGAAGAGCATATATAAGGAATAGTTGGCATAGAATTGACTTTATTTCAATAGTGTCGTTTTGGATTTCATTATTCTTATCAATTGGCCATTATGACGCCGAACATAACATCCTTTTGTTTAGAGCCTTAAGTTGTTTAAGGATTCTTCGACTTTGTAACTTAACTAGAGGTACCTCATTGATACTTAAATCTTTAAAAGCTTCCATACCTGAATTAGTTGATGTGATAATTTTCATTGGATGTTTTGGGTTATTTTTTGGTATAATTGGAGTCCAATCATTCAAGTCCTCTTTTAGAAGGCATTGTGTTTGGTATAACCGCGACGATGCTTCTGATACTTTTATAAACACTGATAGTTACTGTGGAGCATATTTAGTAGCCGACGGTAGTGCCAGGCCGTATATTTTTGGAAATGGCGAGGCTTCAAGTAGTATTAAGGGATTCAGATGTCCTATAAATTCCAGATGTGAAACTTTGGATAATCCTCACGAAGGAACAGTTAATTTTGATAATATCTTCAATTCGTTAGAGCAAGTCTTTATTTTAATGAGTGCCAATACATTTACAGATATGATGTATATAACTATGAATACGGATAGTTTAACAGCCAGTCTTTACTTTGTGTTTGGGATTTTTATAATGACAGTGTGGCTTTTAAATGTTTTCATTGCTATGGTTGTTAGTTCCTTTAATGTTACAAGAGATTCTGCCAAAGATGAAAGGAAGAATCAAAAGGAGGGTGGACTTTTTGGAAATGCCGGTGCTCCTATTTCAATGCATGAAGAAGTTATCAGCGACTTGAAACGTCAGAATCCTGGATTAAAACTTTATTACACTTTTGAATTTGTTTTTCCATTATTAATATTATGTGACTTAATTGCCCAATGTCTAAGAACCACAACAATGAGTGTTACATTTGCTCATAGTTTATACCGTATAGAAGCGTCCTTCACATTATTATTTGTTGGTGAAATAGTTGTTAGGTTTGCTCTTTATTTCCCTAGGTGGAGAACCTTCTTCCAACTTAAAAGGAATAGATTTGATTTGTTGCTTGCAGTTATGACTGGTATCATAATTATTGGCCCTGTCAAGGAAAAATTAGGTCATGCCTATTATTGGTTGACAGTTTTCCAAATCATGAGAGTTTATAGAGTGATTTTAGCTACATCTTATACGAGAAACTTGTGGTTAAAAATCATGGGGAATCTTCAACAGTTGGTTGATTTAACGTTGTTCTATTTCCTTTTAACTTTCCTTGTGAGTATCATTTACTCCAGGTACTTTGAAAGAGTTTTAACACCAGAAATCGTTGAAAATGATAATGATATAACGTTTGACTTCCAGACTTTACCAAATACATTTGTTGGTTTGTACACTATAACGTCTACCGAAAATTGGACTACGATGTTATACCTGTTACAGGGATATCAAACATCACCAAGTGCCAGGGTTTTCTCAGCCATGTTCTTGATTGGATGGTTTTTGATATCTAATATGGTTATCTTGAATATTTTCATTGCTGTAATTGCTAGTGCTTTGAATGTTCCCGAAGCTGAAAAGAAGAGGAAACAATTACTACAGTTCATTGAAAACATTACTGCCAGTATTCAACATGTTGACAATGAAAGTGGAGCTCTCTCGAAGTATAAAAATAAGTTTTTCAAACGTAAAGGTATGAAGGAAGAGTTTCAAAAAGCTGTTGTCAATTTGCTATTGAGTGGTACAGCTGTCAATAACTTTTTGAATGATCATGATATGGCTATGGAGGACGAAGATATTAATGTCATGCCTAAGAATCGATTTGTGCGGTTTTTAAAGGTTTCATATAAGAGGATACAAAATATTTTCGATGATCCATTCATACTATCAAAACCAGAAATCGGACAATTGTCTAGTTTCGATCCAACTGCTTATGCCCAAAGAATCTTGAGCGAAAGAAACCAACTTATAAACCGTCAGAATGAGTTCCTTAGGGAAAATCCTAGATATAACAAAGTGTTTTATGTCATAGGACCTCGTCACTTCATAAGGCGGTTCTGCCAAAGAATTGTGAATTCAAGTTATGGTGAAAGAATTGATGGGGTCGAGCCTCATAGAAAAGTATCGGGAATATTTACGTTTATGATGTTCTTTGCCACCATTGCTTTAGTGGTTGCAGCCTGTTATGTAACACCCTTGTATAGAGGTGGGGTCGTTGCGAAGTATGGAGTATATAATTGGGCATTTTGGTTAGATGTTGGATGGATAGCTATCTTCTCCGTGGAATTTTCAATAAGGGTATTAGCTGATGGGTTCATGTTCACACCTAATGCCTATTGTAGATCGTCATGGAATATCATTGATTTTGTGGTTCTTATATCTTTGTGGATAGAATTTATTGCTTATTTAGAGAACAACGGAGACTTGTCAAGATTTATAAGTGGATTCAAAGCATTAAGAGCATTAAGACTTTTGACTATTAGTGAAACTGCTAAGAACAATTTCCATAACACTATTATTTCCGGAAGAGGTGTTATAGTTAATGCTGCAGTTATGTCATTATGTTTGATGTTACCATTTTCTATTTGGGGGTTAAATATTTTTAACGGAAGATTAGCTACATGCTCTGATGGAACTTCAGATGCTGCTTCTTGTATCAACGAGTACACAAACGAAGTATTCAATTGGGAAATTATGAGTCCAAAGAGTTACCAAAATCCTTTATTACATTTCGATTATTTTGGGCAAGCTTTGGCTACTTTGTTTGAAATAACATCATTAGAAGGATGGGTTGATTTACTTACAAATGTTATGAATATAACTGGTGAGGGCCAGCCACCTTCGAACTTTGCAAGTCCATTCAATGGTGTTTTTGTGGTTATGTACAATTTCATTGGAATTGTATTCATTTTGACCCTTTTCATCTCTGTGATTATTCAGAATTATTCATTAACTACTGGTAGAGCTTATATGACAGTAGACCAGAAGAGTTGGTACCAAGTCAAAAAGTTTTTGTTACAAGTTACTCCTTCTAAAAGAGAGAATCCTACCGATTTAGGAGTTATTAGGAGATTTTGTTATAAGATGACTATCGAAAGAAACCAGGTTTGGTCAATGTTACTTAATTTAGTGTTGTTCTTACATGTTTTGGCGTTATTATTGGAGAAATATCCTTCTGAAAATAGTTTAAATTACTTCAGAGATGTGATTTATGTAACAGCATCAGTGTTATTCACTTCTAATGCTATCATGTTACTTATAGCTCAAAGATTTAAAGTGTTCATAAAGTATAGATGGAATGTTTTCAACTTGATTGTAAGTTCAGGAGCTTTAATCACCACCATTATTGGATTCTTTCTTAGTGCTCAGAGTGCTTTTATTAATATCAACAAGTTGTTCTTAGTAGCAACATTGTTCTTTGTTATCCCAAGAAGTGATAGACTAAGTCAATTTTTAAGATTTGCTTCTGCAAGTTTACCGAACTTAATATCGTTGATTTTCACATGGTGTGTATTGTTTTTGGTTTTTGCCATAGCTTTGAACCAAATCTTCGGTACTACTAAAATTGGGGCTAATGGAACTAACAACCTTAATGTTAGAACTGTACCCAAAGCGTTAATCCTTTTGTTTAGATGTTCGTTTGGTGAAGGTTGGAACTATATTATGGACGATTATAGATTAGAAAACCCTTATTGTTCAACTGATGTCACATCGTCTGTCACTGATTGTGGAAATAAGCAGTATGCCTATTTATTATTTTTTGCCTGGAACATCATATCGATGTATATTTTCCTCAACATGTTTATTTCCCTTATTTTAGACAGTTTCAGTTATATTATGAACAAGGGAGAATATTCTGAATTGATTAAAAGAAGTGAAATTCGTAAGTTCAAAAAGACATGGCAAGCATTCGACCCTGAAGGTACTGGGTACATTGCTCCTAAAGATTTGCCAAAGTTCCTTCATAGTTTGGATGGAGTTTTATCGTTCCATTTTTACCATGGGAAATTGGAAATTCCCGTACTTTGCAATAAATGGTTTAGGAGGTTGAATCCTTTAGATCCTTATGATATTGAAGTGAGGTACGATGAGATCGAGAAATCGTTTCAAGAATGGGATATTCCAAAAATCAGGGAACGTAGAAAGTCATATGAAGTGTTTATTGAAGAAGCTTTATTGAATATGGAATTGAATAAAGAACCAGGAATTTCATTCAGAAGAATTCTACTTCAATTGCCTTTATATAGGACGTTTGAAGCGGGAACTTGTCTTAATTTAATTGACTTTTTAGAAAGAACTTTATTGTTACAAAAAGTCAAAAAGAGATTACATCAAAATAGAGTGTACGAGACAATAACTGCTTACATATGTAGATGGAAATACGTCGAAAACAAAAAGAAAGGAATAAGAAGCGATAATATCAAATTCGACAGTGAATTAAGAAGAAGAAGTTACTTAACCGGGGATAGGAGTCCACTCCAACAAGATCATTTTGATGAAGAATTTGAACTCGATTTTGGTGACGACGAAAAACTTGATGACTTAAAGCCAAATTCAAGATCCACTGCATATTTTGATAGTGATGATGACGATAATGATAAATCAGGGGTTTATGTACCCAGATCACCTGTCAATGTTTTTAAAAGAAAACAGGCATCACCGACAGTTCAGCCTCCAGTCTATTCCAGTAGGTCGGAGCTAGATTCTCCTACTGAAACAAATGAGTCACACAACGAAAGAACAGAATCACCCACAGATGAAACCACAGGTTTATTAGGGTCATTCTTCAATAGATCTTAGATCCTAGATCCTAGATCTTAGATACATAGAAATTATAAATATATATTATCTAATCAGTCTTCATATCGTTCAACCCCAAATCTTCATTTTGTTCGTGAGTTCTTTCAAACTCTTCAATACTCATGTTTGGATCATTATCTGGAGCATAGACATTCTGTATATAGGACGACCCTAAAGGATCTATCATGACAATAGTGAAGCCGATAGTACCATCAATGGCATCTTGCAATCTTGCAAAGAATGAAGTCCATCTGGTCTTTGTTTCTTCATCCATGGAATCAGAGGTTTCTGAGAAAACTCTGGAATTTAATTCTTCCAATACTTGGGTTAATAATCCTTCAATAGTGGTGAACCTTCCACCCAAAGTTCCTGGAGTCAAATCTAAGTTCAATTCTGGAATGCTTAATCCACAAGTCTCGGATTTTAAGATGTCTCTGGCCAAGTCTTCAGGGTCAGTGATTTTTAATATGATCTTTTTACCTTTCTCAGGTATCTCACCTCCAGTCTTAACTTCATTGGACTTGTATCCACAATGATCACAGTTGGTAGACATAATAATGACGTCTTTGAAGTGAGGAATGTTGATGGTTTTCATGTTGGTGACACAAGGTCTGAAACAGGAAGAACAAGTAGCATGGAAACTTTGAACTTCATTGTCCAAATTTTCAATTTCAGTTTCATCTGAAATGAATCCTGTTGGTTTAAGAGTTTCTTCTTTAGCACCAGTAGCAGCAGAAACATTTGACTCAGTTGCAGCTTTCTTTTGTTCTATTTCCTTTTGTCTGGCTTGGGCGACTTCATCAGCTGAAATTAACCCTAAGAAAACGTTTTGTTCGGCTGTTCTATTATATTCATACATGGACCACTTGTGACTTGGTTCGTTAGGAACATACTCGATCCATGAATTTCCAGCTGGATCATCAATAGAGAACGTCAAAGGCAAAGTGCCTGGTTCACCATTTATGTAACTCTTTACTTTATTAATGACTTCATTGATTTTTTCATAAACTTCGGGTTGGACCTCTTTTCTTTGTTCTTGGTCACTTTCCAAATCCTCAATCATTTCATTCAATAACCCTTCAATGTTGGTCAATTGACCTCTTTTTGGAGGAATTTCGATATCCAATTCATTGAATTTACATGTGGATGTTTCAGATTTGACAACTTGCCTACTGAAGTCTTTGGTGTCTTCAATCTTCAAGATATACCTCGATCCCTTTTCAGCAATTTGAGCAGCAGGTTGGATTTCACTGTTCTTGAGACCACAATGAGGACACTCAAATGACATGATAATGATCTCTCTGAAATAAGGAATTCTGGTTAACAACATTCTAGTGACCCCGTTCTTTCCACAGTTCACACAGTAACTTTCCATTTCTTGAACGGGATGACCTTCAACATCTGCCATTCCATATTTGATATCGGAGTTGACGTTTTCAGCTTCGGTTTGTGTTTGTGGTTCATCTTCTCTATCAACTGTCTCGGCTTGTTCACCTACGGTTTGGAAAAATTCGTCGGACATTTTGATTTTTTTCTCTTCTTGGTTGGAGGCTAAATCTTCAGGTCTTTTCATCGATGAGCTGAGTAATTCGCGATGATTTGAGCGGCGTGGTTTTTTAGTGGTACAAAAGGCTAAGAGTATTTAAGGTGGACTGGTGTGAGTTAGATGTGGGTTTATTGGTAGGGTTAGCTTGGTACTAATTTGGTACTAGTATTGAACTAGTTTTGGGGCTAAATTGTGCTTATTGCAACCACCCAAGACATGTCAATAATAAGGCAAACCTGTCAATATCTATGCAAATCTTGAACAAAAATTCATTTAACCGCTTTGGGACACTCACTATACCTTCTAGGAAGTTCTTCAACCTTCTCCTATTCGCTTATATAACGTCTTTGTTTTATATATCTACGGGTCCGATGAGTAGTGCCTCAACAGATGATGCAATTTGAAATGTCCGCACACCAACTTATCGGCCAACTTATTGACCAGGCGGGTCAAGTGACTTAGCAGAATAGTGGCCAGTGGCCCTAAATTTAGTTCCAGTTGGCCCTAAGAATTACACGTCCCAAATACAAACACAAAGGAACAATAAACCGTAAATATCGTCTAATACTGTGGTGTGGTGTCGAGAAATTGTCCCGAATGGGCCACAAAACACCTGGTCATTCACGCCCTTTGTCCCTATGGTGTCACAACAATACAACTCCGCATATCGCTGGTGTTAGTGTGGCTCTTGTAGAAACTTCAAACAATTCATCTAAGTCTCATCTCTTATCGTAACCATATCGACGTGTCCGGCTCAGGCTGGTCTCGCACTTTTCAACCACAGTTTTTCACAAAGTCATCCTACACGAACCACAATTGGTGTTTGCTTTAAAATCGTCTAAGGAGTATTTAAGTCGGTGAAATTCGTGTTTGTGGACGTACACAAACAGAGTTAATCATATCAAAGTATTAGAATATTCATTACACAAAAGCATCACACCCATAACCACGAGAGTACTGGCAAGGATAAGTAACGAAACACAAGCTTAGTAAGAAATGAAATTCGTAGAATCTTCAAAAGACCAGGATATACGTAAGGGTATAAACAGGTACAAAACCCCTGAACCAACCAGTGAACCCCATACGTTTTTGACACCATTTTTAACCAAACATATTAGTGGGTCGGCCAATGGATTACCCACAGATAATTATCACACCTATTGTTACCGTCATAACCCAGATGTCAGTCATAATAAGACCGTCGACGATAATAAAATGAAACAATTACAGTCAGCCATAGATAAGTTGTCGTCCAATGATAGACAGGCTATTACCCATGTATGGTCGATATTCAGTGCTGCTCCTAATTACCAGCGTAAGTTGATATTACAAGGAATATTATCCCAGTGCTGTTTCCCTACGTTGTCATTTGTGTCATCAGAAGTCAGTTCGTTGATTAAAATTGACTTTTTGAGCACTTTACCCACAGAAATCAGTTTGAAAATCCTTTGTTATTTGGACTGTGTGTCGTTATGTAACGCAGCGCAGGTACTGAAAACCTGGAAGAAGTTGGCCGATGATGATAGGGTCTGGCATCACATGTGTGAGCAACACATCGATAAAAAATGTCCTGAATGTGGATGGGGTTTACCTTTGATGCATATGAAGAGAGCAAGAGAAGAGTACGATGCTGAACCAAGTCTGTCACCATCGAATGAGAA
Organism: Yamadazyma gorgasii; assembly: GCA_003708985.3. Classification (NCBI taxonomy): domain Eukaryota; kingdom Fungi; phylum Ascomycota; class Pichiomycetes; order Serinales; family Debaryomycetaceae; genus Yamadazyma; species Yamadazyma gorgasii. Next base: position 1,469,248 of record PPPC03000003.1, on the reverse strand, counting down.
CGAGCTGACTAATGCAACTCAGCTGTCGCTGGCAGGTGCTGAAGTCGAAGAAAACGATAGAAAGAAGCGTAAGGTTGAAAAGAAGAAAAGACCTTGGAAGTCAGTTTATTCTGAAAGATATGCACTTGAAAAGAACTGGAGAAAAGGTATTTATACCACAAAAGAGTTCATTGGACACACTGATGGTATTACATGTTTACAGTTCAACTCCAAATATCTCATAACTGGGTCCTACGATACCACCATCAAAATTTGGGATCTTGAAACCCAAACCTGCATAAGAACTCTTAGTGGTCATACAAAAGGTATAAGGTCACTTGTGTTCGATAACCAAAAACTAATCAGTTGTGGATTAGACCTGACCATCAAAGTATGGAATTATCATAATGGGCAATGCATCAGTACCTACAGAGGACATGAAGATGCTGTTGTAAGTGTTGATTTCCTGGACAAAACCATTGTTTCTGGACTGGCGGATCACACGGTTAAAGTATGGCATGTTGATTCTAGGACATGTTACACGTTAAGAGGACATGGTGACTGGGTTAATTCAGTCAAGATTCATCCTCAGTCCAACACTGCATTCCTGGCATCTGACGATACCACTATAAAGATGTGGGATTTAACCACTCATAAATGTATCAAGACTTTTGGTGGAGTTGAGAATAATGGCCATGTAGGACAAGTGCAATGTGTTATTCCTTTCACCTATAAAGACAAGATTTATAACGATTACGAAAGTTCTACAGGTGACATTTCTAGTGGAGAAGAAGACATCGAATCCCCAATCGAAGAAGAATCAAAATACCCAACTCATTTAGTGACTTCTTCCTTGGACAACACCATCAAAATCTGGGATGTTAAAACCGGGAAATGTATCAGAACTCAATTTGGTCATATCGAAGGAGTGTGGTCCATTAGTGCTGACAACTTTAGAATTATCAGTGGTGCTCATGACAGGTTAATCAAAGTATGGGATTTACAAAACGGGAAATGTTTACACACATTTGGCAATGGCTCCAGCATCAGCTGTGTGGGATTAAGTGATGAAAGGTTTGCTGCTGGTTTAGAAAACGGGGTTGTCAAGATGTATTGCTTTGACAACTACTCCTAAGCAGTGGTGTATGTATTTTATGTATTTTAAATGGAAGTAAGGGTTAGTAGCGTAAGAGTAGAGTAAGAGTAGATGCAGATGCATAAAGCTGGTCCCAGGCGGACCCCACTCCATACGTCAGGGCCCGCAGTACTTACGTGGGTTAGTGGCCGACGATCCCTAATTACACTGGGGATCGGTTACGTTTAGGGTTAGGGTTTATGCAACAGTCCCAACAATTCTAGATTGGCATGTACATCAATACACGGTAACAAACAAACCTTTCTTAAAATAGTTGCCTAATTTGAACCTCATCTGTAACAAACCAAAAAATAAAAATGTTGGTGGGGTGCATTTTTTGCAGTAGCAATCCAACAACTCCGGACAGCATTTTCGAGTGTTTCAAAATACGTCTATTTACGTATTGTTGGCGTTATTGTTGGCAGTATTGTTGGTGCTACGGGCTGGCTGAATGATGATTTGGTGGGTTGTGGTTAAACTTGCTTTATCGAGAAACTCTCGAGTTGCTCATAGTCTTGAATATTTTTCCTGGTTCAACATTTTTTGGTAACCTTTACATACATGTAGTAAATCAATCGAAATAATATGTACCACTGTACATGTAAAAAAAAAATCTAACCTTACAGATACTTACTTAAAAATTGAACTAACTCTCGATCTAATTAATACCTTCGCGAGTGGTAAAAAATAAAAGCTTAATACAGTATCAAAACCTTAATGTTTTGGGTATTTATAAACATTGCAATATAAACAATATGAATAGCTCAAAAATAAAAATAAAAAACTTGACATAATTTAAAAAAATCACGGCTATATATGAGGTACAATACTTAGGTTATTACCCTATACATGTCGCTAACTATCTATTTTCTGATATTGCCCATTATGCACCTCACTGAAAAGATTTGCAATTTTGCATACAAAAAAAGAAAGTAGAGTTTATATACACCTTTACTACACATCTTTATCTGGCTATCAGTTTTTACTCTTATCTCTACAAGTAGTAAAGGAACATAGCCCAGCTCAAAACCGTAGAAAACATTAGAATAATAAATTTCATGTTAGTGATGGCGTCAATTTTCAAGCAACAAGTATCATAGTATTTTTACAGCAATCACTAATTAGTATGAGGATTGCTTAAACAAAGAAAAATCAAGCACACACTGAAAAGAAAATTTTTTTTGCCAGATGGTGCGACATCTACCTGTTTTAACAGGACACATTTTTAGTGTAATTTATACCTATTAGGAATATAAATCTAACAAGTTTCACCTTTAAAAAATTACCACCCACAAGACCTTTAATAAATAAAACGAACAATACCCACCACCACCTTCAAAGTATTGTCCAAATTTGGGTGTTGGACATCTTGATGCCTTCCACAACTCTTATTTTTTTTCTCCAGTTCTTTCTCCAACTTTTATGTGCCTGTTCTTTTATTTGTTTTTTTTAGAGTGCAATTTATAGTTTATGGAAAAAAATGGCATCATGCCACTGCGATTTCTTTGATAAGCCTCAGTCAGAAATATCTCTTATCTACAATAAGGAGATACCTAAAACTAAGTTAAGGTATTAGGTTGTGAAGTGGAGTCGACAAGCCATTATGTGGATCAACAATCATAAGATAGAACTGCCTCTGCCTGATATGCATCGAGCTCAACAAATATTAGGAGTCAGTGGGGTTTTCATGTAGAGCTATGAGCACCTACCCAGAACCTTAATTAAACGCGTTTCTTCACGACATTTCCACACCCTGGCAGAAGGTGATGGAAGGTATGAACAAGCCATTGTCATGAACCCCACTGTTTCAGGCAGCTTGGGGAATGGGTATGTTGCTGGTCGCGTTGGTCCAGCATTGATCCAGTATTGATCCAGCGAGTGTTATGGGAATAATAGACTACGGTATGGACTTACTATGGCAGTGTATAAACGAAAGAAATGGATGCCATTGGAATTCAGGGGAAGTTGCCAGTGACTTAGAGAGGGTCCTCCGCAATTCAAGAACAATTACTACCACCACAGTAACACCACAACACCACCACATTCAGTAAATTAGTGCCCTATACTTCCTGATACGCCTATTTTACTGAACTAAGTAAACGACATCCTATTTACTCAAAGTGGCAGAATATCGCGACATGTTCTGCCTACGATTTAAGAGATTATTCTATGCGCTCCACAATGCCGAGTCCGCCGCAAAATTAGTACGAGGGGGGTAGTGCCACGACGGCTGCAAATTTTTTTATATCCTTAGTAACATACGATATTGTCCGATATTCGCTTTATATTTGTGATGCAATCGTGGTACATCTGTGGAAGCCTTGTGTAGACATCAGTAGCGTCACCTGAAACCGGCTTAGGTTTGTTGGGTTTGGCCTTTTCCAGTAGTTAGCAAATCATTCCACACAATAGAGGGCTAACAATAGGCCATTTTCGGAGTTGCTCATTCGGCCAGCTACTGGTTAACTTAACTTATTTGGAAAGTTTATATTAAAAGCTTTTATTGAAAGTTAAAAAGAGGGTTAAAACAAACATTAGAAGATAACCTAAGATTATGCATTATCTACATCCTAACCAGTAAGACTATAAACTTGATGCTAAAACAAACTAAGTTCCTAAAAGTGACAGGACACTAAAAGTTTCACTCTCCTTTTTATCACTGTTGAAAAAACAATAATTATCTATTAAATCCTTGTAACTCTTGCTATTGATACTATCATTCTTAGTTAAGTTGAAACTTCCGGGAACTCCTGAATCAAAGTTGTTGAAATTGTTAAACTCCTGAAGTTTTGGAGTGTTGGCGTATTCACTAATAGTGTCAACGTTAGTTAAAGTGTCGGTGCTGTTATCATGGTGTTGATTGTTTAATGACGATAACAATGGTGACGATAAGTAGAAGTTGTTCTTAACGTAATCAATATCTAACTGACTATCGGAATTAACTCTCTTAAGGTAACTGTTGGAATATTTTGGTTTTGATTTAGAAAACGAATCATGGTGGGACTTGAAATTGTCAGCGTATGGGTTGTAAAGAGGTCTTGGACTTGGTCTTGGTTTATGTCCTGCCAATGCTTCGCTGAAATTGAAATTATTAAAACTGGTATTATATGGATCGGGGTCGTTTTTAATAATTTTGATCAAGTTGATTTCGTAGTTCTTGAAATCGTTATTGTCCCATAATTCTTGATTCTTAGCAACATACCTCAAACAAAACTTAAAGTTATTCTCCTGGTAAAACAGATTAGAATTCGATATGAATAATGTGTTTAATGGGATTTTAAACACAAATCTATCGTAGCCGTTACGTTTCATGCTTGTGGGGAAATCTGGAACGTAGATTGATGGCACTTCAACTATGGTGTTCCAGTTATTGAACGTATACTTCAAACTGACGTATTTTTCAAATGACAAATTTTTAACAGCAATGTGCCCTAACAAATATTTCTTATCGATGGAAATGAAGATTCTTTCCAAGAATATTGGTCTATTCTCATGCATTAAATTATCACAATTGTTTTCTTTGAAATTTACAAGATTTAATTTCCAGTCGATTAATTTGGAATGTTTTGGGTTGGGATAATTAGTGGATCCGTTGAATCTGGCGTGTCCAAAATCTTCTTCTTCGTCACTCTCTCCGCTGTAGTCGCTGGTATCGTCAGTGTCATCTTCTAAGTCCAAACTATTAAACTCGGGACTTTGAACTACTGGGGAGTTGGTGGCACTTATGGCATTTGGCTTATCTTTTTTCCTGAAAAATTTTATATCAAATGCTGTTCCAAAATGAACTTGTTTGCTATTAGGAGTTGAAGGCAACGACTTGGATATGAACTTGTCCTTCAACGATGACTTGAGAATTTCACCACTCTTTTTACGTACTAATCTCGCACCAAAGTAGTCACCGCTTCCGTTGCCAACATTGGCGTTGTTACTGGTATCAGTACCATTATTATTAGTGGTGGCATTGGCGGTGGTATCATATCTATAATTGCCGTCATAACTGTTGTTACGACTTACGTTGGTACTGCTGTCAGTGTCATCTTTGTCGTCTTTTTGTGGTTGTATCTCATCTCCATTATTCTCGTTACTAATATATGATGAGTCTTTATTAAATTGGGAATTTCTGTTCAAGTTCAAGTTAAGGGAGTTTTGGTTTATTAAACCACTCGACCTTGCTGGTTTGTGTATGTACTTGATCAGTAGTGGTTCATTCATGACCGTATATTAAAAGCCGTTAATGCTTATAAGACTTATCCTCGTCTTTGTGGATGAAATAAATATTTTTCACCTTAGGGGGATATAGATGGTATTTTAAGGGTTGTTAATTTAAAAAAAAAAAAAATACTCCCCAAAAAAAAAATTTTTTTTTTTATTATTATTATTAATTACGACTTTTTTTTCTAATAATTTACAAATAAATCTTTGTAATCAGGATGTCGCCTTTTTATTGTTATATAGATGAGTTAACCTATACCCTATTGCCCGCTATATATGATAGATTATAGTATAGATTACTCTAATAACTACACAAAATGCCTCAAAATGCCTAAGATGCAACCGTTGCCCCGGCTAAACATGTCATGCAAATATATAGGAACATATGCCGTGTAGAATGTTCTTCCCAATTCATCATCTGATAATCTCGGAACCTATGGTACTAATGATCTCATTCCTTATAAAGTTTATTTATCACCGCATAATTAGTAACCAGCGTTTTTTTTTTTACTAAGGTGACTCCAGACAAAGTCACCGGTTTTACTAAAACTTATTAAGAGGTTTCCGGGGTCAAGGTCATAAGTTAGGTATGAGCCCTAGTAACAGTGTTATAGGCTTAGGTTACTAAAGAATGCTGGGGCTTGGGGGCAGTATCCTATCTCCCACATTTACTAGGCCACACCTACTAGTCCAGGCTAGGCTAGGCCATGCCTATCGCACAACGCTTAAAATTCCATTTCTTTAATCAGGTCCTCTAACTACCTTCCTATTTAGTCTTCGTTATCTCCCATTCACCCATAAAATCTGATGTTTTTTTTTGAAAAGATTTACCTTTTTGTGATCGTTTCCGGACAGTGGCGTTCAACCTTTATCCGCTTACGGTATTAATGCTTGGTCTACCCATGGGATTACCTCCATCACCTTAAACAAGACAACTTTTGATTCTGTGACTATAAGCGCTACAAGCGGAACAGGTGGTTTTTGTGCAGCCGAGATTGTTTAATGTCGGCGTATACTGTAGAAGGTGGTACTGTGTCAAGTAGTACCCCGTACGAACTACGACCTACGAACTACGACCTACGACCTACATCGTACCTTGGTAATAATCTCGTACTAAACGTTCGCTCCACCAAAGTCGTCTGGGGTCGAATATGATTGGTTATGAACATTGTCAAGGAGTCATTCAATATACGAGAATAGTTGAATACAACTCCACGTAATCCGACATTATTGTAAGACAGTTTATACGGATAGTTAGGGGTTTTGCCGACAGCCGATAACGACAGGTTGGAATAATTGCCATGGTTGGCCGAAGTATTCTTTCGGGCAACCTCCTAACTTTACCTTAGCTTATAGTTTCCCTAGTATATTCCCCTATATTCATAAACCCCAATAAAACGAACTCTGGTATGAAGTACATAGAGAATGCACGAGTATAAACAAAGGTCACAAACACCGAAGTGCAAACTTTAAAAACATGACCACAAACACGCAAACTGAAGCCACATACGGAACTATACACAACTACGTTTGTATAAACACCTGACATAGCTGACACAAGCTGACATAACCTAACACAAGCTGAAACTGACACTGACTCAATACTTCTTTTGTTTATTTACACTATATACACCCACATGGTACTACTACACCTGTCCTTTTCTCAACTCAAGCCTGGAATGGTGGTTTACTATCTAAATATTTATCAAATGCATCATTGTTCTCAGGGAATGGTCTTTTACCTAACAACCTGATCATATCTTGTCTAGTTATATGTTCTTTCTTCAAGAGTTCCTCAGCTACCAATTTAACCTCACCCGACTTTTCCTTTAACAATTCCTTACACTTGGCATAACATTCACTGACGATTCTTTTGATTTCCTCATCGATGATTCTGTTGGTTTCGTCACTAAATGGTTTAGTTAAATCGTCCTGGTTTCTTGTATCAGCATAATTAACCATACCAACCTTAGGTGACATCCCCCATCTTAAAACCATCAGTTGTGCCATTTGTGTAACTTTCTTAAAGTCATCATGGGCTCCACCAGTTACAGATTTAAAGTTCAATTCTTCACTTACCCTTCCACCCAACGTCATGATCATCCTATCGACAATTTGTTTGGTACTTAATAAGTATTGGTCGGGTGGTAAATATTGGGCATACCCCAAAGTTCCTTGTCCTCTGGGAACAATACTAACTTTCAATAAAGGATGGGCATGTTGCAAGAACCATCCACAAATGGCATGTCCTGCTTCATGGTATGCAACAATCTTACGTTCTTCTGGTGATAACACTTTTGATTTCTTCTCAATCCCACCAATAACTCTTTCAATAGCCAACTCAAAATGATTCAAATCAACAGCTTCAGCATTGAATCTAGCGGCTATTAAAGCTGCTTCGTTACATACATTGGCAATATCAGCACCGCTAAATCCTGGAGTCAATGCTGCAAGTCTACCGCTCAAATCATGATCAATATCTTTGACCAAAGTTATCTTCTTCAAATGAACATCAAAAATCTCTTTACGGTCACTTAATTCGGGATTGTCAATACTTATATGTCTATCGAATCTCCCAGGTCTCATTAAAGCTTTATCCAAGATATCAGCTCTATTAGTACCCGCTAAAACCACCACATGATCGTGGCTTTCAAAACCATCCATTTCAACCAATAATTGATTTAATGTGGTTTCTCTTTCGTCATTTGATCCGCTGGCATTTCCTTTGGTTCTGGCTTTTCCAATGGCATCGATTTCATCCACAAACACAATCGAAGGTGCGTTTTCTCTAGCAGTCTTAAACAAATCACGAACTCTTGAAGCTCCTACCCCAACAAACATTTCAACGAATTCCGAACCTGATACTGAGAAAAATGGGACATTAGCTTCACCAGCAGTGGCTTTGGCAATTAATGTCTTACCAGTACCTGGAGGACCGGATAAAATAGCCCCTCTTGGGATTTTGGCCCCCAATTTTTCATATTTTTCGGGGTTTTTAAGAAACTTTACAAATTCCATGACCTCTTCTTTAGCTTCAGTCATACCGGCTACATCCTTAAACCTAATTTTAACTTCACTTTCTTGATTGAACTTCTTGGCAGTACTTTTACCAAACCCTAATGGCCCATTCATACCACCCATTGAACTAGCAGCTCTTCTTGACATAAAAAATATGGCACCCAAGAATAAAAAGGTTGGCACGAAATTTATCAATAATTTGCCTAATGATCCTTCATTAGTATAAATCACAGGTAATCTGTTGGCAGGATCAATGCTTAAATTGTTTTGATATTCCTTTAAAGCATTTTCAAAGTTTTCCATTGATCCTATAGTGAAATAATATGAGCCTGGGTATTGGTTCTTACCCACATCATTAAACTCTATGTATACAGTTTTATTGTTTGCAACTATTAATTTGTTAACCAAATGTCTTGATAAGTAATCATTGAAAAAATCTTGCATAGTGATTTCTTCATAACCATTCATAACGGCACTAGAAATTCCAAAGATAATTAATCCACTGAAAAAGAAGAGTTGGATCCAGAAACTACGATTGAAGGTAATATCAACTTCAAAAATCTTTCCACTATCTTTCTTTCCTTTCTTAGGTCTAAGAGGACTTGCAATGGGACTATCTTGTTTCAAATAAGATTCAAACTCTTTTGGACATATAGGACAAGTGATTTCTTTATCGGTTGCTACAGGGACATCACTCAAAACATCAAAAACCTCGAACCATTTTTCAACAACCTCTACCGATACATCCACACTATTGGCGATTTCTTCAATAGACTTCAAAACTTCATGAGTTTCTAAGACTCCAGAATAATGGTCGAGAATTTCTTGAACTTGTTCACTGTTGAACGTTATATCAGCGACAACTTTATCATTATTTGCTAAATCATAATAAATTCTGTAATGATTCAATATTTCATCACCGGTCATTGGAATTGCATCTTTGTGAAGGTTTTTGAACTCTCCAATCAAATCGTCCAATAAGATACTTGGAGTTACTGTCTTTCCTTGATCATACTTTTCACATTCTCTTTTGAATGTAGATAAAGTGAACTTGAACCTAATAAGGAGTTGGTCTATGGATTCAACACTATTATCAGAAACCTTAATGTCAAATTGAGGTTTAGGAGCTGTGTTCATTGATTTAGTCATTTCTCCTATTATTGCTTCCTGCTCTATCAATTTGGCTTGAATCCTTAACCTATCAAGGAAATTTGCTTGCTTAAAGTCCTCTTTAAGTTGTTTTAGTTTCTTAATCTCTTGTTCAAGTTTCTTGGAATTGTCATCTTTATGAGGGTTTTCACCGAATTTCAATATTGGCGATTGATGTATATTACGTATTTGTGTCACAAAAGGCTTTATGGGGCTTTGAAAATGATGGTATGATTTGATTAACCTAGGATTCAACCTAAGTAATCTAAGTTGAATCATTTGCCTTTGAAAATTTTTCGCACTCCTGACTGTTTACCTGACTGTGAAGTGGAGGTAGATTAGGGAAAGCTTTGACGTGCGACCTTCTATTTTGTGAGGTGAGAGCTGCAAAAAATTAATATCTAATGTACTATGTACTATGTACTATACAACGCCTAAACCAAACTTCTCATATATTTCTTACAGCTATAGCTTATTGTGTTATATGGTGGTGAATTCAACTACCACAGGTCTGTGGTCACTGAATCTAAACCCTTGTTCAGTCCAGGTATCAATAACATTATAGCTATTAATTGATACTGGAGACCCTTTTTGATTGACATCTTGAGTGCACCAAATAAAATCAATAACAGTGTGACCATCTGAAGGTTCGAACCCAGTATAGGTATCTAAATCGGACTGTTGGACCTTAGTTCTTACTCTGGTATCAGATAACAGTTTAACTAAGGTTTGATAACTAGCATCTGACGAAACAGAGTTAAAGTCACCAGCTAAGAATGTTTGGTAGTCATTAGGAATTTCTTTGATCCACTTACTTATTAACTCACTGGACTTTCCTCTAGCTTCTTCACTCTTATGGTCATAATGAGTGTTCAAGAAATTAATTTTAACTCCAGTTTCAATGTTCTCAAGAGTTGTAAATGTTACGATTCTAACACAAGCAGCGTTCCAGAATTTGGAGGGAATATCAGGAGTTTCACTCAACCATTTGGTAGTAGAGTCAAGTAACTTCCATTTATTGGTCTGGTAAAATACGGGAGCATATTCTCCTTTTTTAACACCATCGTCTCTTCCTACTCCATAATAACCCCATTCGTTGCCAGTTCCAGCCTCTCTCTCCTGTTGGTTGAGTCCACGAAGAAGATCTTTAAGTTGGTGATGCTTTAATTCTTGAAAGCCTATGATGGTAGGTAACCCTTCGGTGTGATGGTAAACGGTTTTAATTAGTTCTGGTGATCTGTTGGTCCATCTGTGTTCATGAAAGAACCTGGAATGAGTATCAACTCTGACATTTGAGCTCACGACTCTAAAGTTTAAACTCTGAGTCAAATCCATATTATTCTCTGGGAATGCAAATCCTTGGACCATAAGCAAGAAAACGACTATTACGCTAAACATGTTGCAAAATTATACACAAAAACCTAATTTGAAACAAACAACGTTTGGGAAAACACCGTTTCCAAAAAAGGGGCACGCCGGGTTTTTATACAACCCTTATGGCTTAATTTCAAATCACATAATCATAAAAAATATTATGTGGTAGTAAAGTTATTTTTACACACGTTTAAGCCAACCGTGCGTGGCTCTCTTAGAGGCTTTAAACTGGGGCGGAAAAACGAGGGTTGTTGCAAATGTTTCTTAAGGGAACTGGCCATATTATAAGAGTAAACGCATCTATAGGATACTGCCGTATGTTATTAGGTGTCTAAAACGTCAATGTTAGATTGGCCCAGGTGGACTTGTATTAAATTGGCTATTTATAACCAACGTGATCCATCTCAAATTTACGTTGTTCCGCATTCTTCTGGCCCACCACCCGACATCTCGCCTATTGTTAAGCGCCATTCTTACGACATTTTTCTGTCAATTACAAATTTAGTAACAGTGACGCATTTAAAGTTTGAGTGAGGCCTGTCGATGGTAAGCCACCTCTTTGACGGGCTATAAATAGACAATTTCCCACCTATTAATAGCAAAAGTGGGTCAAGTTGAGGGATTTTACATTGTTTGAACTTAAAGTTAACTTGGTGGCAAGGGCATTTACAACTAGAGTTCAAGGCTTGGGGTTATACAAAGGTTAAACAAAGGTTAAACAAAGGTTAATGAAATAAAGTTTAAATTTAGAGTGACGTTGTGGAGAGACGTTCTGGGCTAGTATTCCAATGCTACTTCAAATACTTGTCCTTATCTGCTGAAATGGATCTTTTGCTATTTCTCTACAATTTCTAATTCTTCTTCATTTTGCACATAAAAAAAGGATATACGCAAGTATAAAAGATATTTGTCATTCCTGAAGTTATACATGTCTGTTCATTAAGCCCAATTTTCATTCGTTCATACTTTCCTACAATACAAACAGTTGATTTCGGCACTTTGACAAACTCGAAAGAACAGGTATTTCATACCTGCCCTTGCTTTCTCGTCAATGACAGTCGGGAGTAGCCCCAAAGGTTCTATATCGTTTTCATATATTATCCAATATCTTCCATTAGGACTAATCCAACCTAAAAATCAAGCCTTTCTACTTATTCGCTCTTATGCAACACTGCTACGTCTATATTCGTATATATTGATAAATCAATCGCCGCACGTAGTGTGTGAACCAAGGTTGCAAAAATGTATTTAAAAACGATCTATCACTTTTTGTGAAACCCCCTGAAAAGATTTATTACAAGTATTACCAATGCAATCAGACAACTACACAATAATTCTCGATCTTGACCAAGATTTGGCAAAAGTTAAAAATAATCGTGGTCAGTATCCAAATGGTGATATCACCGTCAATATTTTATTGGAAAACCATGCTAGTTTATGCTTATTTTATGGTATCAATAGGGTGTTACATGACAGGGTAAAAAAGTTGTTTGAGGTTTACAATTTAGATTTCGATTCTTTAATCCGTTTGAAGAGATTTGAAACCAGAAAGAGAAATGCATCTAGTAATGCATTGAATCCGATTCATAATTTTTCTGGTCTTTTACCGCCACTTAACAACCAAACTATTGAAGAGTTAATCAATAGCGGAAACAGGGGAAGACTTGAAAGACTAGCAACATTTTATGAATTGGAAGTTGGTGGTCAGTTGTCTGACTTATGTGATTCTCTTAGAGATTATTTAAGAAGTGCTGAAATTGACCCTAGCTTAAAAGCCAACACTGCTCAGGGCCGCGCTGTCTACTTGTCTTACCTTCAAACACTGAATATGGCAAGAGATATTAACGGTGCTCCTGTTATGCTGGAAAATAACATTAGACTGATTATCACTAGTATTGCTAGATTGGATGAGAAGGTGGATGGGTCGATTACTGACATGCAACGTTCAATTACTGAAATGCAACGTTCAATTACTTCATTTAGAGAGTCCACTGAAGAAACCTTTGCCAGTATCAGAGACTCAATTACAAGCCTCCAGCAATCAAGCCAACGGTCGGAAGCCAGATTCTTGAATTCAATGCTGAACTTTGAGGATATTACTATGATTCAATGGCCCCCCATAACCCATGCAGACCCCACTATTAACTTACCTACAACTTTTGGTGACTTGCAACAAACTTCCGAAGCGGGCTTAAATCAAATTCTTAGAGGTTTCGGTATCCCTGTAAGCGGTACCATGGCACAAAAATTACGTCTCATTTGCCACTACATTGGTATCAAAAATGAACAGGTTTAATTGTTGCAGGAGTCTGCATGGATTGACAAATTGATTAGTTGCAATTATTTACGCGGCTATTGCTAAAGAAGTTGCTAATTAATTTTGCTAAAAAATTACTTATAAGTTAAGCAAGTTCTTAACTAGTGTTTAATGTTGTATTGTGAAAGTGTAAGTGAATATATAAAACCCAAATTTTGTCATTTTGTTTGAGTTCGCAGGATTATAACTGTGTATGTAGAAATTTCGACCTTTCAGATAGCACCAGTGTTCTCCCTTTTTTATTGTATCAGCCATTGTCGAAGAGTTTACTTAAGACTTTAGATTAATTGCTCAAAGGGCAGGGGTCAAGGGAAATTAAATTTCAGGCATTTCGCTGCTTGTGACTATTATCAAAAGGTAATAACCATCAATTGAGGACAAAACTTAACGTTGTTCTAACAAGGTCGAGTACTAACATGTGGAAAATACTGCAGGGCCTATATTGGCGCATATGTGCAATCTTTGGTGATATTGCCTATATTTTAACTGATAAATTGTGAAATGAAGTATTGGCTGCTCAATTCTTATTAAAAGTTTTAGTGTTAACTGTGTCACCTTTAAATTGAATACACAAAAATCCAACCCAATAAACCATTTCGCAGGGCTTCATCTTCTGCATCTGGAAGCACTAAGAAAGTAAGAGTCTTATATCGCAAACGATGCAAACTCTTCTTTTAATTGTTTTTTGTCGTTCTTGATCAAAAACTCTAACTTCAGACTTCAGATTTTCACATCAAACTTTAAATTTTACCTGTCAATTGCTCGGATCAACGAGGGTCTTCGTGACAATAAATTTTAGGTATCGCATTTTCTTCTTTGTGAATGCAATCATCCGGCTCCCACAATATGGATAATTCTTCACAAAACCAAAGTGGTACTGGTTCTCAACCACAAACCCAAGATTGGGTTGAAGTTCCGGATCCATTACCAAAGCAATTGCCAATTTCTTCCGGAGAAACCTCGGATTCACCTAATTCTAAAAATAGACAAGCCGCTATACTTCAGGAACCAGATCTGCTAGAAGTACCCCAAACCATGCCAGATGATACTGAAGATTCCGATTTACAACTAGATGATGATGAGATAATAGAATTCAATGATGAGGTTCCTCCTGATATACTCCATAAGCAGGGATCTAAACCTATAAGGACAATTTCAGAGAACGATGCTGATTCGTTGGTGGGTGGAAGTCGATTGAACTCCAAGCGTATCTTTTCGTTCCAGTTACCATTTGGTGGCAATTTCAACTTCACGAAAAACTTCAAATTCAAAATCCCGTACTTGTCATCGCTATTCAATTTCAATTCTGATGACCCTATAGAGGAAGATATACGGTTAAAATTACAACGTCAAGAGTCTATAAATACTTTGAAAGAAGCCGACTATTTCCGGAGAATAAAAGCTCGTGATGATGTAAGATTTAGAGCTGTTAAACACAGTCTAAGTAACAAATACAATGATCTATTGCCTATAACCTTAAATCCACAAAAACAAGATATGGACGTCCCGGAATACGAATCAATATATTCGAGAATCGACGGTAATATCGTAATAATGGGAGGATATAGAGGGAGTGTCTTAAGAGATGCTAAAACTCATAAAAGAATATGGGTTCCTATAAAGGCAGGCTTTCATCTACGTAAAATAAATTTACTTTTAGGTCCAACCAAAGAGGATGAGATCAATGCTGTTAAATATATCTACCCCGATGGGATTCTAAAGAATATAGGACCAATTGACTTGTGTAAAACTTTCATCAAAAAACTTAACAATGGCAAAACAAATGTAAAAGAATTTGGTTATGATTGGAGATTGAGTGGAGAATTAGTGAGTGATCAATTGGTAGAGTTTTTATCTAAACTTTATAAAGAAACTGGAAAACCAACATTGGTTATTGCTCATTCAATGGGGGGTCTTATAGCTCATAGAGCATTGCATAAGAATCCTCAACTATTCAGATCAATAATATATGTTGGCGTACCAAGTGAATGTTTAAATATTTTAGGTCCAATAAGATTTGGAGATTCGGTTTTGTTTCTGGATAAGATATTAACACCTGAAGCAAATTTTATGATGAGATCAAGTTTCAATTTCTTACCATTGTCAGGGAAAGTATTTTATAATCAAGAAACACATGAGCCATTTATTCTTGACTTATTCGACCCAGATACTTGGGTTGAATATAATCTAAATCCTTTGGTTGCCAAAGATCGTATTTTGAGAAAATCTGGATTATTCGATAATTCGATTAATTCTATCAGTTCCAAGCTAAGGTCAATTAGAGTCAGATCTCCTTTGAGAAAACCATCATCTCCAAGATCTGAAACTTTTGAAGATGATCTTTTACCAGTGAAGTCAATTGAATCGACCTCATTAGATCATGCAGCATCTGAAGTTTCACCCACCACCATTTCTCCCACCGGAAATTCCCCAAATAATACTTCTCCCAATAGAAGTGCTCCACCATCGAGATCAGCCAGTCTTAAAGTACAAGACAGAACTCCTTCTGATAATGATAATGAGGAGAAATTCAGTATCCTGTTTGAACAAGCGTACAATTATCTTTCTGAGACCTTAAAGTCTACAAAACAATTCATTCTTGATCTTGATTATAAGCCTGAGCTAGAGTCTTTGTATCCACCAATGGCTATTGTTTATGGTAACACGGTTCCTTCGGTTAGGGGACTGAATGTAGTCGACATCCAAGATATTAAAGATGGTAATTATTACAATTTCTTCTATGGGCATGGAGATGGAGTCGTACATCAGAAATGGTTAATGCCTGAACGTAAAGGATTTAGAACGTATAACGAAGATACAGGTGAGGGACAAATAGTTGGGAAGTTTGCAACTGGTATGGGGCATGTAAATTTAATGACCGATTTGAAAGCTATGGGAGAAGCATTGAATGCTGTTTACAAAGCCGAAGCTATTTGGAGCCCCTTATCTGAGTCAGAAACTTTGACAACTATCAAGAGTGCTGATTCTTGAGCAAAATATATATGTACATAGTAATATTTATTCTACTTATCATTCCTCTTCATATTGGACGGTTATCCAAAGACTACAATCGCTACATTGCACGATTATCTCATGTTCAGTATCACCAGCCTTAGCTCCATTGACAAGGTCTTGTTCTGTTAATTGAATCGACTTTATACTGCGACATCTAGGACAGTTCTTATAAAATAAATCATCTTCACAATCAAAATCAGACAAATTATAAATATCCAACCCATCTCCATTCAAATTTGTGCCTTGGAGTTTAACATTGTTGGTCAAATCATTATCATATTCCGATCTTAATTCAGGATCTATTAGTACCTTATAAGCTTGTTGGATGAGGTTGATTTCAGTATTTGTGGAGGTAGCCTTATCTGGATGGTTTGTGAGGAGTTTAGTTTTGTACGCCGTTTTTATTTGTGTTTCTGTGCAATTTAAAGGTATGCCCAAAATTTCATAGTAATTTATCATATCATATCAGTATAAATAACTGAGGGTCTTGGTGTGGTTTGTGTGAGATTTGTGTGAGAAACGAACCTCTAATGGATCGCGATGAGATGAGAAAAAATCTAACACTATGAAAAGAAAAGCAGAAGGGTTAACAGACATTTCTATCAAATCATATGAACAAGAGCCAAGTGTAGTGGTTGGGTCCTTCTTCAATGGAGTAGATATTCCTACTGACACAAATTTTGACTTATATAAACACAAAAGCAAATCACAATATGAGTTACATGGAGAAAACGACACTTTAGAATATAATGCTACTACCAACGAGGAAGAAGACGACCATGCATACTGTGTAGCAGTTTATGACGAAGCAAGCAAAAGTGTTAAATTATATCAAGCTCCTTTAGTCCACGGAAAGGTTATCGCCAAATCTAAGAGACAATACACTGGTCCAAAGATCAAACAAGTGGGTATTAGAAATAACTTACAAAGAAATGCATTAGGGGAAGCGTTCGGTACCAAGAAAGCTAAAAGTGCCATTACTAATTTGGAAAGAAATAGAATTGATTCAGAGAAATTACAAGATATCGAACTTGATATTGTTGATTCCGTTAAAACTTCAACTACGCAATTCCCAACCAAACAGCAAATGGAAAAACAAGTCACTGATTTAAGACCTATTCCACCAATTAATTTGGATGCTACATCAGTTGAAGATGTTTATTCTATAACCAGTATTATCCCAACAGCTGACTGGACTTCTATCAGAGTTACTTCTATTATGGAGGCTGAATCTGACGAGAAATTAAAATTATTACCATTTAGCAATTCTTCGTTCTTACAAAAACGTATTGATACCAAAGATGAAGATAAATTAAAACTTTTATATTACTTGTCGATATTGTTCGGAATCTATCATAATAGAAGAATCAAAGATAAATTCCAATTAACTAACAAATTTAATCATCAATTATCTGACTCCATTATTACCAATTTGTTAGATACTTTCACCATATCCAAGGCTACTAAGTTCGGTAAATCCAAGGATAAATCATTCATCATAGACCCTCACAGTGAAGATAAGTTATTATGTTATATAATTGCATTAACGTTTCATATTGATAATTTCTTAATAGAAATTCAACCATTAAGTTATGAATTGAATTTGAAACCAACAAAGTTAATAAACTTGTGTAGAATTATGGGAGGTATCGTCAAACCACCAACTCAAGGTCAAGCGGAAGCGTTAGGCATTCCAAAGAGCTTAATATCTAATAGCAAATTAGCCAGCTTAAAAGCACCAGTTAAGTTACCGGATATGAGTAGAAGAGTTAGGAGGAATTAAAAGTGTATAAATAAAACAAAATATTTTATTAAACTAAAGTAGTCTCTGTTGACTTCTTGGGATTCAGGTCCCAATCTTTCAAGTCTTCTTGAGCTATTTCGTTAGCATCGATGAGTCCTTTTTTCACTGCTTCCACTATGGTTTTCACCATGTCCAAAGTTATATTGAACGGAGGAGATACTAAGAATGAATACCCATGATATCCGTCAATACTCCCACTTCCAGGGTAAACAGAAGCACCATGACTTAAAATATTTCTATAGGCTAAAGTTGCAAAGTCATAGTCAAGAGGGAAAGGCTTTTTGGTGGCTTTATCTTGAACTAATTCAACTGACCAAAAGAATCCTATACCTCTAACATTCAAGACACACTGTAAATCTTTTAGTTCCTGTTTCAATGATTCACCCAAGATTTTACCATACTCACCAACTCTAGTGAATAAATCATTTTCTCTAATATACTTCTGAACTGCTACACCACCAGCACATGAAACAGCATGAGACTGGAAAGTGTGACCCGAAGCAAAAGACTTGGACTTGGAGATAAAATTATCGACGAACTTCTCATGCATAATCAATCCTGAAAGCGGTGCATAACCTCCAGTAAGTGATTTACCGACAGTTACAATGTCTGGTTGGATGTCTTTATAAGTATCACCATCTTCAATCAAATTTTGCCAAGCGAAGAAACTGTTACCAGAACGACCGCTACCACAAATGACTTCATCATATACCAACATACAGCCATATTTATTACATAATTGTTTAACCCCCTTCAAATACCCTTTTGGTGGTAAAGCAATACCAGTACTGGTACCACAAATGGGTTCAAAGAATACTGCCATAACCGTTTCAGGACCTAATTCTTGGAATTTTGCATCCATTTCATCAATTAACCTTTTAGAATATTCTGCATCAGATTCACCTTCTTTCTGAAAATGATCAGGATGTGGAGTTGATACTTTGTGTAAGAATTCATTAGGTAAAATATCAACATATGGAGCTTTTCTACCAAGGACACTTGACATTGCTAAAGTCAAAATAGTATTTCCGTGGTAGGCCATATCTCTATTGATGACATTGACTCTTTGCTTTTCACCTCTATCAAAGTAATATTGTCTTACCAATTTGTAAGCATTTTCATTGGCTTCAGATCCGGAGTTTACAAACATAACTTTAGAATATCCCATGGCTTCGTATTCATCAGTGATTAAAATATTGGCCAATTCTTCGGCAGGTTCATTGGTGAAAAAAGAAGGGGTCACATAGCATAATTTCAATGCCTGCTCTTTAAAGGCTTCTGCTACTTTTTCATTACCATGTCCAATTGAAAGGACTGCGGCTCCTCCAGATGCATCAATAACTTTCTGGCCATTATCTAAATCCAAGATAGCACCTTTACCAGAAACAGCAACTGGTGGTTTTTTTGAAAATGAACGTCTAAGTAAGTGATATTTTTCCATGCTAATTACAGTTTACCGAACTGATAATTGATTTTTAGGGGAATATAATGTGTTTTTGAGTCATTCCGTATCTCGTATTGTGGTCTGAAAGATCCGAAAATTTGCGGAATTGAGTCGCAACAGCCGCTAATCCTCATCTATCACGGAAAGACCATTTGAAGAGTGAAACAGGCTCAATTGTGTCAATATAGAATTTTTCATCCGTTTATTATTGTCTGTTGATCAAACCGCCACTTATTTAAGCAAATACAGCGACACGTTGAAGTATTCTAAATCATCTCCTATCGCTTCGCATATCCTCTTATCTTAACCTGCATATAACCCGTGACCATAACCAACCCAGCGGATTTTGATCAAAAATTTTCATAGTGTTCAACAACTTCAAACACTCAAAAAGATTTTAAACGTAACAAAATGGCTGAGAAAATTACAAGTGCTATGATCGGTAAACCAGAAAGTGGGTATCTTTCGCCAGCTTTTAAAATCAACGGATTGGTTTTCACCTCAGGTAGTCTTGGTGATGCCAACGGAATTTTCCCAGAATCAGTGGAAGAACAAGCCCATAATGCTTTCAAGAACTTGCAAAAGACCCTTGAAGCCAGTGGATCTTCATTGGATAATGTTATCAAGGTTTTATTATTCATTAGGAATGGTGATGATATTGCTGTTATTAACTCCATTTACACCCAATACTTCACTGTTAAGCCAGCTAGATCTTGTATCATTGTTCAATTCCCAAACAAGAAAGTTCAGGTCGAATTAGAATGTGTTGCTACTGAGAAAAGATCAAGCAAGCTCTAGTTCTTATTTATTTTTGATTGTATAATTAGATATATTAAAAAATTGGCAGCTAAATCAAATAGGTAAGATTCTTGCAAGTTTATTTTGATCATTTTAAATACGCTTATTGTATTATATAACACTAAAGTATCCCTGAAAATGCCTGCTCTCGAAGGAACTGAACCATCTGCTCTCTGTTCAGTCTTCTCGCTCTCAGCTCTCGTTCAACTCATCTCAACTCATCTCAACTGCATTCTTTACCAAAGGTTTGGAAGTGTCGGTGGAACACGGCGAAGAAGAAGTTTAGGTTATTGAATGGACCGAAGAAGAATTACAGCCAATTAATCGCAAATACTATAATAAAACCTTACAGGGAACTGATGAGAATGATAATGATACACCAGATCCCGAGGAAGTGGTACTTTTCCATACTAATTATTCGATTAACTACAATTGATCCTCAGTAGAATAGATTGTGTTGTTGTGTCATTCCGTATTTCGTGTTGTGCTTTAAAGATCCGATAAATTTGCGGAATTGAGTTGCAGCAATCCGATCTGTTACAAATAGGCAATTTGAACATAGAAAGAGGTTCAATTGTATCTTTCTTCCGATTGCAACTATTCTTAGATCAAATCGTCGCTTACTTAAGAAAAAAAACACTTTAAAGCCTTCTAAATCATCTCCTATCGCTTCGCATGTCCTTCTTATCTTGACCTGCATATAACGTATATCCATAAAAAGGTCAATAGCCGCTAACCGCCCACCATTTTTTGATTCCAAATTTTCATCAAATTCAACAACTTCAAACACTTCAAGAACTTTCGAACAAACTTAACAAGATGGCTGACAAAATTACAAACACTATGATCGGTAAACCAGAAGGTGGTTTCCTTTCACCAGCTTTTAAAATCAACGGATTGGTTTTCACCTCAGGTAACGTTGGTGATGATGCTAATGGAGTTTACCCAGAATCAGTTGAGGAACAAGCCCATAATGCTTTCAAGAACTTGCAAAAGACTCTTGAAGCTAGTGGATCCTCATTAGATAAGGTTATCAAGGTTTTATTATTCATTAGCAATGGTGATGATGCTGCTGCCATTAACTCTGTTTACACCCAATATTTCACCGGTAAGCCAGCTAGATCCTGTGTTATTGTTCAATTCCCAAACAAGAGCATTAAGGTCGAATTGGAATGTGTTGCTACTACTGAAGAGATTAAGTAAGTGCTTGTTCTTAGTTATTTTTGATTATAATAATTAGTTATAATACATAGAGCAATTTTCATAGTTCAATTAGCAGGGGAGATTTTTGCAAGTCAATTGTGGTTATACTGCATACGTTTATTGTATGGTGTAACACAAAAGCGTCCCTGAAGAAGCCTACCCTAGAAGATACTAAATCCTCTTCTCTCAGTCGAGTCTTCTCGCTCTCAGCTCTCGCTCAACTCACCTCATTTCAACTGCTCAATCAACTAAGATGGACGAAAAGATAGATCAAAACCTTATCCAGCTCGCCGAATGTGAAAGAGAAATGGATAAAGCTGAAAGGGAAGCAGAGATTTTCAGGATTAAGCAAACGTCTTCAATTTTCGAAAAGAGAAGAAAAATCCTTTCTAACATTCCAAAGTTTTGGTACATTATTTTAGCGGAAAACGATGATTTCTCGGATTATATAAGTGTAGAAGACCTAAAATACCTTGAAGCAATTGATGATATTTATGTTGAATATAAAATAGTCAATGGTGAACCTAAAAATCCAAAAGATTTTTCCATAACTATAAGTTTTAACGATAAGCTGTTAATTCCAATTCAATCCATTACCAAAGATTTTGAAGTATTAGTGGAAGATGGTGAAGAGAAGTTCACTTCCAAATCAGTAGATGTTGAATGGCCCGAAGAATTGCAACTGATTAATCCCAAATTACTTAAGCAATTGGCAAAAGACGAAGACAGAGCCCTCAGTAGTGAAGAAAAGAAAAAATATCGGTTGGGAATGAAATCCTTCTTCCTGTGGTTCTATTGGACCGGTGAAAAACCAGGCAAAGAGTTCAGAAATGGGGAAGATTTAACAAGGTTGATAATTGAAGATTTATTTCCTTATGCTGTTAAATACTATACTGAAGCATTACCAGGAGCTGATGAGGATGATAATGATACATCAGATCCTGAAGAATTGGATTTGGAAGACGACGAAGATGATGAACGAGATGATGAAGATGACAACGATGAACACGAATCAAAAAAACGTAAACTTGATAGTAATTAAAAGAATTTAATAGAACATTTTAGATAATTGGTCGTGTATCGTACCATACTTTGTTAGCGCGCACTATAATTTTAACTCTCACTATCCTTAAAAAATTTTCATCTTACCTTCACCAGCAGTATTCTATTTGGTTAGAATACATCATCAAAAAATCTGGATACATCTATCATATATAAAGAGACTAATTAGTTTTAGTAAGCTTTATACGTTAGTGAGGTTTAGTGTAACTTTTAACGATTGATTCACCGTTTTTACTCCAGTCACAAGAGTATTAATAATCAATTGACCACAACAAATAAAACCCAGCCAGAAGAAAAGATGAGTGTTCAAACTTCCACAGCAGTTGATGAACCATTTATTGGTCCCAACTTGAATATTACACTTGCATGTCCCGATTGTAAAACATATCCTCCAGATTTGATTGAAAGATTTAGTGAAGGAGATATCGTTTGTGGTACATGTGGTTTAGTACTTAGTGATAGAGTTGTTGATACAAGATCAGAATGGAGAACCTTCAGCAATGATGATCAAAATGGTGATGACCCTTCACGTGTGGGTGATGCTGGTAATCCATTATTAGATCATGAGAATTTGTCGACTATGATTTCATCATCTCCTGATAGTATGAAGATAGGTAGAGAATTACATAGAGCTCAACAAAAGTCTCTTGTTGATAGAAAAGATAATCATTTGGTTGCTGCTTTTGCTAAAATCTCGCAAATGTGTGATGGATATCAATTACCAAAGATTGTTCAAGATGGTGCCAAAGAAGTTTACAAATTGGTTTATGAAGAGAGACCATTAAGAGGTAAATCCCAGGAATCAATCATGGCAGCTTCCATTTTCATTGGATGTCGGAAAGCTAAAGTTCCTAGATCTTTCAAAGAAATTTGGGCTTTAACTAACGTGCCAAAAAAGGAAATCGGCAAGGTTTTCAAAATTATGAATACTTTGATTCAAGAAAAGAATGCACAAAGTCCAAACGCTTTTGCTTTGATTGAAGATAATATGCAAACAACACAAACTTCGCCTGAGGATTTGATCAGAAGATGTTGTTCCAATTTGGGATTGTCTACTCAAATTACCAATGCTGCTGAATATATTGCCAGACGTTGTACTGAACTTGGTGTCTTAGCAGGTAGATCTCCAACCACTATTGCAGCAACTGTGATTTATATGGCCAATCTTATCTTTGGTGCTGATTTGCAATCATCCAAAATTGCTGATAAAACCGGAGTTAGTGAAGGTACCATCAAGACTTCTTATAGAGCAATGCTTGAACATAAGAAAGATTTAGTCGATCCATCATGGAATGATTTAACAAGTAATGATGCTAATAATTAGTATTTTTGTATTTTTAGGTAAATGGTTAGGGAATGTTTTAAATGTAGAAATAATAATGATAAAATTTCAAGCCTGTACCTTGCCTCTAACATTTTCATAACAAATGCTGCAATTTACTTGATGCGAAATTATAGTTGCGGTTCATATGTTATTACGAACGTTTATACGAAAAGTCCATGTAAAGCCGGAATTTCTAACATTTTATGACCTTAAAACCGGATACAAACCCACCAAAAATCCTATAGTATTGTGTCATGGTTTATCAGGATTTGATAGTTTGATTTTCTTACCAAGACCTCAATTCTGGAGAAAGCGGACTATGAAGAAGGTGATTAAAGACGGGCTTATAAAACTCGATTACTGGTATGGAATTCATCAATATTTGGAAAAGTTGGGATGTGATGTTTATATAAGCAAAGTACCACTGTTTGGTTCTATTGATGAACGGGCCCATGATCTTCATACGTATTTACATAAACAATTCGGTGACACTGGTAACAGTGAGCCTGTGAAACTTAATTTGGTTGCTCACTCTATGGGTGGGTTAGATGCCCGATATTTGATTTCCAAGTATAATAGTGATAGGTATCAAGTTGCTTCGTTGACAACAGTGTCAACGCCACATCATGGGTCAGGAGTTGCTGACTTTGTATTACGAAATGTTAAATTTCCCTTGCTTATATCCAAGGCGGTGCCCCAATTAACCACTTCATTTATGAAAGACTTTAACAAACAAGTGAAGGATGATCCCAAAGTGTCGTATTTCTCCTATGGAGCTAGATTTGATCCCAGGTGGTATAATGTGTTCTATTATCCTCATTATATACTTGCACGTGAGATTCAGTACAACAACCGAATAAATCACACAAACTACAAGACTGACAATGACGGGTTAGTAAGTGTAGAGAGTTCCAAATGGGGGGAGTACTTGGGAACTTTGGAAGGTGTGGATCATTTGGATTTAATTAATTGGACTAACAGATTGAGGACATTCATAGATATTTTTACTACCAAGAAACCTCAATTTAATGCTTTAGCATTTTATTCACATTTGGTAGAGAATTTACATCATAGAGGCTTTTAGAATTTTAGTAAAATATAGCATATATTCGCTAGTTATTCAAAGTAACTAATTTCGCATAAGAAAACTCTTCGATACCCCAAATTCCGTTGAATCTACCGTATCCACTTGATTTAATACCACCGTGTGGAGCGGTTGGTTCGTCGAAAATTGTTGGTGCATTTACGTGAATACTTGCACATTCAATAGAAGCCGCTAGCTTTTGAGCTCTAAACACATCCTTAGACCAAATTGAAGTTTTGAGTCCGTATTCACTATCATTCAATTCATCAATTACTTCATCTACGTTGGAGTATTTATACAAACAAGCGATTGGACCGAACACTTCAGTATCGTTAATAGCCAGTTTAGGATTTAAGTTTTCCAAAATCAACGGAGAAATCGCATCTGCATCACTGGTCATTTCCCCAACTGCTACTGAAGCTCCATCCTTTAATGCTTGGTCCACTAACTTATGAATAGTCTGACTGTAAAATGGGATCCTTTGTGGGAGCCCTAAATCAGGATTCTCTAGAAACTCTTTTCCAATTGCTTTCAATTGGAGCAAAGCCTGTTCATAGATTGATTCATGGATATAAATCTTTTCGGTGGACATACATATTTGGCCTTTATGAGCCCAAGATCCAAATAGGGTGGCATGCAACGATCCAACAACATCGGCATCCGGTTCGATAATAGTGGCATTCTTACCTCCTAACTCTAAGAGACACGGTTTCAAATATTGACCTGCAAAACTTGCAATTTGGCTACCGGTTTTGGAGGACCCTGTGAAACTTATCTTTCTAACATGTTTGTTCTTAATGAGTTCCTGAACAACAAACTTATTGTCCTCTGGCTTAACATTAATCATCTGCAACACATCTAGTGGAACCCCACCTTCATGAAAACATTTGACTATCAAATAGGTTGGCAAAGGTGCCAACTCATTAGTCTTCATGATAACCGAACAACCCGCTGCTAAAGGGGCTGATATTGTTCTTCCTGACAAAACACCTGGAGCATTCCAAGGAGAAATAGCTAAGACTGGACCTATAGGAGATCTGACAGTCATTGAAAAATCCAGTCTCGTATTAATTACTTGACCTTGTGGAATCGGAATAAGATTCAAATATTCTTCCAATTGAGTTATCACATTCTCTGCATTAAACTCAGCAAACCAGCCTGGTAACCCAATCTCAAGCATCAGAGCAACAATCTCTGGCTTTCTTGACCTAAGTTTTTCCACCACTTTCTGCAAAATATCAATACGTTGATTGAATTTTAACCCCGACCAGTACTTGAAACCATTCTTTGCATGCTCACAAATGCTTTCGTAGACTTCCAAGGGCTCATTTTTAGTTAAACACTTAACTTGATGGATTGTACTACCATCTTTGTACGAAGGGACATTATAGGTGGAAGATATATCTTCCTTGACATGTGCCAAACAAGGGATTAAAAAATCTGTCATTATTTGTAATCAATTTTACGAGCTCGCAGAATTAAATTTACGAAATACGTTTCAAGTTTCTCAAAATTTATTAAACTGTACATATCATAAGCGTTACATCATAATTTTCATGTCCTATAAAAGGCTCAAATTTTCAAACTCCCTAGCACATTCCTTACAATATTCTTTTATAATTTCAATCCCTTCCCCAATTTCTGTCGCATTCTTACTAATGGTCAGATTGACAAGTTGCTGAAATTGGCTACTCTGGATAATGGAACATCTTTGCAATTCACTCATCAACCAATTTCTCCATTCGCCTTTTGCAACCTCAATCTCCATTTGGTTTAAGATATTGAATTCAATGAGTAGTTTATGCCTTTTGATTCCAATTTCCTGGAATGTTTTTCTTAAACCGACCGCTACTTCTCTCAAAGAAGTATCGAAATATTGTTGATCCCAATCAATGGGCAAATCAAAATTTCTTATAAACGAAGTATTATAAAACGATTCAACTATTTTAGCATTATTAGCTGAATCTGTACTTTTATCTGGGTTCTTCTCTAACTTTAGGTCATATTCATGGATTTGGAACCTGGTAATCTCTTGTAAATCTTTCAAGAATACTGCTCTTTGTAACATACTTGGTTCACTATTAAACATCTTATTAGCATCATTATATGCTCTATATGTTTGCCAGTAGGACTTTGTGGTCTTGGATAATAAAAACAAATTAAACAATGACAACCCAACGATAACTACCAATAATAACCTTTGAGCAGTAATCTGTTTCATAAACCCTAAAACACAATCGTAACATTCATTACAGCAACGAAAGAAAAAAGACACCATAAATACTAATGGATCCATGAAGTAATGCTGCATTGCTAGTCTCATACCCAATCGACAAGTAGGAACTTCCATTGGATCTTCAACAACCGATGTTTGAGTCAATCTGCCATAAAGATATATGGCCCTTGCCAAAGGAGCTTCGTGCCCTAATAATCTACAAACTTCATGTAGCCTTTGATCATATGAAGTAATAGCCTTATGCTGAAACCGATTAAACATTTGTTTAGCAAAATAATTGGAAGGCTTTGTAGAAAGAAAAGTGATTGAAGCGTAGATACTCAATCTGCAGCTTTCAGCATTTGAACTCCTTACTATAATCCTATAATTAGCCGAGAATTTGGAACCATAAAATGAATACCATTTCCTTGTAAGCGTCACATTATAGAATTCATTTTCAACCATTTGCTCAATAACAATAGTGGTTAAAATTTCCTGTGCTTTACTTGAGCCTCTTGTAAACTTTGCAAGGATATTTTTAACTAATCTTCCATCCGGTAATAAATTCCATGATTTCCTCTGGATACCCAATTCCTCGACTCCATCCAACTCTCTAATGAAACTCGATCCATCACCTAATAATACATGAAACATTGCTTTCGCTGGTATAGGGTAGTTGTGTACCGATTTCAATGATTCTTTATTGCTAATATTGACAAGGGTAGATGGAGAATTGTCTTGATCTGAATGCACTATCGATGATAAATTGGCTGGAGAACTTCTAACTAATGGCTCCTCGTGATAATCAAATTCGTCTTCAATTTTAGATAATACCTTCAATACTTCTCCCACGGATTTAGGCTTATCGTCTAGCCTATTTTTAATTACAAATGATATTTTCTGTTGAATCAAAGGACCTGACTCCAAAAACATTTTTAATTTGATGCTATCTTTGAAAAAGTTCAACGTCAAATAATCAAAATCGTGCCCTTTTATACTTTCTACTGACATGAGACGAGCAGCAGAAGCTTTGAAAAGTGAAGTAAATCCAACAGCGCCGTTACATATCAAAATGCTTTTGTTCGTAATGAAAATTCTACAACTTAATTCACGATTGGTATTAGGTGACCATAATCCAACAAAAGATAATAAACAGATCTCATCGTAATCTACTCCGCTTTCGAATATGGCCCTCATTTCCGTGTCTAATGATACCAAATTATCAGGATAGTCTTCGGGGAATTTTCTTTCTAAGGTCGATGTATCGTATGCATCACCACTGCCGGCTTTAGAAGTATTCATAATATGATCATTTAAAGGGTTACCCGGTGATCCTGGGCTCCCTTGGTCATGAGTAGTATGTTGCATATAGTAAAGTCCCCAATTCACTGACCCCCATATATTGGCGGTCATTGCCGTTGGTATAGGTGTTGTTATTGCTACAGAATATGCAATGATGGCAGACTTGGTATTGCTGGTGATTAAGGGTGGTTTTATTGACGGTATCCTTGCATAAAGATTCTCCTGAAAGTACTTTTCGTTCGCTTGAATTTGAGCAGATAACATTGTTGATGAAATAATTCTGCCATCACTGTTTTTTATTTTAGTGTTGGTTAATTGCCTGTCAACTATAGTATCAACTGTGGAAGCGAATTCTATAATAAACGGTGGATATCTTGAATTAGCTAGTACATAGTCAAGCAGTGTAGGAATGCCATTGATACGATTCTTTTCATTATCAAAAACTTTGAGCCATGATTTTAATTCTAACAAACTTTCAGCTTGAAATATTATGGTTTGGTCAATCGTTTTCACTTCTAAACAGAACCGCCTTTCTTCCTGTGCTGCATATCTGATATTCATAGTCAAGATCCCGATCTTATCCGTTTCTTGGACAAAAGTTTTAGAAGGACTTAAGATCAAAAGCCCAAATAAGCCATTTTTAATAAAAGCCCATCTTTTAACCCAAACTGGTTTTGGGGATGAATTAATATAGGTCTTCATTAAAAGGTATCCATGTTTTTCAAAAGCTGGTTCATCAATTTCTTCTAAGCTGTGTCCATTAATAAGAGAAGATTTATAATCATCTGGATCTCTGGATGGTTCAAACAATTCAATTGTACTTGCCTCTACCTGATTTCTAGCATCGATGATATCACTTTCCAACAGTTTCATAGCCTGGGCATAAGCAGTGTACCAAGTTTTGGCTCTTAATATCTTGAATGATTCCTTTTCAAATATCTTTAAGATGTTACCTGAACTATCTGTGCTAACATTTCTGTTCCAAGCCGATGACCCTAAAGTAGCAAGTTGTATATCTAAAAAACTTGAAATACTGTTCATGATAATTATTAAGTCCAAGGAAGCATGTAAGTAGTCTTTTCTGCATGTAAGAAGCTGCAAAGAGTCTTCAATGGCCATTTCTGGATTCTTGACTTTAGGACTTGACATATAAACACTTAAATATTGATCATATTTTTTCTGTAAAATATCAAATTCCGATTTCTTATTGATGTATTTATTATATTCTTTGTTGAATCCTTTTATGATACCACTAAGCGAATCAGGATTGAAAGATATTAATTGCATACAAAGATTAAATAGCTTGTTATTGACATTCAAGAATCCCTTTAGTAAGGGCACCGTGACTTCTTGATCTATTATACCATCTTGAACAAACCCAGGACTAAGATGCTCTATGAAAGATGCAAAATAAGCTTTCAATTCCTCGATCTTCCTGGGTAACTTATTGACGGAACTAAATGAAGCTGGCAACCACTGGGAAATGTTAGCTAATTGATGATCTAGATGGTTAACTGATGCTCTGAAACTTGGTGAATCTAATGCAGCCTCTTTGAATTGTACTGATATCAACCTGACATGACTATTCAGGGGTGTTTGGTCGGAATTGGGTAGGGGATTTGGTTTAACTTCTTCCATGTTTGACTATGATTTTAGTCGCACTTGTTACTATGCTACCTCATTATAGAGGCAAGAGAACAATAAATGATAAGGCTATTGTTAGAAAATTTATATAAGATCAATAACTGCAAAAGAACAAGGATAGTAAGTATGGCCTTGTAAGGTTATGAAGAGGTTATGAATAGTGCAGTGCTGAGATTGACAATGTGCAAAAGACGAACGATTCTGGAAATCGGCTCATAAAGTCCATACCGGCTAAAACAATTGAAATATAGCAGTACATCGAAGTCATCTGGTAGGCTCTTCCTGTATACTCCTTGTTTGCTGGGGGCTGGGGTTCCGTGTTCAGGTTAAAAGATTTGATAGTTAAGGTTTCTGATGATGCGCTTCCATGCTCTCCGCTGCGTTCTATGTAACTCGAAAATCACACACCCCAAATCGCGCGTCTGTAAACAAACCATCTATGAAAGTAGAAGAATTAATTATAGATGGGTTCAAATCCTATGCAGTTCGTACCGTAATATCAGGCTGGGATTCTCAGTTCAATGCTATCACTGGTTTGAATGGTTCAGGAAAATCGAATATCTTAGATGCTATCTGTTTTGTGTTGGGTATAGCATCAATGTCAACAGTCAGAGCCTCGAATTTACAAGATTTGATTTATAAAAGAGGTCAAGCAGGTGTTACCAAAGCCAGTGTTACTATAGTATTTGATAATAGTGATGTCAGTAAATCTCCTATTGGTTTTGAAACGTGTCCTAAAATAAGTGTAACTAGACAAATTATATTAGGAGGTACATCTAAATACTTAGTCAATGGTCATAAAGCACAACAACAAACCGTTTTGAATTTATTTCAATCAGTTCAATTAAATATCAATAACCCCAATTTCTTGATTATGCAAGGTAAAATTACCAAGGTATTGAACATGAAGCCTTTAGAAATTTTGTCATTAATTGAAGAAGCTGCCGGTACAAGGACTTTCGAAGAGCGTAAAGAGAAAGCCCAAAGAACTATGGCAAAGAAAGATGCCAAGTTGGCAGAAATACGAAATCTATTAAGAGAGGAAATTGAACCAAAACTAGAGAAATTAAGATCACAAAAGAGAACTTTTTTAGAATACCAACAGACTCAAACTGATTTGGAAAACTTATCGAGAGTCTTATCAGCACACAGTTATGTTCAATATAGCAATAAGTTTGATGAATATCTGGGGCTCTTGAATGAAAAGGAATCAATAATGATGGATTTGAACGTTAGTATCGAATTAATTGAAGGTGAAATTCAACACTTGAATCAAGACTTACAACAAGTCAGATTACAAAGAGAACAGGAATTAAAGAAAGATGGTAAAATCAATGAGTTAGAGGCTATGGAAAATGAATTGATTGAAGAATTAACTAGATTGACTACTTCATTGGATTTGACCAAGGACAACTTAAAAGATGAAGATAAAAAGTATAAGAAGATCTTGGGGCAAATAAAGAATTTACAAGACTTGATTGAAAATGGATCTGAAGCTTACTCTGTGAATGAATCAGAATTCAAACAGAGCAAGCAAGAGTTGAATGAGTTGAAAGAAGAATTTAATAAGAAAGAAGAGTTATTATCGTCGTTGACTACAGGTATATCAACTAAAGGTGGATCCTCAGGGGGGTATATGTCACAATTAAAAGAAGTAAAAGATGCTTTGAATGAAACTGAAACATTTATTCAGCAGTCTAAACTTAAAATGAATCACTTAAATCAACAATTGAAAGATGATGAAACTAAATTAGCGGCTGCTAAGAAGGAATACGATATTCTTATGAAGGGAGTCGATAAATTGAATCAAGAATTGTCAGCAAAAGAAAAGCAGTTGCTCGATGTTGGATTTGATCCTAAGAGATTTGAAGAGTTAAAGAATCAAGAAAGGTCGCTTAATAATCAATTGAATAAACTATCCACTGATTTGGATTATTGGAAAAGGCAAGCAGGAAATGTCGAATTTCAATATTCTTTACCATATCAAGGGTTTGATACCAGTACTGTTAAAGGTAGTGCTCTTCAATTGTTCAGCTTGCAAGAGCAACATAATAATAAAGCCGTCGCTTTAGAAATATGTGCCGGTGGTAGGTTGTACAATGTGATTGTTGAAAATAGCGAAGTAGCATCACAAATCTTAGAACATGGAAGATTAAAGAATAGGGTCACCATTATTCCATTAGATAAAATCAAAGCAAGATCCATAGATAATCAGGTCGTTCATTACGCTAAAGAGTTAAGACCAGGTCAAGTTGAAATTGCCATTAATTTAATTGATTTTGACCCAAGTTTAGATATTCCTATGAAATATATCTTTGGTAACACATTTATCTGTGATTCACCAGAAGTTGCCAAAACCATAACATTTGACCCAAAAATCAGATCCAGATCCATAACCTTAGAGGGAGATACTTATGATCCCGAAGGAAACTTAGCAGGAGGGGCCCGTCAAAGATCATCGGAAATTTTAATAGTTATGCAAAAATACAACAAAGTTCAACGTGAGATCAATCAAGTAAATGACCAACTTTTAAAGGTCAAACAGGAATTAAATCATTTTGAAGAGTTGAATGGTAAGACCAAAGGGTTACAGGCGGAGCTTGATGATAAGAAACGTGAATTGACAATCTTAAACAGTAAGTTGGATAACAACCAAGCAACCATAATTGTCAAAGAATATGAACTCAAGCAACAAGAAATTGAAGATTTAACTCAACAGGTTGAAGACAGCAACATAAAGGTAGGGGAATTAAAGCAACAAATGAAAACCATTGAAACTGATATCAAAGAATTTAATACCAACAAAGGTTCTAAATTGAAGCAATTAGAGAAGGAAGTAGATGCATTAAGAAATCAGTTAATTGATAAAGAACAGCAAATTAAATCAAAGGAAGATTTGTTTCAAAACATAATGGTTGAAACTGAACAACGTAAAAGTGAGTTGGACTCATATAATGAACAATTAAGTCAACAGGAGATCAGCATCAAAGATCTTCAGGAAAGTATTGTTCTGTCCAACACCCTAATTCAAGAAACTAATGAAAAACTTGCGGTGGTGAAACAACAACTTCAAGAAGAAAAAGCAAATTTGATTGGTTTGAATGAAGAAATAAATGAATTAAATAATGTTATCAAACTCAAAGATCAAAAGTTGAACGATGATAAATTGGCAATCCAAAAACTTTCACACGAACTAGAAAAAATTCAAAGCAAGACCAAGTTTTACAAAGAGAAGTTGGATGAGTTAATAACAAATTTTGATTGGTTATCTGATACCAACATTGTTAATAACTTATTACAAGAATATCCAAATTTCAATATCGAAGAAAATTCAAATCAAATAAGCATTTTACAAGAGAAATTCAATGAAATGAAACGTAAAGTTAATACCAATATTATGAACATGATTGATAATGTGGAAAAGAAGGAAACAAGTTTAAGAGGTATGATCAAAACTATTGAAAAAGATAAATCCAAGATCAATAATACTATTGAAAAATTGAATGGTTATAAACGTAATACTTTAAATTCCACCTACTCAAAAGTTAGTGTGGATTTTGGTGGAATTTTCTCCGACTTGTTACCTGGTTCATTTGCCAAATTAGTACCAATCAATCCTATGGATGTTACTAAAGGGTTGGAGGTTAAGGTCAAACTAGGTCCTGTTTGGAAAGAAAGTTTAGTGGAATTATCAGGAGGTCAAAGATCTTTAATTGCATTGTCTTTGATTATGGCTCTTTTGCAATTCAAACCGGCCCCAATGTATATTCTAGATGAAGTTGATGCTGCCTTGGATTTATCCCATACCCAGAATATTGGTCATTTAATCAAGACAAGATTTAAAGGTTCACAATTTATTATTGTTTCTTTGAAAGAAGGAATGTTTACTAATGCTAACAGAGTTTTCAGAACGAGGTTCCAAGATGGTACTTCTGTTGTGTCAGTATTATAAGTTGTATGTAAATTATATGTATAATAATCTTTGATTTTCCTCTCGCCGCACCCACTACTACAGAAACCATTGCGCATCGCACAATTAGCACCTAGTAAAGGTAATGAATAGATTAAAGCCTATTTCATTTATACGATATAGAAGCGAACCGACCACTAAATTCATCAAATCCCTACGTTCAGTATTGCCAAAACCGAATCCATCAGAAGTAACTAAGGAAAAAATAGACAATAATGACACCAGTATATCGCAGGATGTTACAGTTCAAAGCCAAACTGTTATTGAACAGTCGGCTAGATCACAGATTTCTGACTTGATTAAAACGAAGAAGAAGGCAACATATATTGATCTAGAAAATACAAGTTTAGATTTAAGCTTATCCAACAGAGAGCTTTTTGAAATTATAACTTCAAGACAAAATACTAGAATCCATGCACGGTTTACCAGAACTAGTGAGATTTGGCTTAGACAATTTCAAGAAAATATTCAAACTATACCGAAATACAATGAATCCACTCCTATAAAAACTGTATTTGAAGATTTTGGTAATTTTTTTAAAAACGGAAGCATATCGGCATCCAAAATTGTTCAACCTTTAAGTGTAGGGGACTTGGTTACCATAAATGAAGAAGACAGTGAATTCTACATAATATCAGACATACCAAAAGAGTTAAATTCTAGTGACTACACCCTTGTAAACAGCATTGGAAGGATATTGTTTGCCCCTAGTTCGATAATAAAATTTAGAATTCCTTCAGTTATACCGTCTTCTTTCAATCGCATAGTTAAAAGTCTCGTTATGGAAGAACCCAAGACAAGTTTTGCTCCTATTGGCATAAGCGAAAAGACTCATCAAGGTAAGAATGGAGAAATCGATTTTTTAGATTCGGAAGTTACTTCTAAATCTCTTGTTAATTCAGATGTAAAAACTTTCATTGTTCCACAACCAGCAAGAGATTTATATTCAAAGCATTTGGTAAGATTAAGCATTGATAGCATGAATTATTATAAAGATTATTGCGATAAATTAGAGTATTTGCATAGGCTATTACAATTCGGTGATGAGGGAATTTTAACGAAACCAAGAATCGTATCTATATTTAGCATTTTGCATGTTTTAGACTCAGTTGACTTACCATCAATAAAGGATCTTACGCCTAAGAAATTTAGAAAATTAAGTGAGATGATGGTTCAGGAGTTGAATGTAAATAATCTTGATCAAATAGAGACTGCTCAGTATTCCATATCGAAATACTTTGCAGTGTTATTAGCAGTTAGAAAGCAAAATCGATTATGGAAAATCAATGAACAAAGTTCAAAAAACCCTGTTACGAGTCTTATAGTATTGCCAATTACTAATAGAGTATCGAAAGATGAATTATTTTCGTATTTAAAAAGGAATTCAAATCATTTAGTCCAACACATGGTAGACAAAATTCAAGGCAAAAAAGTCCCAGCTGATAAAAAGTACTATTCGGCAACTATTGATCTTTTGAAAGATTTCACAATTGGGAATATCAAAGATTATGACTTGCAGTCGATGGTATCATCAATGATTAGACAAATTGATAAACAAATCGATTTACCTAATACTTATGCTTATGATTATGGAAAGTCTAAATGTTATGATATTTTACAGTTGCTAGGCGAAATTAACTATGAGGACCCTACATTATGGGCAACAGGCTTAGAATACGAAAAAAGCAAAGAGAGTCTAAAGTATTTCAAGTATTTGAATGAATTAGTTCATGATGAACTTACTCAAATTAGAAATGAAGGAAAGGATACATTAGGTGAGTGCAAGTTTAAGGTTCAAGAGTTTTATGAACAGGACCCTTTAGAACAGCAACGAATTGATTTCACTTATCCCATATTTTGTATTGATGCTCCAGATGCTCATGAAATTGATGATGGCATTTCAATCTACAAAAATAATGACAAGTATACTGTAGGTGTACATATAGCGAATCCATCTTCTTACATAAAGTACGATTCCCATATCAGCAAGCTTGCATTTAATAAGGGTGTGACATCATATTTACCGGAAGGTCCTATCAAAATGTTACCTGACTTTATCTCTGAAAGCTTTGGACTCAACAATCAAGCCAGAACATTCACTATAGAGTTTGATGTTCCTGAAAACTTTGAATCACTTGATGAAGGCGAAATTTATTCAGCCATCCGATCAAACAAGAGAATCAAGTTTTACAATGCCAAAGTTCTCCCAAAAGGATACACATATGACAAGGTCGATCAAATATTGAATGGCAACGACGATGAGCATTCTAATTCTTTGAAGTTGCTTTACAGGCTTTCCGAAAAATTAAAAGCTAATAGAATGAACAATGGGGCTCAGGATTTAAATTACAACCGAATGACAGTTAAAGTTGATAAAGAAAGCAATCTACCGGAAGGATTGGTTAAAGAATCTGACGGTTACCAACTAACTTTCAATGGGATGACTTTGAAATTAAAACTACAAAAGGCACCTAAATCCCAATTGTTAGTCAGTGAGCTAATGATCGTTCTGAACCATCTAACAAGTATGATAGCACAAGACTTGGGCATTCCCATTATCTATCGTAACCAAGTGATGAACTTATCCCCTGGAATTTTACGCCAAATCCAACAAGCAAGTGATAGTTATCAAGACATGATGAATATTTTTAGATTCATGAGTAGTGCCAAGTTAAGTGTCGAGAATATGGGCCATGAATCGTTAGGACTTAAAGGGTATTCTCAAATTACTTCACCTTTAAGGAGGTACAGTGACATGATAAACCAATGGAATTTCCAGGCTCATTTTGAATCAAAGCCTTACATAAAATTAGGTCCATTAATTAATCATCTACAAACAAAGGAGTTGATCAACAAGCAGCTTTCAAAAATTAGTGAAAGGTATTGGTTGGGGATGTTTCTCAAACATTATTCCAAATATGATGATATTACATTTAAAGTATTAGTTAGGGAATTACTAAACGATAAGTATTCTGTGGGTTTGGTAGGATTTGATTTCAAAAGTTATTTACAGACTGATGATGAGATAGATGAAAACAAAATGATTGAAAGTTTATTAGATTTTAAAACCATTGATTTTATGGAAAATGAATTGACTTTCAATTTAAAATGTATATAGTGTAAATAGAGCATATTACAACCATTTTGGAAAGCTCTTTGATTACCCAACCAAACTTCAAACTATATTTTCTAGCGGAATATGCTGTTTATGTGCTTGATACTAATAATCAAAAAATTTTACCAATAATTAAATTGATTAATTTTTATTTTTCTACAAACTGCAAAATCCTAACTTTATTTTAAATAAAGCAAAAATTACAAAAGCTAAAAAAAAAATAAAAAACGGAAAAATCTTGAAACAACTACTATCTAATTCATGATTATCCCAAGGTTAATGCCAGGTACTTCAGAGTCCAAAAAGGATAGCGATAAGAGAATATCATGATGAATTTCACTCCTTAGTAAGAAAGGAGAGGTCTAAATTTCACTGCAAATTTACATAAGCATATACCAAATCACGCATAACCGAGAAACCGTTTTGAGTACGGAATAACATGAAATGAAGATAAAGAAGGTAATAGAACAAAAGTGCCATATAAAATATAAGCACCATGCCTTAATCAAGTGGCGAATTCAAATAATTTCATTATTTTCTGAAATGAGTAGCATGTTAGTCCTGCTAACGTTAAACAGGAAACATGCAAACGTCACAGTAAATCGGACATAGCTACCAAATCGGATTTTCCATAGAATGGATTTGAAATTTACTAAGAAAAAGTAAACTAAAGCCGTTATCGAACCTGGGTTACACCGAAGGGCGCTGATTTTTAGACAGGGATAAGCCGTGAACTGCAAAAGAACTGACCGGAATATTGTGACTGAAATTATGTATGGTTATGGAGCGGCCTAAAAAGTTAAGATTCGTCCGGGAAGAGATCCAGAAGGGATGAGATTTGGAAGATAGACGAAATACAGAAGAAATTAATATGGGTCGATCCTTACTATGTCAAACAGCAGGTTGAGCCGGACGGGGATAAGGTTGTAGAGTATGTAGAGAAAGTAAACACAGGTGTAATAATAAACATTTAATTTAATTAAATAACCTAAATTGAATGTTTACAACCCAAAGTAGACAATAATAAAACATTCTCACGGTTAAGCTAAACAACTTATGTGTTACTACCATGGAATAAAGGAATAGAGGTATTTAGAGTAAAATGGTATAATAAAATGCATGAATGAAATAACTCATTGGTATTAAATTTCATGCGCTGCCGTGGTAAACACGGCTAAAAATAAAATTAGTACCATGGCACTCCAATCTTAGCGCCATTATTGGCGGTACAAAATAAAGTAGGTACAAAAATGCAATAATGACATAATGCTATGTCATTTGAATAGAAGCAAATGGAATTGCAGAACAGAAGTTGAAATTTTATGGTCGCACAATGAAATGGTGATATTAACAATAACACTACTTTTCAAAAACGAGTTAGACAAACAAACATAACAATAGGTTACAAACCGATTCAACAATACTACACATATTTATAAAACGAAAGATTTACAGGAGAATGATAACAAAGATTTGCGACTTAACTTATGTATCTTGATTAGTGAAGATTTCCCACGTTTCGAGCAAACCTGTAAAAATAAATAAAAATAAATAAATGCGAGAGTGAATAAATGTGCATAATTTGCAGGAGGAATGAAATAGAAACGTGAAGGGGTTAGGAGAACCTTATCCAAAAGGAATTGATCGGGATAGTATTGGCAAAATGAGGTAGAATATCATATAAAGTTAACTCTATTAACGTTTTAGTAATGGAAAGTAAACTTAAACTAAATCAGTGCTAAGACTTTAGTGGTTATGTATGAGATTTTACCAATCATAACCAGTTTTTTGTATTTTTTTTAAAAACCTTCGATACAATTGATAAATTACACTACCAAATATGGATTAATTGTAAAGAAATAAAAAAAAAAATGACGCCGCGGGACAATACTCTTAAAAAGGTTACCACACCAGCAAAACAAAGCGATGGACTTAGCTTGTATTTTACAAGAATATCTATTATAAAATGCCCTGACAATATCCCATGTGTATTGTTAGTGTTGGGGTTAGTAATATTTATATTTCTTCTTCTTTTAGTACTAATTAATTATGAGTTAGAACCAAAATGAAACAGATTCTTCATGGCCGATAAAGGGGCACTCGGGAAAAGATCCCTCACTAATCAATTTTTTTTAGTAAATCAATTTAGTCTTCGCAGTGAGCCTGCTCGTAATTCCAGATTCGAGCCTCTTACTCACTTACAAATGGTGTGTGCGGAAGGTTTTAGATAACAGTAACCAGGTGGTTACCAAAACCGAAGTTTCTAATAATAACCTAATTGAAAGTTTAAAGTCAGGTTATAATTAACGAGAGGAATTAGGGTTAGCTCATAATTCACAGGGTTTTTAACATACCGTAGTAATAATGAATAACCCACATTCAGGTAACTAATTAGATGTGGAGTGCTTCAAATTGTTGGTCAAATAATAGCCATTAATAATAGGGCTTTCAGTTAGTGATGAGGTATGGGCAGAAACATTGAGCGCTTTCCGATTTATATACACAACAAAATGGGTTATATGTAGGCCAGAATTCAGGTTTAATTGTTGAGATATGAGACTCAATTGTTCAGGTCCGAAAGGGATTGTCTCGAATAATCGAATTTGTAAACATTGTAAAATGACCCAGATTTTAAATATAGAATCTAGCAATCTTGGAATATGAGCTAATAATCAACCTCATGTTTCACTAGTATGGAATCATACTAAATTAGTAGTGATGTATGTTAGGGGCAAAAAATATCTGCCAGTTCTATTGTTAAATAACAAGAAGCATAACCAGTTTCCACATCAGTCCCAGCTAAATAATTTTTTAAGTACCATGTGAGCAATCTTCGCCCGATTAAGTTACAGATCCAACAAATTAATATATGCCAAAGGTATTACCAGCATCTACCATAATAGATTGTGCAAAGTAAATAGTAAATCTCTGTTATCATAACCACCTTCCGTCACCTTTATCTTCCCGATTACCTCGAGCTAGGTCGAAGATTGCTTAGGTTTATCTTCAACTTTTTGCCCACAAGTATGGATGAGGTATACAACTCCGGTTAACTTGTAAAATTGATATAAATTGAAAAAAAATAATATGGAGAATGCATGCACGGCTTCTAAGAATTTCTTTTTCAAAATTTATCATTTTTTTTTTAATTTCCCAAAGATGGCTTTGCCAGTTCCATTTTGCGAAATTACACATAACCATCCTACAATTTATGGAATAGTTCGTACATTTTTTTTGTGCCCTCTTTTATCTATATAAACAGGTTATAATCCTTTATTTTTTAGATTTTTTTTCTTAAGAGTTCATCTTATTCTATCGCTTTTTATTTAAAGGAAAATAATAATGAAATTTACTTCAGTTTTATCTGCCGCTATCTTAGCTGGTTCCGCTATCGCTCAAGATGTTGACTGTTTAGTTAACGGTGTTGCCGTTGCTACCGTTGACTTAGACACTGGTGTCTGTCCATTCACCATCCCAGCTGAATATCCTCCAGTTTTCGAATTCGTTTCATGGGAAGAATACGACTGTACCGCTTTCTACGCTCCAGTTGACTCTACCAAATACTGGAATGATATCAGAAACGCTGGTAGAGTTATCTCAATCCCAGCCAACTT
This sequence comes from Yamadazyma gorgasii, assembly GCA_003708985.3. Classification (NCBI taxonomy): domain Eukaryota; kingdom Fungi; phylum Ascomycota; class Pichiomycetes; order Serinales; family Debaryomycetaceae; genus Yamadazyma; species Yamadazyma gorgasii. The sequence continues at coordinate 1,428,470 of PPPC03000003.1, read as the reverse complement.
ATTGTTCGGTGGTCCAGGTGTCCACTTCTTCAGAGTCCATGTTGACAAGACCCCGGCTGCTAACTCCACTGCTGCTATCAGAAGAAGATTATTGAAACAAGTTGAAGTTGCCAAGAGAGATGACGAAGATGATTTCGTTGCTTACGTTGAATCATTAGATGGTACTGAAATCCCAGGTGACAACGTTTTCTCCGTTGTTGCTGCTTCATCTGCTTCATCTACCTCAACTGGTGGTGCCGCTGCTGGTACTACTACCGTTGTTGCTGAATCTACTACCGTTATTACTATTACCTCATGTTCTAACGATATGTGTTCCGCTTTAACTGTCCCAGCTACTCCATCTGAAGTTGTTACCACTGTTGAAGAAGAAGTTACTTCATACACTACCTACTGTCCATTAGACACTACCGTTACCATCACTTCATGTTCCGAAGATAAATGTCATGAAACCGCTGTCCCAGCTGTTCCATCATTAACCACCGGTACCATCAACGGTGAAGTTACCTCATACTACACCTACTGTCCATTAACCGGTGCCACTACTGAAGAAGTCTTATCTACTACCGTCATCACCATTACTTCATGTTCAGCTGGTGTCTGTTCTGAAGTTGCTTCAACTGTTGCTCCAGCCACTGCTGCTTCAACCGTTGCTGCTGAATCTACTGCTCCAGCCGCTGCTGCTTCTACTGCCGCTGCTGTTTCAACTTACGAAGGTGATGCTACCAGATTCGGTTCTTCATTCGTTGCTTTAGTTTTAGCTCCATTAGCTTTATTATTGTAAGCTTTTTAACTTCTTAGAATAATCAAAAAAACCAAAAAAATTTTTTGAGTCTTCACTTCATAAATTCATTTTTGATTTTGTTTTAGATATTCTTAACATTTATGTTATCATTAATAATTAATTATGTAACAGATTTTATTCGGTTTTGATTTGATACCAAACGTCGTTTCGTTGGATAAGGTCCTTTTTAAAAGTTTCGTATGTAAATTTTGTATAGTATTTCGGGTTATAATAGAATTTATTCTACTCAGATATTTCTCTTCTTTTATTGTAAAGTTTTCGTCGAGGTTGCTTAATTTCGGCTATCCCTTTTATTTACAATTGACAGATATGGCTAATTAAACGGTAGCTGGTGAATGCTTGCATGGTTATCGTCTGAATTAGGCATGTTTCAGATCTAATGGCCATCGTCTAACGTATTATCGATAAATGTTCGGAGCTTAGATTAAATTTACGGTTGCAAAACCTAATTACGGTTGATGATAAGCATCAAAATTGTCATGCGGATTTGTCGCCTTACAGCATTTTCGAATTTTTCGAGTGACTGAGAATAAGGTGACTTTATTGTTTGCCTGAGCCGTAATGGCTTAATGGCTTGAAGGCTTACTAAAAAATAATTATCACTACTTACCGTAAAGAAATAAATTGACTGAGTTTGTACGACGTACAAAAGCCATTCTCTTGGCCAATGAGTTTCAAGCGTATTTCGTGTTATAAATAGAAATGTATAGGAATCGTCTAATGGGCCTAGACTGCCGTAACATTATATGTAGCACTTTTAAAACCGTACGATTGTTTGACCTAAGTACAGTACATAGAGGTGTAAAACCATTAATACGTTAGAAGTCATGAACAATAACGTCTTTAATGAGTTACGTCGCCTTTGTTCAATTTAAACTTTGATTGGTGAGTTCATCGTAAAACACGATAAAAGCTGCACGCGATTTTGTAATTGCAAGGGGTTAAACTTTATTAATAACGGGAATTTAATACGTGTACGGTTGTAAGGACGATTGAATTATTCTGGAAACAGCCAGAATGACAAGGTTCAATGATCCCCACATTCTGTCAAGAAATGGTGTGGGTCATTTATAAATTACAATTCCAAGTTTCAGTTCCAAGTTTTCGAGTGAGTATGGCTGCTATTTATTATTTCAACAATACAGCCCCAAACACCGACTGAAACTAACACATTGGCATGGCAACCTCAATTGAGAAAGATTATGGATAAGGACACGTTGCCATGATTTTTCTCGGTAATTCTATTACCAAGTCCAGTAAGATATGTGCCCCTTTTAAAATATTCGATTGTGTTTCACAATGACAAATGTCTCGTTTAGCACCGCGATGTTTTGATTTACGCTTGATTAAGATTTCGTGTAATCAAGAAATGATAATGTTAATTTGCTTTTGTTATGTCAACACCCCCTTGTGGGCCCCACCAGTGCCGTACTGTCGGTACCGTCACCGTAGTAATCCCAATCATTACTGCGGCTTGCGCCCATTCCGTTCGAAACTTTTTCTTGAAGAAATGTTGTCGTGTTCAATTGGCGCCTTTTTTGTTTACATTTTCCCGTGTTTAGTTTACGTTGCAGAATTTTTTCAATGATACTACCAACATACGGGAACGTTGGCTCGTAATATAAATGTTTTGGTATCGCCAGTATTAAAGTTTTTTCCTCTTTTTTTAACTTAAGTCTTTCGTTTAACTAACTCAATACGTTCTTTTATTTTTAAGTGTAAAATGAAATTTGCTTCAGTTTTATCTACTGCTATCTTAGCTGGTTCAGCTTTGGCTCAAAATGTTGACTGTTTAGTTAACGGTGAATCCGTTGCTACTGTTGATTTAGACACTGGTGTTTGTCCATTCACCGTTCCATCCAAATACCCAGTTGTCTTTGACTTTGCTTCTTGGGAAGACTATGACTGTACTGCTTACTACGCTCCAGTTGATGGTTCAAAATACTGGACTGACATCAGAAACGCCGGTAGAATCATCTCAATCCCAGCTAAATTATTATACGGTGGTGCTGGTGTTCACTTCTTCCAAGTTCATGCTGACAAAACCCCAGCTGCTAACTCTACTGCTGCTATCAGAAGAAGATTATTGAAACAAGTTGAATTGATGAAGAGAGATGACGAAGATGATTTCGTTGCTTACATCGAATCTTTAGATGGTACTGCTTTAGACGGTGATGACACCTTCTCTGTTGCTGATGCTGCTTCATCTTCTGCTGGTGCTTCAGAAACTGCTGCTCCAGGTACTGAAACCGTTACTGACGAAGCCACTACCGTTGTTACTATTACCTCATGTTCTAACAATGCTTGTTCTGAAACCGTTGTTCCAGCTGTTCCAACTATGACTACCGTCACTGTTAACGGTGAAGTTACTTCTTACACTACCTACTGTCCATTAACTGCTGAAGGTACTGAAACTGACACCGAAACTGTTACTACTGTTATGACTGTCACTTCTTGTGAGAATGATGCTTGTCATGAAACCGTTTTACCAGCTGTTGAAACTATGACTACTGTTACTGTTAACGGTGAAGTTACTTCTTACACCACCGTTTGTCCATTAACTGAATTCGATACTACTTCAACCGAATACGTTACTTCTTACGTTACCATCACTTCTTGTGGTCCAGATGGTTGTAAAGAACAATCATTAGTTGAACTGCTCACCACTGTTACTGTTAATGGTGTTGAAACTGTTTACACTACTTACTGTCCAGTTGAAGCTACCGAAACTGGTGCTGCTACTGGTACTCCAGCTACCGAAGCTGCTGAAGCTACCCCAGCTACCGCCGCTCCAGCTGTTACTGTTGCTCCATACTCCAACTCCACCAATGCTTCAATTGTTTGTACTGGTGATGAATGTGACACTACCACTACTATCCAATCTACTGTTATTATTTCAGTTTCTGGTGGTGCTGAATCATCTGTTGAAGCTGAAGTTTCTACTTTCGAAGCTGCTGCCCCAGCTGTTAAAGTCGGTGGTGTTGCTTCATTAGTTGCTTTAATCTTTGGTTCCGTCTATTTATTGTAAATGGTCTAATTACTGTTACTAACTAGTGATTAGTTTTTAAAAGTCGGTTATTTGTTTTTCTGTTCTTAAAGAGTATTTTCGGTTTTTGATAAAATTTGATATATATGTTTTATTTTCATCTTCAACAAACATTTATTTAGTTTATAGTCTTTGGAATAGATTGCTATAAATATGTACAATATTTACACACCTTGTAATATATACGAGTTTTATTAATATGGGTTTCTTAAAGTTTTTCTTGAAGTGTTCGATTTCTCGCTTGCGTTGATCTTGATTATAATTGAGCGTATCTACAGATTTGCAGCCAAAAGGTCATCAAGGGTTGCAGTATCGGTATCAGTATCAATGTTAATCTAATCTCCACAGCAAATAGAATTTCAGATACCGCCTTAAGGCTTTGAAGCAAGCGTAAGATATTACTAAACAATACAAACCTTATCGATACCAAGGCTTTTTGTTTTGGGGACAAGCAGTTTAGTCAACTCTACATAAGGCCAAAGAAAATAATTCCATGAGTGATTGGCGGTTCTATGTTACTATTTTGTAAAACTAAAGTGTCAAGTTTTCTCGGGGCTCTTAAAAGTGTTAATAGCGTTGGTATATGTTTTCGTATAGGGTCTAATTTTACATAATAAGCTTATGATACGAGCCTAGACAGAGCAACCTTAAAGGATACAAAGATAACAAAATTTACTGGTTAAATTATCCTGACAAAACATACAAAGGAGGTTAGCTCCCCCCAGATCTACAATAGATCTTAACCAGGTCAGTTACATGGTTGTGATCAGATCTTTATGGATTGGGATAGTTGAGCCAGCATTTTGGGTTTTACATCATTCCTGTCCTCACATGATTATATAAGAATCAGACAAGAAAAATAATTTTTTTCTTTTAGTGCCGACTGCAATATAAAGGCGTAATGGACTTGAGCTTTGATTATAGCCTAGGGAACCATAACCCTGGAATCTAAGGTTGCGTACAGGTTTATAGTAGACCCAGTGGGCCAAGTTGAGTTGAATAAATAGAAGGAGATTAGGGATATATTTAAGATTGCTACGGGCTTATTTGTTATTATGCGGCAATCTTAAAGTGGGAGAAGTTGGTGCCGAAATTGGATTCTATTGTATGATTTGCAGCTAATGTTTTCCATAAACGTTCACAATGTAGATGGATAAGGTAATTAGCAGTAGCTATGTCAGGAGTTTAAACTCGGGACACATGAAGTGTCCTATTGTCAGTCTATTGTATGGCGAAAGTGAATTATGGAATGTTTTGATAAAATATGTATAGCTAATCCCATGAAATTTTTGATCCATGTGGTACTAATTCAAGGGGAGATCAAAAATGATTTCAGAATTGATTCGACTCCTAAGTGAATGCCAGTTTCATGTAGGAGGAAGTCCTTGAACACGAATTTTTTGTATCTTACATATAATTTTGGCGTCTGCAACCCTTCCTGACGTCGTCTCTCAAAAAATAAAAGAATCCCTCTCCTGGTTACCAGCATCTCCGTCTTCAAAATGCTTAAATCAACTTTGGGGACCAACTAGTCAAAAAGCAGTAACTGTGAGATTTGCATTTTTTTTGCAAGTTAGCTTTGCATGCAGATATTTTTTCTTGAATTGCGTTATGCAAGATTGAAAACAAACAGTTTGAGATTTAGAGCTGAACTCATTCCTAATGTAAACATAAGGCTAGGGAAAGGATGGAGAACTTTGGATGCTGAAATAGGGTCCCTGCTTAACTTGAAATCAAACTTTGTGGTTCGTGAATTTTCACTGAAAATATTAAGAGTTCCAGTTTTTATATTGATTCCATGGTTTTGATAATGGCTTGGACACGACTCACAAACGGGTTAATTTTAAACGTCTCAAGGAGAATGTTGGGACGGACCTGCCTGATGCAGTCATAGTCGCGTATGTTCCTGCCACAGCTGCCCAACCTTTGTTCGAGGTAGTATCGTGGTCGGTGCGAGTCCCGATCACAGCGAATCTTTGCAGCGAAATTTTACAGGGGCAAGTTCGTTAGCAGACTGGTGCGAGGAAGGTTGAGAGTTGAGAGTTGAGAGTGCGAGTTACAAATATTTGTTAAGGTCAACGGTATCATAATAATTACAATAATACAATAAATCGAAATGTCACTCCAAGAATTGTCAGACATAACCACCAAAGTACACAGCTTCAAGAACAACCAAAGGCTAAGAACCAATAAAAGGTTTAAACCTGCCCGTCAATTAGTAACAGACGAACAGAAGTACTTACAGGCAAAGACCAATATAAAATTTGATACCCCAACATACTATTCAATAGCAGCCCCACCCAGCTTAAAACCACAGAAGAAGTATTGTGATATAACTGGGTTACAAGGAAATTACAGAAGTCCATCCAATAATATCAGATTCCATGATGTGGAAATATATCAAGAGATTATAAAGCATATGACTCCAACATTGGATCAAGAATATTTGAGTTTAAGAGGGGCAAATGTGGTTCTTAAGTAAATGAAATAATGAACGCAAAAGTTCTTATAATTCTATAGTTCTTATATACGATTAATGATTACCGATTCTCATTCCATTTATCGACTATTCCTTCGATGTTATTATTGAAACTCTCAGTTTGAAGAATATCTTGATTATTACCAACCTCTACGAATGGATTACAGACTGTCTTAATGTAATACTTGTATATCGATTTGACTAAGTCAAGGATATTTTGTTCAAGGACTTTAGTATTATTACTAAATCCAATTATAATTTTTAGTCCAGTGTTTGATTCGTACCCATAAACACTTATATCATCTTGCACCACCAACAATAACACTTTGTTCTCATCTGAAACCTCTTGATGTTGATTTTGGCTTTGATGTAATTGCTGTTGTTCTCGTATACTCATAGATGTAGGTGATGTAATAATATCAAGTGCCATATGTGATAGAAAATTGTATTTTAGGAAGTTGTTGGCATCATCATTATCAGTGGAGTCAGTCGACTCCTTCAATCCAAATGATTGGATATACAACGGTTTGTCATCTCTTGAAATGAATGAAACAAAGCAAATCCTTTTTGATTCCATTCTCAACCTTCTCGCTTTACCTCACACTCTCACTCGTTATCTTATGTCAAATGTGTCTCCTAGTACGGAAAAAGTGAATGATTTCCTATCTTCGCTTTCAAAACTATCACAAGAAAGATTAAATCAAGATCAAAAGTTGCAAAGAGATTTGGACCGAGATATTAAATCCTTAAAAGGTAATTCCAAAAATTCGAATCTTGATCTAGGTTCAAGTCAATATGTTAGTTACCAAGATCAATCGCCACTGTTAAAGTTCAATAGAACCGCTCCTACGAAACCCAAGAAGCCTGAAATTCCACCAAAACTACCCAAGAGACACGACGAAGCAGAAAATGAAGATGTACCTCAACTACCCAGGAGAAAATACCAAGATGAGGATGCTCCCCAGTTACCTAGAAGAAGGTACCAAGATGACGACGAAAATGCACCACCACTACCCAACAGGGCTAAACCTTTGAAGCCAGAAAAACCAATGTTTGATGATTTCACCATAGATTTAGTTAACCCTGTTTCTAGAGACACCAAAAATGCTCCCAAGCCTAATTCGTCTACGTATAATACTAAAAAATATTTGGATGAAAAGTACGGCCAACCAAATAAATATAGGTCATTTATTGATGTCGAAAATTCAATTAAAGATTCAAATAAACAGGAAAAGGAAAAGGAAAAGGAAAAGGAACAACCACCTAAACCACATAAATCTGATTGGTTAACTTCAAGTGTAAACACTACGAAGGCTTCTAAGCATGAACCTTATATCCCTAAACCTTCATATTTATCGGCTTTAGCAGCAAGCCAAAATGCAAAACCTACTGATTTCAATAAATCCCCAGAGCCAGCACCCCTCAAACAAAATATTACGGATTCTAAGCCTGTTACTATTATATCGCCCAGTCGTGAAAGTAAAGGCGGTTGGCTTGAGAGTGCAGTAAATAAGTCGCCTAAAGCCAAATCACCGGAACCAAAATTGAAACCAATAGTTCCTAAGAAGCCAATGACAGTGGTAGATAAAGTGGAGCCGATAAAGCCCAAAGCTTCGTATGATAATTTCAAGAAACAAGATAATGAATTACTATTATCACAGCTATCCAAGTTAAAGTCATCTAAACCACCACCCAAACCTGCTAAAGATTTTGGAAAGTACAATAAACAAGACACTGAAGATTTACATAATAAATTGGCTACGTTATCTCCAACCAAGGCTAAGGAAATTGAAATCATCAAAGTGAAAGAGTTTAAGGAAAAGGATAACGAGCTACTTAATGAGCAATTGAATAAGTTAAAGAGCCGTCCTGAAATAAAGAAGAAGCCTGAGACTTTGAAGCCAGAAAAGCCCGCCGTAAAACCAGATATTAAGCCTAAACCTATCGTTACACCCAAACCAGCCCCTGACAAAGGATCAGGACAAATGAAATTGAATGAAATTGACTTTAAATCGCATCTATCGTCAATCATAAGAACTAATAGTGAACCAATGAAATCAAATGGACCTCCGATGACCATCAAACGCAGTGAAACAGATCCAATAAAGCGAAAAGATACAGAATCTACCACTAAGTTAACACATCCTAATAAATCGAGGTCAAAAGGCCCAAAGAGAAGATTGCCAAAGACATTAAAAGAATCAGGTCAAACTATGGAGGAATCAGGTCCAACTAAAGAGAAACCCACACAAACTATGATAGAAGAAAATCACAAACCTAAAATGCCACCACCAATTAAACCCAAACCTAAACAAGTTGGTGATTTAAAGACATCTATTCAATTCAAAGGAGAAGTTTTTATATAGTGCAATAAACGCATTTTGCAACCTTTAATGTGACATTCTGTGAGCTGTCAGTCAACTGTTTTTTAGTGCGCGTCGATTCAAACCTTGAAATTGTTTATCCATGTCACAAGCGTTTGAACAATTGAATGAGTTGAAAACTCAAATACAACCAAAGTTAAAAGAGTTGGGAGAATACTTAAGTCAACTTCCGGAGACTTTACCAAAGGATATCGAATCGTATATCAACAGTTTGCAAAATACTAGTACCCAAGACTTGATTGATGATATCAGTAACTTCAAACCAACCCCAGCCACCATCACTATACTGGTGCTTGGATTGACCACCTTATTAATTTTAGGAAGAGTGTTGTTAGGATCTTCATCTTCTGATGTCAAGCCTGACCAAGACAAAAAGAAGAAGAAAAAGAAGGTTTCCAAGGCCCAAAAGACCAACAAGCAAATTCAAGAAGTTTTAGATAACTTTGAAGAAACTTGGGTACCACAAATCAATGATTATTTAGTAAACCATAAAAAATTAACTCCTGATCAAGTTGATTACAAATACAAATACTTCCAAGAGATGTTATTAAAAGAATTATTCAAGTTAGATGGTATTGATGTTTTGGGTAATGAAATCATCAGAGAGAATAGGAGAAAAGTCATTCAATTCATTCAAGAACATCAAAAGAGATTAGATGCTTTTCATAAAGAGTTAAATTTGTAAGCTCTCAACACTAAAAAGTCAGTGAATTAAGATGTAATCCAATTTATAGTATTAATATATAAGATCAACGTGAAGTGAGACGGTAGCTATTGATTGTAGTACTCGTCAGCATCAATTCTCTTACCTCTCTTGATTCCAAATGTAGGAATACCTACAGAATCATCAAACACATCAAGTAGTAAAGGTAATTTATCGCCTAACCACAACGCCCTTTCAGTGTGGTCTTTAACGTCATCACCGGTTTGAGGGTGAATCAATACTGATAAATTACCATGATTTAATTGAAACCAACTTAACACTTTGATAAAAACCTCGGGTCTAGCAACATCGACTTCCCAGAACTGAGTTGGATGTGGTCCAATAACTTTTTCATCAGGAAGCTTCTTTACAATAACTGAACCGTTGGCTCCTGAATCTTTGAAATCCTTAAGAAACTTGTCTCTCAAGTTGTTGGACTCAGCTAAAGACTTTTGATTATGTGCATAGTAATAGACATGAAAGTCATAGTACTTCACTGGGTACGTGAACTTCAAATTATGCACTGAAGTAGTTGATTCTTCGTTGTTTGGGTTTCTTTCAGTTAAGTATTCCATTAAAGTTTACAACTCATGAGATCGAAGCCATACGCCGCAGTTTGCGTACTGTGGAGCTTTCCAGTTTTACCCAGAGATTTATACGAGCTTCAAACGTCAGGAGAATCATACATTCATATCCTATCTAATTACTAAATGATTAAATTCCAATGTCCTTCTCTACTAAACTCTTGGCAATTGGGTGGTATACTCCACTAAATTTATTGAAGGTCTTGACTGCAAACTCATGACTAACTTTAGTGTTCAACAACTTATAACCAGGTCTGATGTATTTCATTCTACCAACAGTACCTAACCAATTAGCAAACTTAACGACAACATCGTCAGTTTCAGACATTTTACCGTATTTGATCAAAAGATTATTGATTGAGAACTTGATTTCGAAATTACCAGCTTTAGAATAGTATGGATAAACCGTAGAAATCAATCTGATCAATTCAGGCGAAGGGTTTACCTCTTCCAAGTCAGCTGCTAATTTATCAAGGAATAATAAATGCTGGTTGGCATCAAATGATTCTATGTCTTTAGCTTGGTTGAATTGACTTACATCAGTTGATTTAGATTTGAAAAATTCGACCCATTTGTCAACTAATTGTTCACATTCAGCAACCAAAGTTCTGTCGAAATTTGGTTCTTCAGGTAATCCCTTTCCAAATAACCACTTTTCAAAGTCAATTGAATCTAAAACATCTTTTTGTCCTCTTGGTTCAAAAAAGTTGTATAATTCATCAACAAATTGGAAAGAATCTAATGATTTGTATCTAAAAGTTTTGAAATAATGTGGAATGAACTCATTGAAATTTTTAATACCCAATTTATTCTCTAAGTAGAATAAAAAGAAGAATCCTTTCTCGTATGGTACTTTGGAAAATGCATCATCAGGGTTAACATTTTTAGAGAAATCCCATACTAATGACGTGAATTCTTTAGGAATATTGTTACAACTTTCAACTAAGTCTCCATACCCTAAAATAGCATCAAAATGTCTATATTTCTCACCATAACTTTCATAATCTGATCTACCTTCACTTTTAGCCTTTAAGGCTGCTACACCTCCTAAAATTCTTCTTTCAAGATAAACACACCATCCTTCATTAAGCCAGAAATGTTCCCAGGTACAATTAGTAACTAAGTTACCAGCCCAACTGTGAGCTAATTCATGGGCAATAACCTTAACTTGCGATCTGTCTTTACAAATAAGGGTTGGGGTTGCAAATGTAACATTAGGATTTTCCATACCTCCATAAGGGAAACTCAGAGGTAATACCAAAACGTCGAAGGTCTTCCATTCATAAGCAAAAGTCAATTTTTCGGCAACTTCAAGGAAGTTTTCCATGTCGTTTTCAAATTCCCATTTACAATCAGCAATGTTAGGTTGTTCAGAAAAGACCTTCGATCTTGGACCAATTGGTTCAGAAACGAGATTACCGGATGCAATAGCAACTAAATACGATGGGATTGGTACTGGTTGATGAAATTTGTAGATATCACCTGAGGATTCGAGTGGTCTAGCTGAGATTAACACTTTATGAGGAGATTTAACTTCTACGGAATAGGTGGACTTAACTGCTGGTGTATCAAAACATGGAAAGAATGACCTAGCATGAATCATTTCACTTTGTGAAAATAAGTATGGGCCAGTGTCACCTTTAATAAATTGAATTGACGTACTTTTATCAGTAGTTATGAAATCAACTGATACTTTAAGGCTTTCTTGATTTTCTATACCAAATTCAAGTGGTGATCCATATGGCTCGGTTCTTGGTCCCACTTTGTAATCAACAGCTTGACCATTAACCTGAACACCTTTGATAATCAAATATGAAGTATCTAATACTACAGTTTTGGTATCATTAACTTTAGTTAACTCAAATTCAACCGTTCCTGTAATAGCCTTGTCATCAAATAATACTTCAAGGTTCAAATTTGTGTTGGTGACTTTGAAATCATAATAATTTGAAAATGTGCATGTATCTCTTGACTGGACGTGTCCCTTTGGTCTTTTTGTGTCAATATCAGTTCTTCCTGTCATTTTGATCTATATAACCGAAAGGATGCGAAATCAATGTCCTTTTATTGCCGCACCCTCTGACCCCCACGGCATCGCTCTAATGTTCTACGGCATCATTCTACGGCACTGTTGTGCTAGTAGTTTCCTTTTAGGCTCCTACTACGAGCGCTGGTACTGTCAATAATTTATCGTATATCTATCTATATAAGTCATTAGGGTTTACTTGGTTCAGCCGGTTCTGCCTTGTCTGCGGATGTCTTCTTTTGTCTTTTCTTAGAAGCTTCTGCAACCAATTCCTCAAAGACTCTGGCTTCTTCAGCTTCATCTTCTGTACGTGATGTTGAACTGAAAACCTCACCGATCAATCTTAATCCTTTAGCTCTAGCAATTCTCTTCTCCAATGGTACTTCTTTATCATATAAAATAGTATCACAAACAGCACGAACGGTAGTCTGGATTTCAAATTTAGATCCCGACCATGCTGCTGCTATAACTTTACCCATTAGATACTTTTCCATATCAGCAATTTCTTCAGCTGTGTGCTTTTCCGGTTCCTTAACTGGTTCTTTGGCTTCAGTCTTAATAGGATTACCGTGTTCATCAATTTCTGGAGCTGGCTCTTTTTGATCTTTGCTTTCTTCGGTATGCTCCTTTTGCTCTTGAACCTTTAATTCTTCAAGCTTTTGTTCTAATTCAACAACTTCCTGTTCCTTTCTAATTGCTTCTTCCTTAGCTTTAGCTTCTTCCTCTGCCTCCTTCTTACTATGGAACTCATTATCTTCTTGCATTTTAGCATATTCTTGCATGGTAGCTTGTGCATCTAAGGCACTAGTAATGGTTTTGAAAGTATCTCTAACCACGCCACCCTTTTCCTTAACACTCCACCATAATCCACCAAAACCCAAGAAGGTTTGGTTTTTAAGGAAAATTTTCAGCTTTAATTTATAAATCGATCCAATTGTATGCAAAATTTCCAATCCGAAACTTTCCATTTTTAACGATTCAGCTTCATACCTTAATTTACTCTTAAAAGATTCAGCTACATCGCTTGCCATATCGGTTTCAGTAAATAATGATAATTTATCTACCAATTTCTTACTTAATTCGTTTCTCATCTCAATCTTCTTGACTCTACATTCTTCTTCGAACTTTTCTAATTCTTCTTTACGTTTTTGTTCTTCGAGCTTTTGTTTTTCTACTTCTGTTGCTGCAACGTTTTCCGAACTTTCTAAGAATAATTTACCGGATGGCGTAGTTGTGGTTGCCTCGTCGTCATGATGAATTGAAGTCTTGGGTATATCATGAGCTGGAGTCTCTGTTGATGTACCTGCACCACTTGTTGATTCAGTATTCTTACTAGTATCTTCAGTCTTACCTTCCTTCTTATCTTCATCCCCATACCCCGACAATTCAGCTGATTTGGATAATTCTTGAAGTAATGACAATTCCCCAATCCATTCTTTAAATGCTTCACCACCAAAGATCATTGAAAAGAATTCAGAAGGATCTTCGAATCCTTCAGCTGGCATTGACTCGACTTTACCAAACTTATCATATTTAGCCCTTAAACTTTCGTCTGACAATACTTGATAGGCTTCACCTACTTCTTGAAACCTTGCCGCAGCCTCAGGGTCGTTTGGATTTTTATCAGGATGTAATTTAATAGCTGCTTTCCTATAAGCCTTCTTGATTTCTAACGATGTTGCATCAGGTTTTATCCCTAATAAATCATAATACGCTGTATCTACAACCATTATAGTGTTTGTGTAAGGAGAATTTTCACACGACAGTGCGACCTTTATCTTAGCGAGGTCATCGCTTTGAATTAGATTTCCATTCTATCGTATTTATATACAAGACTATACAAGATTAACTAGAATAATAAACCTTTCTAAGGTCTACTAACTTCTTACCTCTACTACCAGCCAATTCCTCTAAAGATCTTTGTTTGGTTATGGCCTCAACGAACCCTTTAATAACATTCATAGGGTTTCTTGATTTATAGATTTTACCTCTTAAATCACGAATACCTGCAGCTTGGCAGATTTCAAAGATGTTGGAATTAACTCTCAATCCAAACCCAGCAGGGGCGGATTTGATGAATAATTTGACGGCATGGAATTTATAATTTATGTCACCTAAAATGGTTCTATTTTCATATCTTGGAACTGGAGTTAAGTTCTTGACAGCGTTCCAATGAGCTTTAATCAAAGCTGTTCTCATACCGTCTCTTGACTTACCTTCACCTAATCCTACCATTCCTCTTTTGTCACCTACGACTGTCAATGCATAGAAATTAGGAATTTTACCTTTGGAGGTTTGACAACTGACTCTCTTCATTAATAATGGTCTGATATATAATCTGGAAATGTACTGTTCATCAAGCCCAGTCAACTTGGCCAACCCTTGGTTTATTTCTTTTGTGGTTTTTAAGGCTTGATTCTTTCTAGCTGGTACTGCTGGAGAAAACCTTAACTTTAAATCGGTTCTATCAGGTCTGGCCACTTGAGGGATACTTGGATATGGGGTTTTATCTTTTGGTTGATTTGGGTACAAGATTGGTTCATCCCATTTGGCATCAGTCTTGCTATAATCAAGATTCTTGGGCGAGAACTTGGATCTTCCTGGTGGTCCTTGTTTGTGTAAGTTTAATAAACTATCAGGTTTAACAAGGGACTCGGTGATCTTTATACTTTGAAGTAATTCTGGAGAATAATATTTGGATAAAAAGTTTATATGTTCATCAACTTTGTTTGGTGCTTCATTGTGCCTTATAATTGTCGAACTGAAATTTCTTATTAGTCTCTGGCTTTTTTTCAATGTATTGAACATGGTTGTTACCAGTGAAAAATTTTATATCGCGAAGTTAACGAGGTAGTTGGCTAGGGTTTTTAGAGGTGAGGTTGAGATTAGACTAAACACGACTAGCTCATAAAGAAGCAGAGGACTAGTGGACTACTGGACCAGCGAAGTAGAGAACTGACTCATGGACTAATGAACTAATGATCTCATGACTAAAAGGCTACTATAGAAGAGTTTACAGCGTGACTAAGCTTTTATACGATAAACTTAATTAATAATTACATCAATTCACTATTATCTGAAACACTACACTTTAATCAAAGGTATAACCTCTTTTGGCGAATTCCTTAATATTCCAATCCCATGTCTCTTTCTGATATTCCTTGTTCAAAGCCAATTTACCAGCTTCTAATTCAGGTCCTCCATAATTCAAAAAATCTCCACTTTTAACTTTATCTAAAGATGCCCTTAAACTAGCAATGCTTCCTAATTCTGTAGAAATAACCAAAGGTGCAAAAAACACCTTGAAAAACAAAAAGTTCCAGAGTGGACCCAAGCATGAGTTTCCTGATAATACTTCGGTATATAAAGCAGAATTAATAATTCCTGGATGGACAGCAATGCAGGTGATGTTAGGATACTTTTGGCTTAAAACTTTTATAAATTGAACAATGGCCAATTTAGCACCAGCATAACGTTGAAAAGCATGATAAAACTCAAGAAAGCCATCAATCTTAGAACCAGGTTTATGATAAGAGGCCTGGAAATGTGCAGCAGAACTGACATGTACGACTCTAGGGTCTTTTGCTTTGCTCAAATACGGAACTAATCTTAAAGTTAATAACATGTGACTAACTACATTGACTTGGTACTGAATTTCGTATCCATCTTCAGTGAGTTCATAAGGAACTCCCATAATAGCAGCGTTATTAATCAATAAATCTAACTTGGTTTCGTGTTGAGTGTATGTTTCAAATGCTTTTTGCACTGATGCTAACGAAGTCAAGTCACATGTTATATGATGTAACTCTCCTACAAACCTTACAGACTTCTCTTCAGAAGAATACAGGTTGGTTCTTTTAAAAGCTTCTTCTTTTAAGTCTTCAATTGCCTTTGCAACCTTGTTCTTATTTCTAGCGAACAAGTAAACTGCATAGCCGTGCAAGTATAAATGCAACACAGTGAAGTACCCAATTCCCTGGTTTCCACCGGTAATTATGGCGATTTTTCTGTCAATCTTTGGATTGAAGTAAGTAGCAGTTTGAGGCTTGAAGAATTTAGACTTTGGAACAAACATGGGTAGCTTTTAAGGTTAGAAAGTATGTATTTAGTGGACTTATGTTAATTTAAGTACGTATCTTTTTCGGCCCCGGAATTTAGTGTGGGTGCCGAGTTTCCGTACAAGTGTACAGATTCAACTTAGGTACGGTTAATAGCCTGATTACCGGGATCTTACTTTAGTACGGGTTACCAAAAATTTACCCGATGTTTAATCTTATACTAAGCTACTTAACCATCGGAATATACATAAGTACCGAATAGATACCGGGACGTAGTACCGATCCGAATTGTATTGTATATGAGATACACGAGTTCTCCAAAGCGTGACGATGTTTTGATGGTTTTATTTAGTTGGAAGCGCTATCACTTTGTCTAGCTTATGCTATTTCGGAAAAGTTGCAGTTACTCCTAGTGATGAAGGCTTAATTGGGTGTAAAGCCTTCCATTAAATGCGCATTTGCAGCCATATAGAGCGCCACATAGAAATGTAAGGTACAGTAGTTTTAGCAAGTTTGTGTTCCAAGAGTCAAATAATTGCTTGGCTTAAAGAAGATTATAATTTAAGGTATGACATCAGTTAGAATATTTCATCTACCATAACCAACTTCTTGAAGAAGACCTTGTGGGAATCGTCTGATTATCAATTTATAAATTACAGACTGCAGCACTACAGTTCACCAGTATATCCCTTTCCATGTCCCACAACGTCAATATACCCAGCCTTATTTATACTCACCCCCACACCAATTAACCCATCTCACATTACAATTCTCCATTAACAGAAACTAGCGTCGCTACTTACTGGAAAAGTAGTGACAACTCCGTATTGGCTCGCGTCAACATTAAACCCCGATCCTAACAGCGAGAATCTTTACACTTCCGAATATGGGAAAACCACCGCAACACAATGTAATATCCGCTAATGTGCTTAAAGCTCATAATTCGAAACAATGTACATCTAAGTACCCCACAATGTTGCCCAGATCTCCACATTGTTCCTAAACTGTTGTAATCACCCACCATCGGCAATGACCCACCATCGGCAATGACCGTTTCTATATAAGACTTCAATACCCACCACTAATGGCTGCAAATGCTTTTGTGGTTGCTTCTACTCACAATTGTGAGAGGATTTATCCTTTTCGATCAACAAGATGAAACTATAACATTATACGATGGTAACCAATCGGCTGAGGTAATTTTCGACGAATCAGATTGGCCGGGAGTTATAAGAGCTGCTAACGATTTAGTTAAAGATTTTGGTGCTGTGACTGGTAATAACAATTCCCTCGAGATATCCAATTCGTCAGAATGTTCAGATACCCCTAAGATAATCATCGGAACAATTGGGAACTCCAGTTATATTCAAGACCTTATTGATGATGGGTCAATTGATGTTAGTGACATTGAGGGTAAATGGGAATCTTACATAATTACTCCATTACCCAATTGCAGTACCATTGTGGTTGCTGGTAGTGACAAACGTGGAACTATTTATGGGATTTATACGATTTCCCAAGAAATCGGAGTTAATCCTTGGTATTATTGGGCAGATGTAGCAATTCCATCTCATTCTTCTATTTATTACAACACCTCCGTTTCAGTTGTTCTGAAAGAACCAAGTGTCAAATATAGAGGGTTCTTCTTAAATGACGAGCAACCTTCTTTAACCGGTTGGGTTAATGAAAATTTCAAAGAAGGCAATTACTCTTCCCATTATATCCATGAATTCTATAACACAGTGTTTGAAGTTCTTTTACGTCTGAAAGCCAATTTGCTTTGGCCAGCAATGTGGCATTCCATGTTCGGACTTGACGATGATATTAACCAAAAGAACGCTGATTATTACGGTGTGGTCATGTCTACATCCCATACTGAGCCTTTACAAAGGGCAACAAATGAATGGCTAGTTGACGGAGAAGGAGACTGGGATTATAACACCAACAAGGACAATATCATTGAGTTTTGGAAGAAAGGTATTGCTCGTGGAAAAGACTATGAAGGAGTTTGGACTGAAGGTATGAGAGGATTAGGTGATAATCCAATGTCAGCTGATGATGAGACAAGAGTATTAGAAGAAATCATTGAAACCCAAAGAGATTTACTTTTGGATGCTTTTGGTAACAATACCAACATTTCCACGATTCCTCAAGTATGGTGTTTATATAAGGAAGTGCAAACTTATTATCAAAGAGGAATGGAGGTACCGGATGATATTATTTTACTTTGGGTTGATGATAATTGGGGAAATATCAGAAGATTACCTACTGCCAATGAAACGTCAAGACCAGGAGGGGCAGGTGTTTATTATCATTTTGATTATGTCGGGGACCCAAGAGATTATAAATGGATTAATACTGTATCTTTAACCAGAACTTGGGAACAGATGAATTTAGCTTATCAGAGACAAGCTAGAGAGTTATGGGTAGTTAATGTAGGAGATTTGAAGGGGTTGGAACTTCCTATTGCCCAATTTTTAGACTTAGGGTATGATTTCGATAAATGGAGTGGAATAAACCAAGTCGCTGATTGGACTAAACATTGGTCTAATCAAGTTTTTGGATCTTTCGTTAATGAGTCGGTTGTGGACGAAATTGCTGATTTGGTTAATACTTACAGTTTCTTAGCAGGAAAGAGGAAATTCGAATTGCTTAATGAAACAATTTATTCGTTAATTAATTATGATGAAGCAGCTACTGTTTTGAATCAATGGTCTGACCTTTCAAATAGATGTTGGGATTTGTACAACAACACATTACCTGATGAAGTCAAACCATCTTTTTTTGAAACAATCTTACATCCAAGTCATGCTGGGTATATTGTTCACGATTTATACATTTCTGCTGGAAAAAACCACCTTTATTCAACACAATCTCGTAGTCAAACTACCTACCTTGCTGATTATGTTAGACAGAGATTTTATGATGATTACGAATGGAGGAAGACATGGGATACTCAGAATGACAACAAGTGGACCCATTTAATGGACCAAACTCATTTAGGGTACCAGTATTGGCAAAATCCCATGAAAGATGCTATGCCATTCGTTTCAGAGTTCATTACTGAATATAGTGGCATGAGTGGAGCTGCTGGAGTTTCAGTTCAAGGATCTAAAGGTGCTGCACCTGGTGATAATCAATATAACGGAGCTACATATGATAATAATACTTTGATTCTTCCACAATTGGATCCTTATTCTGATAATACATGGATTGAAGTTTATAGTAGAGGCCCTGAAGATTTTGAATTCACCTTGACTCCATTAACTGATGCTATTAACCTTTCTCAAACTACTGGTAAAATAAGTAGCAGTAATGAATCGATTTGGAATTCAGTTTTTGTTAATGTAAGTGTTGATTGGGATAAAGTTGACGGGTACCAGTTAGCTGGTATTAACTTTACTACCAACACTTCGGTAATTTGGTATACTTTCCCAACGGTAATTGTTGCACCGCTTAACCACACGAAATTACCTGACGATGTCAAAGCACAAAATACTTCGACTCCTTTCAAAGGTTTCGTTGAAACTCAACAACACATTTCTATTGAAGCTGAACATTTCACTAAAAATTCAAGCCAAAATGATACTTTCTATCAGGTTATAGATTATTTTGGTAGAACCAAATCCGGGGTAAGTTTATTCCCTCCAACTCTAGAACCACAAACAGCAACTAATGATTCATCATTTTTGCAATACGATTTCTACGTATTCACCGGTTCGAATGTCACTAATATTTCAGCGATTTTGTCCCCAAGTTTAAATATCGATCCTTATAATCCTTTAAGGTATGCTATAGCAATTGACGACGAGAGCCCTAAGACTATTCAGGTATATGAAGATCCAACTAATCCTCTTGCTTACCCTGATGGTTGGGAATTAGCAGTGGCCCAAAATGCTTGGATCAAAGAAACTACCCATGATATTAGTCCTGGTAAGCATCTGATGAAGGTATGGCTTTTAGATCCAGGTATGGTGATCCAGAAAATTGTTGTTGATTTTGGTGGTGTCAAGGAAAGCTATTTCGGACCACCTGAAACATATTTCATTAAATAAAAGTTTTTTCTAGAAGAAGTTTTTTAAAAGTTTTTAAAAGTTAACTCGTTATTTCGTTATGTTTTCGTTAGTTAGAATGAATATCTATATTTCTATATTAATATTAATGGCAACAACCTCCATGGGCTTCCTTTATGCTACCGGCATCTAATAATTCATCTAGCCTATCACCAGGTTCTAATTTGACGATTTTATCTGGGTTCAAAATAGCTCTTGGATCCAACAGATACTTAATTTTTCTCATCAAGTCAACAGATGCTTCTCCCAATTCTATAGGTAAATACTTTCTTTTACCTACACCAACTCCATGTTCTCCAGTACATGTACCTTCAAATTTAAGAGCCCTATGGACCATTCTATCAACTAAGGTTTGAGCTCGTCCATAGTCAGCCTTATTATATAAGATTAAGAAATGACAGTTCCCATCACCAATATGACCCATAGTAGCGTATTTGTTTTCAAATCCACTTTTGTTAAGATCTTCAGAAGTTTCAGAAATCATTTC
Organism: Yamadazyma gorgasii; assembly: GCA_003708985.3. Classification (NCBI taxonomy): domain Eukaryota; kingdom Fungi; phylum Ascomycota; class Pichiomycetes; order Serinales; family Debaryomycetaceae; genus Yamadazyma; species Yamadazyma gorgasii. The sequence goes on along the minus strand of PPPC03000003.1, from coordinate 1,407,828 downwards.
CGGCAAGTTAGAAATAGGCACAGCAATGTCAGTAGTCCACACTTGTACATCGTTGGGATCTTTTAAAACTTTGGCACCATGCTCAATTGTTGACCATAATCCATTTCTCCTTGCACTCCATAACAACGCATTTTCAGCCTGACTTGTACTGGTTTCAAATTTAGTTACGTTGTTCTTCTTAGCAATTGACCTAACTAACTGAGTTTGTTCTTTGATGGAGTCTTGGGTTGCTCCACCAATCTTCAAAAGTAAAGTTGGGTTTTCAGGGAAAGTTTTAGGTTTTCCCCTTGTATCGGTTATACCTGAATTATTCACAAAACTAACAGTTGTTTTATCAAGAAATTCAATAGCATTGAGATGCAATCCTGATTTAGCAATTAAGGTTGAAGCAGTTTGAGTTGCATCTCTTATAGTAGGGAATGATAAAATACTAACATATTCATGGATTGGTCTTACATTCAATTTCACAGTGATTTCGGTGATAAGCCCTAAAGTACCTTCTTGTCCAATAAATAAATGAGTCAAATCATACCCAGCACTTGACTTTCTAGGACGTTGTTTTGTTTTCAAAATGGTCCCATCAGCTAAAACCACAGTTAAATTAACTACACTTTCTTTCATAGTACCATATTTATAAGCATTTGTACCACTAGCACTAGTACTAGCCATACCTGCAATTGTAGCTCCCATTCCCGGGTCTGGACCAAATGACAAGTGTTTTCCATCTTCCCTGCTTTGTAAGAATTCATCTAAATCTTGCCAACCTACGGCTGCTTGTACTACAACATCCAAATCATCAGGATGAAATTCAAGGATTTTATTCAATCTACTAAAGTTTAAAGAAATGGAATTTGGCCCTCTGGTGTGCATGGTTTGACCTTCTAAGGAAGTCATTCCAGAATTAGCAACTATAGGAACTCTATACTCATGAGCTATTTTAACAATTTCCGATACCTCTTGAGTATCTTTTGGCAGGACAATTATACTTGGTTTATTATTAGCAGGATTTGGTGGTCTATGTGTGCTAAAGAACAAATCCGAAACAGTTTTGATTTCATCTTCGTTTTCACTAAAATGGTTCTCACCCACAATTGCTTTGATCTTAGTGATTGCTTTCTGGAATTGAACATCGTCAGCATATTTGATTGGAGAAACAGTCTCAAGAGGAGTAATTGACTTGTCAACACTTTTCCGACTGAAAAGTTCGAAATATCCGTTGGAATGATTGGATCCTAAATAAACACCTCCACCAAACACTAACCCAATAGTAGTGATCTGTAATAAAGTACTACTAATTGAGGGTTTATGCCCTCTTACCGTAGTATAAGATCTTAGTCTAGGTGCTTTAAACCTTCTAAACATTATTAAAAATTAAAACAGCTGACAAACAGTCGATTTGGATGGAAATTCTTCAACCACAGTCCATTTGCTTAACTATGGCGTTTTTTCTCTGTCTCCATCTTTATCTCGTAAAATTTCACTTACATAAGCAACTGCACTTTTTTCCGCTAGAAATTGATAACATATCACGTGAATTATCTAAATCTATGATTTGGGATGCGAAATAAATTTTCAAAGGTATAACTATACAAAAAACTAATATGGCACCTCATGCTCTTAGTCAACCACCTGACAGTGGTAAGAATAGTGTACATGAATCAGAGCAATACTCCCAAATTCATAAGAACCTTAAATTAAACCCTTTTGAGTCCACTATCGATCCATACTTGTTAGGTAAGTCCAGTTACTCTTCACCAATTACAATCATTAACCAAGCGATTTTTTCAACCCTGAACAAAATCTTTAGTTATGAAACTATTGGTGATGACAACTTAATTGATAGCCATTTACAAATTTGGATCAACCAATATGGAAAAACCAATGGTTTTGGAAATTTACCACTTTTCCATAAATTCCAAATTAGATCTGGTGCTTCTAAGGTGTTGCAAGGATTTAATGATGAATCCAAAGATCCTATAAGTATCTTGACTGATTTAAACGGGTTAAAATATATGTACCCAAACTTAGTTAAAACCAATTTACCCTTAGCAATTAATGCTTCAGCTATTGATTATGATGATAAGACTGAAACTTTAGTGTCTAATTACGAAAAAGGTTTAAACCTTGGTAGAACTTTGAATTATCCTGTTATTACTCCAGTTAACAGTTTTGATGGTAAAGAATTGCAATATTTAACTTTATTGAATCAATATTTAGTAAAATTGACTGGGTCTCCAAGTATCAATTTGTTTGAAGGTTTAGAAGCTGTCAAATCTTTCAGTAAGTATGATGTTGCTTCTATTGATGAATTAACCAAGATTTATCAACTGTTACCAACTAATGTCGAAGATACAAGTTTAGATAAAGTTGTCACTTATGCTTTAGACCAATTAAACACTGCTACTGGTTCAAATTACCAGCCTTTTGAATACGTTGGTAACCCAAGACCAACTACCGTTTTCGTTGTTTATGGTACTAACAGCTCTACTAAGCTTGGAAACATTTTCGAAAGTGTAGGTGATTATTTGAAGATCGGTTTGATTCAAGTTAGAATTCCTGTCCCTTTCAACAGTCAACAATTCATTAACTTAATTCCTAAAACCGTTGAGAAATTAGTTATCTTGAACGGTAACGGGGAAACTTCTATTAAAGCCGATATTTCTACTGCTTTATACTTAGGAGGTGTTTATAACAGGTACGACTTGCAAGAATTCAAATACGACTTGAATTTCAATTGGACTCCTATTACCATCACTAAAGTTTTATCGCAATTTGTTGAAATTGAAGATGTTAATGTCATTTTGAAACCAAATGTCGATTCAATTATTTCATCCAGTTCTTCACCAATTAATACCAATTCTTCACCTGTGGGTAACTTCACCGTTTGGGGTAAAGATAATGGTGAATTTTACTCAGTTGCTGAGAAAATTGCATTTACTTTAAGTCTTGATGATACTAAGAAAATCACCACTCGTACTAGATTTGATAATTATACTGATGGTGGTATTTTCCAATCCCAAATTGTTTCCAGTCCTTTGCGTTCAGTTGTCAACGAAATTGACAATTCTGAATTGACTTTAATTGAAGATATTTCTGTATTGAACAGCTATGATATTTTATCAACCACTCAACCTGGTTCTAAAATTGTAGTTGGTAATTATACCAAATTTGATGAAGCCAAATTCCAGGAAAAATTATCAAACTCTACCAGACAAAGTTTGATTGATAATGGTAATGAATTAGTTGTACTTGACTTTTCAATCTTTGATGATTTAGCTGATTTGAAAGACAGTACTAAAGGTTTTTCTAATGAATTCTTGATTCAATTGGCTTTCTGGAAATTCACATTCCCTGAGTTAGGTGGATTATTAGTCAACAAGTTATTACAAGGTGGAGGTAGTGGCTTTGAATTACTTGCAGTAGTAATTGATAAATTCATTGAAGTTGTTGAGAAGCAAAATGGTATAAAGAATATTAATGTTCCAGCCGTTGAAGCAAAGGAACCACCTAAAGAAGGAGAACAAAAAGACGAACCAAAGGAAGAAGAAGAAGAAGAAATCGAACTTCCATTCTTTATCAAGGAAAACTCTTTTACTCCAAACCCTCGTGAGGTAGTAGTACCAGACCTCGAAGCAACTAACGTATCAGGATATTTACAACTTGCACAAAAGCTTACATTTACCGAACCTTATCAAACCAGCCAGTCATTAAGACCAGATTTACCAACAAAGAACTTCATAGTTAAAGTTAAAGAAAATATCAGATTGACTCCAGTTGAATACTCACGTAATATCTTCCATATTGAATTTGATGTTTCTGGCACTGGTTTGACTTATGAAATCGGTGAAGCTTTAGGAATTCATGGACGTAACAGTGCTGAGCAAGTTGAAAAGTTTTTAGAATTCTATAACGTTGATGGAGATGCATTAGTTGAAGTTGTTAACAAAGATGACCCAACTTTACTTGAAGTTAAAACTGCTAGACAAAGTTTGACTGAAACCATCGACTTCTTAGGTAAACCACCAAAGAAATTCTATGAATCATTAGCTGAATTTGCTACTGATGAAGCTGAAAAAACTAAATTAACGAAATTGGGTGGAAGTGAAGGAGCTGAAGATTTGAAGAAACTTCAAGATATCGAATTTGCAACTTACTTTGATATCTTAGAAGAATACAAATCTGCCAGACCACCATTTGCTGAATTAGTCAAAATCATTTCTCCTATGAAGAGAAGAGAATATTCCATTGCATCATCACAAAAACTTCATCCAAATGCCTTACATTTACTTATTGTTGTAGTTGATTGGGTCGATTCTAAAGGTAGAACAAGATTCGGTCAATGTTCCAAATACTTGAGTGATTTAGGTATTGGTGATGAGTTAGTTGTTAGTGTCAAAAAGTCAGTTATGAAATTACCACCATTATCAACTCAACCGATTGTTATGTCAGGATTGGGTACTGGATTAGCCCCTTTCAAAGCATTTATCGAAGAAAAGATTTGGCAACAACAACAAGGTATGGAAATCGGGGAAATTTATTTATATATGGGTTCAAGACACAAAAAGGAAGAATATTTATATGGTGAATTATGGGAAGCTTACCAAAGAGCTGGTATTTTGACGCATATTGGTGCAGCTTTCTCAAGAGACCAACCTCAAAAGATTTATATCCAGGACAAGATCAGAGAAAGTTTAGAAGAGTTAACTACTGCTATAGTTGACAAGAATGGATCTTTCTATTTGTGTGGTCCTACATGGCCAGTACCAGATATAACTGCATGTTTGAGTGATATTATTATAAATGCTGCTACTAAGAGAGGCGAGACTATTAAAGATATTAATAAAGTTATCGAAGATATGAAGGAAGATGGTAGATACATTTTAGAAGTTTATTAGATTATTTATTTACGAATTGTATAATTACTCCATAACTCTATAACACTTCCCCCACTTAATATTGATCATACTTTAAAAACTGAGTGATAGTATCCTTAATACTCTTTTCAAAAGGAATTAAATCGAATCCCAATAAGTTAAGAGTCTTTGACACATCAACCTTTGGACCCATAAACCCTTTTCTGTCAGTCTTAGTAGTCTTTGGTAAATTCAATTCTGGAAATTCTTTATTGGCAACATCTAAAACTCTTTGAGCGTTGAAAGGACTTTCTGATAACATTAATCTTTGACCATCAGTTTCAGGAGATTCCATAGCAACAATATGTCCTTTTGCAATATCTCTAACATCAACTGCACTACCAACATTTGGTTCATCGTGTTCTTTAAGAACTGTATGAGTTAAACCGAGAGTGGAAACTGGCCCTTCCTTAGCAATTTCTTCATAAGCTTGAGGTCCATAAACGTATACTGGGGAAAAGGTAGTGAATTTGTATGATGGGTTAGTCTTTTTAATATAATCCCAAGAAGCATCTTCAGCCAATTTCTTTGAAGCCCAGTATGCCCAAACTGGAGAGTGTTTGGATTTTTCAACGGATTCTTCGTAAGTGATATCGTAAGCAGTGTCTTCAGTGACAGTTGCTCCACTATGATCAGGGTTGAAGTGATCATCAGGACTGATTTTAGCACAGTAAGAAGAAGTAGTGACAACTTTCTTAACATTCTTACCATACTTATGAGCCGATTCTAAAATACCAACAGTACCTCTAATGGCAGGGATAAGAATTTGGTTTTCAATGTCTTCAGTAGTGAAAATAAGAGGTGATGCAACATGATAGACGTATTCGATTTCTGGATGGTCTTGAAAGGCCTTATCAAACGCCCCATCTTCACTAATCTGAGGAACAACCACAAATGAAAAGTTTGGGTCATTAATAACTTTGGCATATTTTTCTCCTTTGGCTTGGGATCTGACTGATCCAATAATTGTAACGTTTTTGGCTAATAATTGTTTAACAATATTTAAAGCAATGTAACTTGTGAAACCGGTAACAAAAGCAGTGGTCATTTTTCTTTGATTTTATTTCTTTTTTATTGAGTTGATGATAATAGTATAGAGGTTATGAAGTAAAAGAGTCTCCTTTTATATTTTTCAAGGTATGTTCTAAGCTAAAGTTTAAGGTTAGGTCAGTAGCGAAGGATGCGGATTTGTCACCAGTAAGTCACCGGGATTAACAACTTAGGGAATGCCGGACTCTTCTTTAATTAGTCATCACATGAAGATAAAGCATCATAGTTAAGCTTCAACCAACCACGTAAGATCGCTATAGAGCCATTTGCCACCAATAACATTGTAAGCTATGTTATAAGAAATGCGCATACAACTAATTGGGATATATCCGAGAAGCAAGCTTCGGCTTGTTCTAAACGGGTCGCTTAGTAAGTAATTATAGGTTTGGCGACTTACGGGTTTGAACCTTTATGGCAATTAAGCTTCGTGTAACTTTCGGGTTGGAACAAACTTGTAAACACCGAATAGAGAAGGTCAACCACTTCAAAATATTGTATATTGCTTAACTAAACTCATTTCTCTATGTACTGCTCTACAGTCTCTCATTGCTGTTTCTTATCCCATCAAGAATTGAAGTAACGATCTCAGAATGATCAAGTGGCAGAATAAGGAGGTGGAGGATCGTCATTATCCTCTACACGATGTACAGGTTGAGAATGTACTTGTTGCCTTGGAGGTCTTTGTGGTGATAACATACTTTGGGGTGGTCTAGTGGCTTGTGGAGGTACGGTATTTTGTGGCTTGGATTGAGGTTTTGGTTTTGGTTGGGCTTGTGGTTGATTTGCATGCTGGTGACTGGATTGTAGACCATATGGTTGATGCTGTTGACTATGAGAATAAGATGAACCTTGATAACTTGATCCTGGTCTGTTACTCAGATACCTTTGATTCTGTCTATCCTGATCTTGGGCATATCTTTCTCTTTTCTTCTTATTGTGTTTGTGGGCAGCGACACCACCTACAACAGCTACTAATAATAAATCTAACATTAAAGAACTATGGTTGTTGTAAGATGAAATTTATAGTTTGATTTCGCATCATGCAAAGATAAGCAAGCCGCAGTTTTAAGTGATGCGAAAAACGTGAGCTGAGTGAGTGGCTATTACTATAAATACATTTCTATACACGTTGGTTGAAAACTGTCATAAATCGTTGAAATTAAGTTGAGTTAATTTCTATAAATAAGGGTATGAAGGACTTCCCTACTCAGGGGTTGAGATAACATTAGTATCGTTTAAATTATCCAATTCTTTAAATTCCTTTTGCTTGTCTTTAATATTGTGAGTGGTTTCAGATAAAGTCTTATTCTCCTCGATTATTGGAATGTTGTCATGAGGTTTAAGAACCGGACTTGTGTTATGACTTTCAATTCTTGCTTGTAAATCATCGATTTCTGCTCTTAACTTTCTAACTTCCTTCTCAAACCTTTTACCAAAAACATCGATATAGTAGGTTGCTCCATTGTAACTAGCCCAAATGAATACAAATCCAACAAAAGCTCCACACAAATGTTTATATTTAAACCATATTGGGCAGAATGTCATCGTTAAAATTTGGTAGAAAAATTGGATTAATGTGAAGGCAGTAATTTGCATCCAATTGTATGGCAATGAATTAACAAATTTACCTAAGAAGTTACCTTTGTTCTTAACTCTTAAATACGTAAAACTTGTAACTCTACCATTTTCAATTTCCTTCTTCTTACGAATGGTGATAAAGTAATGATATCCTACTTGCCAGATGGTATAGTAGATGGAAGTGATAATGATACCATTGAAGAAATTCCAATCGGTGATCTTCTGGATTGCTGGGAATCTTTGAGCAATATAGTCTTGAGGTAACTCATGAACTAGGACAAACATGGTAATAGGAGGCATGACGTGAATGAAACTGGAAGTTGTTTTCTCAATTGAATGCAAAACTAAAGAATTTCTCCATGTTATAACTGCAAATGATAAAGTTCCTAAAGTTAAGGAAAAACATGAAACAAATAATGAAGTTGAATTAGGGGCCCACCAAATAAATATCATTAATAATAAATTAACATAATAACACAAATCCGCTAAATAATATTGAAACGATTGTTTAAAGTATGAATAAAACCTTATAGGCATCAATAAACAAAATAATATGGTATGGTATACATGAAAATACTGAGGATATTTCCCAATCATAAATCCACCAGTTGCAATTGCAAACACCGCCAAAGCGTAAAATAACTTTTCTGTGTTACTGCTTTGTAAATTTTCATGAATCCTGGAGTCAAATTTGCTTAATCTTTGGTTTAAAAACTCTTGCAATTTAGCAAAATCCTTGGATTGAGTTTTTAATCTCTGTTTAGTTTTATTCCTCATTTCATTGAACCTCTTCTTGGTTGTGTCACCAACATTTTCCAAACCTATTCCGAAATCAAAGTCCGGGATGTAGATAAGCTTGTTAAGATCAATGTAACTAATGGAACTGGAGGAGTCACTCCTTTTTAACACAAACTCTTCTTCCCCATTATTATTACCATTTCCATCACTACTTCCGTTACTACCATGTCTTGTTTGGGTAGAAGGATTTAAGGTGTCATCACTGTCAATTGCCGTGTCATTTTTATCATTGGAAAACTCATTAAGTTTATTCCTTAGTTCATTCAATGATGATTCACTCATGGTGGATGAGGATGATTTTTTGTATCGCATTTTTTTGTGTAACTCCTTTCTGGATCTGGGGTGGGACGAACCTGTCTATAGAATGAAAAGAATAAGGTAAATGAACGTTTGCTGATGTTCTTAAGTGATTTCAACTATGATTTGAATGTCTTAACTGTTTTTGTGGCTAAGTATAACTGGGTACGAAATCAAGAATGTTACACTCTTGTGACTGATAATAAAGGGCTGAAAACAAATAGAGAAAATTACGGGGTTTTAACAGTTTAGAGATGATATGAAACAAATTAGCGTATTATAATTAAGGTATTACACGTGTAGGGGGTCATTTACATTCGCACAAAGTGTTATTTGATAGCAGCGCGTGGGAGATAGAATGTTCTCACGGGTACCGATGTGGTTGTAGTTACGTATAGGGTACAGACGAGAATATGAACATAGTGTAATTGTATTGGTGTACGAGTGTAAGGTTATGGACGACCATATCCACAAACATAAACCTTGTGGACCCTTATATATCTAATAACTTCTAAGGTATACCATATAGATTACCCCAAGTTTGTAACTATGCGGGTTTAGTGTTTAAAGTTCTCAGTGTGCAACTGGATGCAACATCGCATTGCAACTCCAGATCGGTATTGCCAAACGTAATTGCGAAGTATATGAACCGGAGCAAATAATTTACACTAAACCATGGACCAGCCTTTAATACCGCAAGTGAATAAGAATTATAAGTTCAGAAACTTATTATGTTTCAATTTGACTGGGTTTTTCTTGATTTCGTTCGTGATATTCTTGACTTCTTCCCAGCCATTTTACCTCAATCAAATACTTAAACTCGGTGATCGAAAGATTGGGAAAATCATCGGGGTTTTAGGAACTATGGACGAATTGACTAGTATAGTCACAAGTCCATTAGTTGGGTCGTTGAATGATAAAATAAACAATTCAAGATTTTTGATCAATGGTTCTAAAATCATCGTCTTTGCAAGTTTTATAATTATCTCCATATCGTTTTTACTTTACGGATTAGTTGATTTCAAAAATTGGCATCAATTAGTAGTACCAAGAATGATTTTTTCCATTGGAATAAGTAGTGGGTTAAGTATGATTCCCGTGCTATTAAACCAATTGATTTATTCTGACTTTAAGTTTACTAAAATCTTTTATTGGTTGGACCGGAACCATGGCTACCAACCACAAGAAGAACCACAAGAAGAATCAAATGAACCTGAAGCACCAATAGAATCAGAAATAACTCCTGAACCACAAATAGAATCTCAAATACCCAACCTTAAGAGAAATGGTAAGTACCTGTCAATGATTGGTATAGCTACTGGCCTTGGTGCCGTATTCTCCGTATCGTGTTTCTTAACTTTACCCGTTAGACTATCCACAGATTACAACCTTACAGCCAAAGATGGATTGAGATTCAGTTTCATAATTCTAGCATGTATCTCTATTGTTTTGGGTGTAGTTATGTTGGGTTTCTTATACAATTCAATTAATTTGGTTGCAGCTCCTACTACCAATTATTTTGCACTTCTTAAAACGGGATGGTCTAAATGTAAAGATAAACAAATCAGGTTTGCTTGCTTTGGTGGGTTCATTGCAAGGTCCACTTCAGTGTTAATTGCTGTTTTTATACCTTTGTTTGTTTACAATTTCTATTACACCAGTGGATTATGTGATGCTGATGGACTTCCATCGAAAACCAATTGTTATGATGGTTATATATTCTCTGCTATATTAACAGGAGTAAGTCAAACTATTGGTTTATTATCTTCACCATTCTGGGGAATATGTGCTGATAAGTTTGGCAAATTGAATTGTCTTATATTCAGTTCTTTCTTGGGATTATTGGGTAACTGGTTGATTGTATTATTTCAACTTTATGATCCAAGAAATGCCGTTACCTTTATTTTGGTTAGCATTATAGGTGTTTCCCAAATAGGAACTATAATTACTAGCATGAGTTTGATTTCTTTAGAGAATGATGTGGTAGGATCAATTTCGGGAATTTACAATTTATTTGGTGGTGTTGGGATTTTATTGTTGAATCAAATCGGTGGAGTTTGGAGTGATTATTGGATCTTTGCTCCTTTCTTTTTAATGGGTTGTTTCAATATGGTTTTGATTGGTGGTACTCTCTTCTTATAGAGTTATATACAGGTATGTTAAAGAATCGCATGTAAAAGTCACTAGATTTATTATCTAAACACTTGCAATATAAGTCTAAAGAATTTCAACTATACTCTTACCAGCAGCGACAATGTCTTCATCATGATAACGTAACCCAGTTAATTGTAATCCAATTGGAGCACCAATAAATTCATCAGCATCATAATTCTCTAATTCCAATCTCTCTAAATCACTTCTGAATTCGTAATTCTTGAAAGATTCATCCCATTTGTCAAGTTTAGGATCTTGATATAACCCAGTTTGGAAAACTAAGGTTGGTAAATCTAAAATATTGAACAATGTAGTGTAGGACCAGTTATAGATTTCTTCTGGCTTTGGTGCAACATTATTATAAGTAGGACTTAAAATAAAGTCGATTTTGTTAGCACTCAAGTATTCATGATATTCTTGTCTTAAACAATCTCTCTTGTAGTTATAGGCATAAGACTCATTAACAGTTAAAGCACTCTTACCTCTTCCATAATTCAAGTACCATTTACTTAATTTGGTTATTGGTTCACCAGATTCAGCTAAGAATTTACCAGCTGCGACATTACCATCGGCATTGTACATAGTATTGATGATTTCATAAGCTTCAGCGGTTTTGAAAGGTTTAAATTCAATAACCTTAACTCCTGCTTTTTCTAATTTAGCAACAGTTTCCTTCAATCCTCTTTGGATTGGAGGTGTTGGTTTAACTAAACCATCATCATAAATAACTCCAATAGTGAGAGATTTCAAGTCTGGTTTTTCAACTTTTCTCCATGGCATCATTAAACAATCGTGGTCTCTTTCCCAAGGCTTACCATGATTAATATAACTATCCATCCAAAGATCAATATCATCAACAGTTCTACCCAAAGGTCCACAAACTGCCATAATACTTTCTAATCCAGCCATTGAAGAACTAGCACCATTCAAACTGATTCTTTTAGTGGAAGGTCTTAAACCAAAGCATCCACTGAATGCAGCTGGGGATCTAATGGATCCACCAATATCTGAACCAACACCAGCAACTGATCCTCCGAATGCAATCAATGCACCTTCACCTGAAGAGGAACCACCTGCTGATAATGACATGTTGTATGGACCATTAGTAATACCGGTAAAGTTGTTATTGGAACACAAATGCATTAAACATTGAGGTTGGTTTGTTCTAATGTAAAAAACAGCACCCAAATCTTCCAAGATTTGAACAGTTACTCCGTGTTTCTTAGGAACAAAGTCAATTAAGGAAACAAATGAAGCATGACAGATTTTATCCTTATAATGGTAATGCTCTTTAACAGAAATTGGCAATCCATGCAATGGCCCAATAGTCTTGCCGTTTTTGGCCAAATACTCATCTAAATATTCAGCTCTTTTCAATCCTTCGTCAGTGAAAAGTTCCATAGCACAATTGGTTAATTGATGGGCAATTGTACCTCTTTTGGCGAAGGCTTTGAACACTTCAACTGAACTCCATTCCCCGGATGCAATCTTCTTGACCAATTCTGGACTATTGGCATCGGTGATTTCGAATTCTTTTGGCGTTAATAACTTCTCCTTGTACAAATATTCAACGGCATTGAATTGCTTGGATTTCAAGTTTTCGACTGTATCAGGAAGTTTAACCGCATATTCAGGCTTGATTCCATCTTCCAAATCTTTTCTGTATTTCTCAAGCTTTGGCAAGTAAGTCTTATACTTTTCTTCGTCTTCGTATCCTTTCAAAGGATCTTTGGTCAAGAATTGTTCATATGATATTTTTTCTTTGGAGATCATCTTAAGTAGTCCTACTTTAATTGTAATTGGGTTGTAATTGGGTGTAATTAGGTTGTAATTGATTCGGTTGATTAATTGAAGCAAATATGGAAATGTTTCCTTATAAATAGACAAATACGGATTTATCTCTTAATACCTAATACGGTAGAACGATAATATATATGAAAATATTGATTTGATTATGTCATAGGGGGGTTATAGAGTTTTTATAATGGGTGGAATTATTAGAGTTTGATTGCGTTAACTTCCTAATTAGGTGATTCCCGGATCGCATTGATAAGAATGAGTCTCACATTGGAAATGTATATTGGAAAGATAAGACAAGTGCGATTATGATAAGATGTGTTGATAAGAGTTATGCGTTAGTACTTTCACTTGTTTGGTGTATTATCTATAAACCGTCTAGGGATAAATCTTACTGTCTAGGAATAAATCTTATACAAATTTGTACCAATTATATCAACAACTGTCTTACCAGCAGCAACTACTTCCTCATCGAAATATCTTCTTCCACTCAATTGTAATCCAATAGGGGCACCTACAAATTCTTCAGGCTTATAATTTTCCAATTCCAATTTCTCTAAATCACTTCTGTACTTGTAGCCTTCATGGTCAGGACCCCATTGATCAACCTTAGGATCTTGGAATAATCCACTTTGTATAGTTAAAGTTGGTAAATCTAAAATATTGTATAAGGCAGTGTAAGACCAATTGTAAATTTCATCAGGCTTTGGAGCAACATTATTATAACTTGGACTTAAAATGAAATCAACCTTGTTATCAATGAAATATCTATTGTACAAGTTTCTTAATTTGTCTCTAGTCATATTCAATTGACGGTTTTCAGCAACAGTATATTGTTTAGAACCACCACCATAGTTTAAGGCCCACTTGGTCAATTTAGTTAATGGTTCACCGGATTCTGATAATAATTTCTTTTGCATGTAATTACCATCACAATTATACATTTGGTGAACGGTATCGTAAGCTAATTGAGTTTCAATTGGTTTAAATTCAACAATATTTACACCAGCAGCTTTTAATTTAGCTACAGTTTCCTTTAAACCTCTTGCCATTGGTGGAGTTGGCTTGACAATACCATCATCATACATAACAGCAATAGTTAAATCGGATGGTTTTGGTTTGGCAACTTCTTTCCATGGGATTCTAATACAGTTTTGATCAAATTCCCATGGTTTACCATCATTGATATAATGTTTCATCCAATACTCAATATCATCAACAGATCTTGTCATTGGTCCAGCAACTGCCATAACACTTTCTTGACCAGCTCCTGATGATAATCCTCCTAATAACCCAACTCTTTTAGAGGTTGGTCTCAAACCAAAAATCCCCGAAAATGCAGCTGGAGCACGAATACTACCACCAATATCAGATCCTACACCCATAACTGAACCACCAAATCCAACAATGGCACCTTCTCCAGAAGAAGAACCCCCTGGTGATAATGACAAGTTGAAAGGATTACGGGTGTATCCAGTAATGTTGTTACGAGAATCCAAATGCATCATGGTTTGAGGTTGAGAAGTTCTTATGTAGAACACGGCACCTAATTTACCTAAGATAGCAGCACTAGCACCGTGCTCTTCACAAATATGATCAATTTGGGAGACGTATGATGCGTGTCTTCTTTTACCTTTGTAATCCATTTGTTCCTTTAAGGAAATTGGTAATCCATGCAATGGACCTACAGTCTTACCATTCTTTTCCAAATATTCATCTAAAGCTTCAGCTTGTTTCAAACCTTCTTGAGGGAATAAGTCCATGGCACCATTGGTGAATTGATGACCAATTGTTCCTCTTTTGGCAAATGCTTTGAATACTTCAACAGCAGTATATTCTTTCTTAGCTATCTTATCAACAAGTATATAACCTGGAGTATCAGTGATTTCAAATTCCTTGTCAGTTAAAAGCTTTTCTTCATATAAGTATTTAACAGGATTGAATTGTTTGGCAACAAGGTTATCAATTGTATCAGGTAATTTGATTGAATTTTCGGGTAAGATTCCTTGAGCTAATTCCTTTTTATACTGTTCAATTTTAGGACCGTAAACTGAATTGAATTTCTCAAGGTCTTCATAACCGTCGAAATTCTCAGTAGTTAAAAATTGTTCATAACTAACCATTTTTGTGGAGATTAAAGTGTCGTTTTTTAGTGAAAAATTTGTGTAGGGGGACAGGCACTATTTAAAGGGTTGATAAGATCAACCTTCGCATTTAATTTCCCTTTGCGGAAGGTATCGATTGGAGTACCGGAAAAATTTATGGGTAAAGATGCAAAAAGGCATAGTCAAGGTTGGAGAAATGTCGGATAGTTTAGGAACTTAAATGAAGTCAGGTCCGGTTTAGGTAAGACGTCTATGAACTTCCTTTAACGTTATAAACATATTTTTTGTATTATATAAGCATCACTGTTAAGCCTTAGTGTGTGTAGACGAAGATGCGAAACTAGGTCCATGACTGAAGTAACTATAGAAGATTTGAATGAGAAGATCCATGCATTAACGGCCACTGTCGAAAAACAGTCAGCGTTGATCAGTAAAACTGGCCAACAATTACTTGAAATCCAAGTTAAAAACATCAAAAGCAAAATGAATGAACTTGACACAAAGCCAGATGTTGATCTTACGGATTATGTTACAAATGAAGATATAGTGCAATTAGTAGGCGAATTACAAGGACAATTGGATTTCTTGGAAGATAGAACAATAGCAAGGATTTGTAATTCTAAATTGTCAGAGACTGATTCAAACAAGCCCATTGCACCCATTTCGAACAAGGATGGAGAATTGCCAAGTACTGATATATATCCATCAACAGTAGAAAAGTTCTTGAAATTGTCTAAAGTGGATATCGTCAAATTGTGTGAATTCTATGAGTTAATTGTTCCTGACGAAGAGGATCTCCAGAAGTTTTTGAATGATAATAATCTGAAGACTTTGGAGCAAGCTAATAGCAAGCTTGAGAAGGGATTGCAAGAAAGAGTTGATGAATTGAGTGAAAAAGATGTTAAGGGATTACAAGATGAGTTGGCAAGATTTTTGGGGTTGATATTTAGAAATGATAAATCTAATTGGTAATATATGTCAATTTGTGGTAAATGCCATTCTAATATTTGAATACCATTGTATAGAGAAACCGTGCGAGTACACTACACGTACAAACCATTCTTACACTCTGTCAAATTCGTCCGCGAAAAACTTACACTTAAACTCAAACTCAAACTAACACAAAAACCACCATGGATGAACCTCAACAAATCACAGTTTCTGTGTTCATGCCCATAATATATCTCGCAATAATATTATCATGTTTTATTGCATTTTCCATCTTCTACAGAAAAAGACAAGTCCAAAACTTACAACAAGCCGAACCCATTTTCGAAGAGAATTATACTGCATTATTATATAACACTTTGAAAGCACAATATAATGATGATACCTTAACTAAAGAACAAAAACCTCATGACAGGGTTATGAAAGCTGCGTTGTTAAGAAGGGGAACCGAAGCTATAAGAAGATCGTTGAAGTTGAAAGAAAATGAAACGGTTTATAAGCAGTTATATGAACAAGGATTGATTGGTGATGAACTCTTTCAACAATACACTATCCAAGTAAAATTTCAAGAATTAGAAGTTAAGGAGATTGCAGAAGAATGTGAAGTTTACAAAAAGGGATGGGCCCAACTGTTCTTCAAAGCTGCACAAGAAATTTGTTTTAATGAAGCTTTAAGAAGAAGATTATCAGCTATGGATCAAAGAGCTAAGGATTTGGCTGATTTATGGGAATACTATGTCACAAAATCAGAGATCGAGACGGTTAAGCCATCAGTAGGTTCATCTGGTGTGTCTAAAGGTGAGACTGTCGCTAATAAGACCGCCCCTAAAGTAGAAACTACGCCTGAACTCAAACCTGAAGTAAAACCCGAAGTTAAATAGATCTATATACGATAAATTATTGGTGTGATATGCTCATTAAAGTTTCCTCTAGCTCCTCCTCTCTTACATTCCTGTTGCGCGGAGAGAGTCTTGTTCGCAAATTCGAAAATCAACAACTAATGATTCAATGATTCCAAGACAACTTAATTTCAGACAAGGACAGAAGAATCCCAATCCTTACCCCCAGCAGTATCCTCCACAAAATACTCGGTCGCCCAATATGGCCAACCGTCAATTCCCTCAATCCATGCAAAATATGACGGATTTACCTAACAGTCCGAGAGCCAATGTTTCACTTAAGATCAAAGACGATTGTTATAATAAATTCATAAATGATAATGGCAAACAGGTCAGGGAAATAACGTATTTGACCCATATAACTATCCAAGAATTTTCGTCTTATTCGGCCACCCCTCCTCCTTCGAATTTACCTCCAGATCAACTAGGCAGTGTTAAAGATCGTATATTGGTGTTATGTACCAAATATTCCGGCAGAATGTTGTTACAAAAAGGGAAATTCAATGAGCAGAAGAATATCTACCAAATAGGAAGAACGTGGGATCTAGACGAAATCAAAGCCATAACTAGAGCCGGCAACGATGGATTCATATTGAGTCTTAATAAAGATTATTTTTGGAAATGTAATGAAGGACCAGACCGTATCTTCAGATTCCTCAGACATGTCACAAAGAGCTATGGATCATTCACAGGGAAGTATCCTGTGTTAAATGGGTTCAGTTTAGAAGAGTTTGATTTACCTATAATACCTCAGGGCCATTCTTTTGCAAGCAATCCAACTACAACCGAAGCTTATCCTCAAGTCGATGCAAAATTACTTAAAGCAAAATCTTTGAAAAGAAAGAATTTACCCAACCCAATCTTGCCAGTTGAACCAACTCCCAGACAATCTTCACAATCGTCATTTACGTTTACTCCTTCAAATTCCACTCCATCAGTCAACCATAAACCACCGTCTCAACAGCCCAGCACTTACTCCACACCTAATACAAGCGATATTTATAAAGATATAGACTTCACTTCCAATGGGAAAGTACCTGTTAAGCCTATGAAAGTAATGGACAGACTGGATGTTTCTGATTCCACCATCGATTTCCATAATGGGAAGACACAGACCCCATATCCAGCAGAATCAATTAACGACTCCCAAAGTTTCATATTCGACACCCAACAAGGAAATGATGATGATGGAATGCTTGAAGAAGATGCTTCGTTGAATTTCAAATTGGAGAATCGTTTGAGTAGAAATGATTTTGGTATCGAAGAGATTGATGATGATACTGAGGAAGAAGTAAAGCCACAAACACTGAGCATACAACCGGCTCAAAATAAAGCACAACCACAGGGCCAGGCCAAACATGTATTTACTGTGAATGATGACTCTCTTGAAGAGTTACCACCAAAAGAACTTAACTCCAAAGTTGGAACCAGTACTCCTAGCAAAGATAATTTAATCCAAGCCATAGATGATTTTATGGATTCCCAGTTAAGTATTGACCATTCTGAGACTACTGGTAACCAATCAAAGGAGATCATAGCCGTTGATTCTGAGTCGGAGAGAAGTTTTTCAATGGAAGAAACTGCCACTTCACAAGTCACAGATTTTGAGACCGAAACTGAAACCGACTTGAACATACAAAAGAAATCAGACTACGAAAAGGATCCAGAGATAGAAGAATTGTTGGATGATATCCAGTACGGAGTGTTTGACACCACTGATGAACTAGTCAATAAAATGACAAAAGAATTGAATAAAATCAAGTATAATAACGTTAAACAATTAGTTGAAGTTGATTTTAGTGGAGATTCTATGAAGCAAGACCTTGTGACATCTTTGCAGGAAGTGGAGAACTTAAATCATATATTTAAAAGAATGGAAATTGATTTGAAAGCTTTGGGTGATGACGTTAATGGAATAGAGAATAATTCACAAGGGTTACAAGTGAAATCCATCAATAAGAAAGGCTTATATAAAGAATTGAGTAGTATGATGACAAGGACTAATTTCAGTAATGAAGACTTGACATTCATCGAGAACTTCAAAGATTTCGATAGAGTAGGACAATTCAAGGGATTAGAAAGTCAAATCTATGAATTATACAATGCCTTAGCATCGTCCGTACTGTCAAATGGCTCAAAAGAATTGAATCAAATGAATTCCATTAAACAATATCAACAGAGATATAAGCATGTAGCAGCCAAATTCACTAAGCATTTCGTAGCTTATTTCAAACGTCAATTCACTGCCAGAATTAATGAATTAAACGACATGGATAGAATTTACCCTAAATCAATAATGGTACAATTGAATGGTTTAGCTATTTATTCAGCTTTCACCTTTTTCATTAAAGATATCTCACCAAATGATTTCAAAGATTTAAAGTATTTTGTATGCAATCAATTGGCTGATTTTATCGAAAGGGTCTTGAGCTTAAGAGTTAAACAAATTCAAAACTTGACTCCGTCTATACCTAATGTCGCCAACTTTGACAATGAATTGAGTTTAAGGAAATCAAGAACTTTAAGGTTATCGAGAAAGGATAAACTAATTGGAAGGTTAGGATTCCACGATAGTTCTAGTCCTACCTCAAGTCCTGCCCCATCCCCAGCTGCTGGTCCCAAGCCTACGGAAGTACCAACCTTTTTCAATAATGATGGTATTGAGGATACTAAGACCGTGGTAGATATCATCAATGACACAAAAGAAATATCCCTTATACTTACGAATTTTGTGGGAGATATTTTCCATTATAATTCAAATATCACTACATTCGATGATTTACTTACTATTAATCCTATTGAAAGAAGATTATCCAATCTCGATAAACATTCGTATGATGATAACCTCACTAATTATTCCAATGAAGTTGTTGGTGTTTTGAATACGATATTTGGTAATTATTCCAATTTGTTCATTAAAAAGGTTGTTCCAGTTGAATATAATATTCCATTGATATTAACTTATCTTCAATCTTTAACTAAAGAGAGAGAACAAGACTTTTTTGTGATGAATTTCTTGAGAAAAGTTACTGATAAATATACCACCATATGGACTAAGTTCGTAAAGGGTTTAGTAGACTCCATTAACCAGTCATCTATTAATAGTAAGAGTGGAATATTATCATCCATCAAAAATGTTAATCAATTCTTCCATTTGACAGAGACCACCTTGGATAAGAGACAGATTGATGATCCTGTTACACAATCATTGTTGACCGATTCATACAAGGATCTCACCCAAGCATGCATTCATTTGTTTGGCAAAGATGACCCATTGTTGAAAAACAACGAATTCGATGAAAAGGAAAGGAATTACAGAAATGTTTGCATTTTGCAAAACATGTTTAGTGTGATTGAAGAATTGTCGATTTTCCCTAATGAACGTACTAATAAGGTCAAATCACAATTAGATCCAGTGTTCAAAAAGGCTCAAGAAAATTACTTCCAAAGACTATTACTGCAAAAAATGGGTAAACTTGTTGAGTTTGTGGACATGTACGAGTCATCGATTGATAACAATGTCAAGGCTAAGAAGTATAGTAAAAAGACAGTTAAAAGTATATTAGACGATTATAATGTTCCACAATTGAAGAACAGAGCTGGTGAGATTCATAAGAAGATGGAAAAACATTTTATTTCTGGTAGTAGCATGTTTGAACAAGACTTATTGGATAAATTATGGGCTGATTTAGAGAAGCAGTTTATCAGTATTTTCTTCAGATTGGATAGGATATTGAAGAGTGACTTTAGGGATATTGAGTATGTTATGAGTAAACCCGAAATCCATTCTGTATTCAGAAGTCTTAATTAGAATAGTCGGTGTGTATATTAATAATAAGCTCTACCTCCGGTTTTGACTGCTCCAAATACCTTTGGTGAATAAACCTCAACATCACTGACGGGAATTTTGCATCCTAGGGGCCATTTATTATCTTTACTGATGTCCTGATAATCAGCAACTTTATCAAACTTCAAATTATCGTTCTCTTTAGTGAATTTCAAATGCAATAGCACTAATTGATCAAACAAATAGGTTATATCTTTTAGCACAATTCCTGACTTTTCATTAAACAACGAATTATTCAAATTCAATGATGTTATGGATTGCAAGTTCTTTATATACTTTTCATTCTTTTTATTAGAGAATTTTGCTCTGAGTTCCTTTAACTTCGACGGCTTTGTGTCCAACTTCTTGGTCTGTAAATTCAAAAGGGAAAAGTTAATTAACCCTATAGCCTTCCCTAATTCATTCTGCTGATAAGCATCTATTGATAAGAATAGACCAGCATACCCATTTGCATATTTCTCAATTATGGTCAAGTATTGAAGCCAATCATTACAATTTAAGGTTAACATAGGACTGTCCTGCAATCCGGTGGTTAACAGTTTAGCACTTTTGATTTCATCAAGGATAAATATAGCCACACGAGAAAGTGTGCTGTTATTGGTAGAAGTAAATGATTCAGTTTCATTGAAACTATTTCGATTTATCCACGCTGATTTACATAATATTGACAATTGCAAACAAACATTGCTAATTTTATCAATAACAATAAACGTATTGCTATCCATATGTTGTTGTGTAGTACTCAATTGGTTGATTTTTAAACCGAATTGAATGTATGAAATTGCCTTTTTGTGAAAGGTTATGACTTGTTTCCATTTTTCATTTATTTCATCCATATTTGCACCGTATCCATCAATTTCAATCAATTCGTTAACCAATTCTCCTCCAAGGTGGATATATACTAAAGCCACGGAGATTAGTGTTAATTCTATTTCGTTATATAAATACCAGTCAATTTTAGGTGTAGTAAACTTTAAGGTTGTAGATTTCTTGGTAGGAACTTTCACATTAGCCCAAGGAATTTCTGAACTTTTAAGAAATTGATAATCGCTTGCTATTGATACTAATTGTTCTAAGTCTTGGCTTTCTGTTTGTCGATCATTCTGAGATGCTGCAAAATAAAACATATCTTCAATATACTGCTCTAAGTTTACTAAATACTTCACTAAATCGTTATAATTATCCGGAGCACTAATACACAAAGATGATCTATTGGCGGCCAATTGAGGGGGCCATGATTCTGTGGTACTGAACCCTACGGGTACTGGAGGAGTATCAGGTAATATGATCATAACTGCTAAACTTCAAAAGGCGCGGTTCGCGGTTTCAAACTTTAATATAAAAATCCACAGTTAAGGGTTATGGAGGTTCCTGATTCCCAACATAAGTATGGAATTGTCATTGACTCTGGGTCGTCTGGATCTAGAATCCAAATATACAAATGGCCAGATCCTAAATATGTAGCCAAGAACACCAAAGATCCTAAGATCCTTGAATCACCGCCTTATATAACTCAAGAAGACAATTGGAGCAAGAAGATATCCCCAGGGATCTCTAGTTATAGTGGTTCCAAGAAGAAGAAAATATGGTCAGACCATTATTCAGAACTCATCAAATTTGCTAGCGATGTTATCCCCAAAGAAAAGCATAGTTCTACTCCTATATTTGTATTATCTACAGCAGGAATGAGACTTTTACCTCCAAAAGAAAGGAAGAGTATGTTAAAGGAGACCTGTATGGCATTGAAAAAGAATTCCAATTTCCTTATTAACAATTGTAAAGATCATGTACAAACTATTGACGGGGAGACCGAAGGAGTCTATGGATGGCTAGGACTAAATTACCTAATGGGACAATTAAACAATTACCAATCTACTTCAGCTTCTCATGAATCAATTGGATTCATGGACATGGGAGGGGCATCCAGTCAAATAGCATTTTCACCTTCTTCAGTCGAAGATATTGTCAAGCATAGAGAAGATATTTCTAAAGTCACCTTAAGAAATGTTAACGGATTAACTCAAGAATGGGATGTTTTTGTAGAAACTTGGTTAGGGTTTGGTGCTAACGAGGCTCGTAAAAGGTACTTGACTCAGTTAATAAATTTATTAAAAGTCAATCCTGGTGCTAGTTCTTTTATATATGATGCCTGTTCTCCTAAAGATGCTGAGTTCACATACGAGAATGATGGCAAAAGTTATCAGATTAAAGGTATTGGAAATTACGAGTTATGTGTTCAAACCATTTATCCATTACTACTAAAAAATGTTCCTTGTAAAGAGGAGCCTTGCTTATTCAACGGTGTTCATGGACCTAAATTGAATTTTGACAAAGACAAATTCGTGGGAATTTCAGAATATTGGTATACTGCTAATGATGTGTTTCAGAGTGGTGGTGAATACAACTATAAAATTTTCAACGAGAGAGTCAAGCAATATTGTGAAAGTGATTGGCAAACAATCTTGGAAAATTCCAAAAACGGTCAATACTCTAATTTGGATCCTGACAAGTTTTTAAAAGACGCTTGTTTTAAAGCTAGTTGGGTTATAAATATTTTGCATGAGGGGTTTGAGTTGCCAAGAATTGGACTAGAAGTTTCTGAACCCGAAGCTAATGGAGAGGAAAAGGAGATCACAAATGTTCATGTTCCTTTCAAGTCCACTGATTCTGTTAACGGTAATGAATTATCATGGACCTTAGGTAAAATGGTTTTGTATGCATCGTCAGAAATCCCTCCACAAAACAAAAAGGATTTACAAATTGGGGTATATCCAGCTGCAATTCGTGGTAAAAATTTTGTACCAGCTGGTGGCTTAGTTAATGGTAAAGCTAGTGGTTATGACAGTGATGACGATGACGACGATCATATTAGTTCATTCTTCCTTTCACTTATATTATTATCGGTTCTTTTATTTGGTTTGTACCAATTATCAAAAAACCATTTTGGTGTTCTCAAGAATAGAAGGTTCAATAACATTAAAAAAGTCCTTCTTCGTCTGGTTTCTAAAATTCCCGTGCTTGACAAAATATTCCAAAGCAAGTACAATGAGATAGCACAATATGATCTTGATATAAGCATGGAAGAGGGGACATTAGGATCTTCTAGGTCCAGTCCAAATTTGAACCAATTGAGAACAAGGTCTGCTATAAATTTATCAGAAGTAAATAAAGATCTTGATAATCAGACCAACTTTATGAATAGACCGTTTGTGGTTCCAAAGAAGGGGTTCTTTCAATCCCCCAATACTAGCAGAGAATCTTTACAGCGAAGTGCTAGTGCTATGGGTGCACCGAAGTCTAATTAATATAGTCTGGGACTATAACTCATTTATTCACGTATAGACAATATATGTCATATAGAGTTGATTTGCGAGCTTTCCTCAATATTAATATTCGCAATGATTTTAACTTTGAGATTTTTGCAACCAAAGTTACACAAAACCAATTGCTAATTTTATCCTACATTAACCAATGAAACTTGTCAAAATCCTTCCTATTTTCATTATTTTAATCACTGTTTCAAGTTTACCAATATTGGGAAAAGATATCGAAAAAAGAGATAAAATTGAAGTGGTTATTACTGGTAAAGATATTGCTGATGCTACCAAACATGTAGTACAAAAAACTCCTGGAGTAGTTAATGGGTTCAAAAGAAAAGTTAAGGACACTATTATTGACAGATTAACTGAAAAGTCTGAAAAGGAAGCTTTTGAAAAGCAAACCATGATTAATGATGAAATCACCAAAATGATAGAAGCTGGTAAATTGAGTATTAATGAGGTTGTTGAGGAGAAAAAGGCAAAGAAGGCAGAGTTTGAAAGAAAAATCCGTCCTTCTGAGTTAAAATCACACATTTATGAATTTGGTGTTAAGGATTATACTTTTGAGAATAAGAAAGACGATAATTTTGATTCTTAAATCAATACTTAGATCCACTTAGTCAATATATAATAAAACTATCAATACTCTTAAATACTTTGGTAATCGCTTGAAACCTCTTCTAGTTTACGATTCTCTCTATTTTCATCTCTAAATGTTAAATATGTAGCAACACCGGTAAGACTTAAACCTAATGCTGTCAAGCAAGCAGTATAAGTAAACCCAATAAAATATTCAGGCTGGTCTTTTGTATTCCAGACGAAAATTGGCACAAACGCATTGGTTACATATGCCAAAACGTTAGTGGAAACCACTAAAAAGTTTCTCTTCATATCATCTGCATATAACAATCTATTAACCCAACTGAAGATAAAAGGTTGGCCCCAAGATGGAGGAACACCAATCAAGAAATATGAGAACCAGTGCCAGCCAATATTAATGTTCCATATACTCAAGGAAATACAACCAATCATCACCAATAAGAAATAAGCACTAACGAACACATAATTGAGTTTTCCTCCAAAGAAATTGTTGGTGTATGCAAAAATGATTGTCAAGGCAATAGCCACACCGCTGATAACCGAAGGTAACGTATTATACTTCTCAGGGCCAAGTTTCAAAGTCAATTTCATCCATGTAGTGAACGTTGGTTGTGATATCGCAGCACATGAGTTATTGTAACATAAAAACAAAAGTGGGAAAACATAAATATGCCAACTGTTGAAGAATCCTTTGATTTTCTTTAAGGTGTATTTCTCTCTGGTATTCAATTGTGCACCAATTCTCCTTCTTCTTTCTAACCCTACTAATTTATCTTGTTCAGTGAAGTAAAATACGTCAGTAGTGGATGGAGTGTTAGGATCCACGAAAAATGTGTAAAACGCTATAGGGAAAGAAATCACGGCATCAAACACAAATAACCATTGGAAAGGTTTTAAACTGCTATGAGAAAACCTTTTCAAGATAGCTAATTGTAAAGGACCAGTGATTAAACTAGCAGCATTTGAAGCTACAGCAAAATAAGCAGATCTTGTTGTAATTTCCAGAGCTGAGTAGTTTGAACCTAACAAATATTCCAAACCAGGGAAGTATCCACTTTCAGTCAAACCAATAAAGAATCTTAACGCATAAATACCTCTAATATCTTTACAAGTAATCATAAGCAAAGTTAAAGTAGCCCAAAGAGTTTCTAACCCAGCAATGTAATAACGGGCACTAATTCTATGAAGAATTAAATTGGATGGGATCTGGCCAATAATATAACCAATAGTCCAAAGACTGACCATATAATTATACTGATTTTTATCCATAGTATAATATTCATTCATACCATTGATGTAAGCAGTTGTAACATTGTTTTGGTTTAAATTTTTAATGAAATAACCCAACATTGAAGAACTCAAAAGGAAGAAATCAAGTTTAACCAAATATTTTTGTTCTTTAGGATGTTTGCCGGTACCATCCCAAAGAAACTTCTTAATCTTGAACCATTTAGAATTATTACGGTAATGTAATTCCTCTTCTGATAATTCTTGGGAAATATCAATAAAAGGCTTATTTACTTCAACCGCTGATACTTTAGTACTGTCTTTTAATCCAGCATCTTTAGTAACACTCTTATCATCACTTGAAGATTCATTTGAATGAACCACAAGGACTTGACTAAGTTCGGGACCTGTTAAATTCTTTTTGAGTCTTCCTAACAATCCCATAGATACTGAATCAAGATACTGAATCAAGATCCATCGCTTTCAATAAGGTTTTTATATAAATCCCTGTGGCTGCAAAACTATAATAGGTTCCTGCATATACCCAAACTGTGTAACTTGTAATCATTTGATTCACACATTATTGGTGGTGCCTAGCATTGCTACGTTTTTCCGATAAGCCCCCTACACTATACAATATTACACACTTCCGTACAGTGCCTTGATGTAGTCGGGGTTCATTTACTATTTTAGGCACATTACCACCACAGTATTAAATTATTTTTAACGTTTTACCCGTAATTACTTGCCCTAACCCCACCCACCACATTGACTACCCGGAAAACCTTGAACATCCTCCGTCTCTATTATTTACTGCTCTTATCTTAGAGGATGTAAATCCTTAACTCCAAAAATTACTAATCTTGCCAATCATGACTCACACAACTTTACTATCTAAAGTTAATTTCTCACGCGTATTCCTACTCCACCACAATGTTTTACACCACTATCGAATCGTCTTGGACCAAGGCATTAATCGTTTTAGACAAAAGCGGTACTTTATACTATGCAGCTTTGGGCCATGATGTTCATGCTTTAAAGATTGAAATGATCAAAACTTTTACAAAATTGAAAATGTCAGTTACAAAAATGCCTGACCCTGTGCCAAATTCTATGAAAACTACTATTGACGGTTACAAAAACGTGTTAGAGGACCCTAAACTAACACCTACGATGAAAATTGGATTTTTAAAGGGATCAGAGTTCCAAAAAAAAGTGTGGAACCATCTTATCTCCAACACTCCAAGTACAACCACTTATAGTGAGATTGCACGTCATTTGAATATGAGTTCAAAAAATGTTAGGGCCATTGCCAATGCATGCGGTGCTAATAATTTGGCCATAGTTGTACCATGTCATCGTGTTTTGACTGTTCAGGGCAAGAATACTGGTTATAAATGGGGGATTCCCTTAAAAAAGACTCTTCTTGAACTAGAGAGCTGGTGAATATTTTATGTTTTTTTTTGTTTTTTTGTTTTGAATTTTGGGTTTAGTTTGGATTGGTGTTATGGATTAAAAGAAATCTTTGGAAAAAAATAGTTTGGTTTTTGGGTTTTGTTTAGTTTGTTTTTTGGGTTAATAAATATCTGCTTAACTATGTATACTATGCTCTTCGCAGATTTATAGTAGTGTCGTGTCTCACAGCATTTTGCAACCTTCTCATCTCATTTTTTTTTTTCAAATCAAAAAACTTAACTATGGTAAAAGCTAAGAAACGTACATCTAAAAGAGTGTCCACCCGTATGAGGGAAGGGATAAAGAAGAAAGCTGCAGCCCAAAGAAGAAAAGACAGGAAGAACGCCAAGAAGGACCCAACATGGAGATCCAGAGTTCCAAAAGACCCAGGTATTCCTGCCAGTTTCCCATATAAAGATAGAATAATCACTGAATTAGAAGAAAACAGAAGAAGAGAACAAGAAAAGAAAGAACAATTGAGGTTACAAAGACAACAAGAAAGAGAAGAGGCTCTTAGCAGAGGTGAAGATGTTGATGACATCGATATTGATGAAGATGACGAAGAACAAGGCGATGGAATGGCAGCTTTGTTAGAATCAGCTCAAAGGGCTGCTAAAGAATACGATGGAGAGGAATCTGAAGACGATAACATGGAAGATTCTGACGAAGATATTGAATATGATATTAGTATGGATGAAGACGATGATAACGAACAAAGATCAGAATTAGATAAATCTCGTAAAGCTTATGATAAGATCTTTAAGACTGTGGTTGAAGCCTCAGATGTTGTATTATATGTATTAGATGCCAGAGAACCAGAAGCTACCAGATCAAGAAAGGTTGAAGAAGCGGTTTTACAGAATCCAAACAAAAGATTGATTTTGGTATTGAATAAAGTCGATTTGATTCCTACTAATGTATTGAACCAATGGGTAAGTTTCTTGAAACAATCGTTCCCTACTGTTCCCGTCAAAGCGGCTCCAAGTATCTCATCAGGAACTTATAATAAGAATTTAACCAGTAGTTTGACTGCTAACCAATTATTACAAGCATTAAAGAGTTATGCCAGCAAATCTAACTTGAAGAGATCAATTATAGTAGGAGTAATTGGATATCCAAATGTGGGTAAATCATCCATCATCAATGCATTAACTAATAGACATTCCAACAGTACAAAAGCATGTCCAGTTGGGAACCAAGCTGGTGTCACTACATCAATGAGAGAAATCAAAATCGACTCCAAATTGAAAATCTTGGATAGTCCAGGTATTGTATTCCCTGATGAATTATCTGGTAAAAAATTCAATAAGGCCAATTATGAATCCAAATTAGCATTATTATCAGCATTGCCTCCAAAACAAATTATCGATCCTATACAACCATTCAATTTACTTTTAAAGAAATTTGCCAAGAATGACGAGATGGCCCAAGGCTTGAAACAGTATTATAATTTACCATCATTACCAGCATCCGATTTCAATGAATTCAGTAAACAATTTTTAATTCATATTGCTAGAACTAAGGGAAGATTAGGTAAAGGTGGTGTACCAAACTTAGAATCCGCTGCTATGGTTGTTTTGAATGATTGGAGAGATGGTAGAATCTTAGGATGGACTTTACCAAACAATTCTAAACAAGCAGTTGAACAGAACTTAGATTTGGATGCACCAAAAAGTTCGTTGAGAGGGGAAAAGGAACCACCTAAAGTTGAACAAACTACCGTTGTTAAGACCTGGTCTAAGGAGTTTGATTTAGATGGGTTATTAGGTGATTTAGGTAT
Organism: Yamadazyma gorgasii; assembly: GCA_003708985.3. NCBI lineage: Eukaryota > Fungi > Ascomycota > Pichiomycetes > Serinales > Debaryomycetaceae > Yamadazyma > Yamadazyma gorgasii. The sequence goes on along the minus strand of PPPC03000003.1, from coordinate 1,379,060 downwards.
GGCTTAAAAGTATGGCTTAAGCTTAGGTATGTAATATAATATTTGACAATATATGACATTATGCTCTACACTAAAACTCTCACTCCTAGAGGGTAATCTCGCGCATGTACCATATAAATGATAGAATCAAAATTGATAATAATATCGCTACCATCAGGTATGTAGGGACCATTGATGAATGGGGGGATACTATAGCATTAGGGATAGAATGGGATGAGCCACAAAGAGGGAAGAATAACGGGAATTTAGGTCAAAAGCAATATTTCATACCTTCAGTTGAAAACTCCGGTTCATTTATAAAAGCATCAAATAAGAAGATAACTACTCGTGTAAGCATAGAAGAGGCACTAGAAGAGAGTTATGGAGTTGAAGATAATAAAATAGTTGGTACTATACGATTTGGGAGTAAAGTAGCTGAAAATTATGGATTTGATAAATTGAATCAAATAAATTCAGTGTTTAACAAATTGGCTAGTGTATCCCTTGATAACAAATCGATTTACAAATCTGGTTTGTTTGTGTTAGAGGGATTGAAGAGTTTGGATCTAAGCTTTAATTTGTTTAATGATATGCAGGAGATATGGAACATAATTGATCAAGTTCCTCAATTGCAAGAATTGAATTTGAATGGGAATATATTTACCTCTTTTGGGTCAATATGTGCTAGACATGGGCTTAAAAAGTTGAAACTTGCCACTACAAAGATAAGTGTAAAGGAATTGAATGACCATGTTTTACCAAAATTTGATCATTTACATCAACTAGTGATTTCGAGTAATGATTACGATGATAGTGATATACCCAATTTGCAGTCTTTACCACCTTTAGAAGACATTGACGTTTCATTTAATAAGTTCACTGTGGTTCCTAGCTTAAATGTAAAGTCTTTGAATGTTTCTGATAATAAAATCAAGAGACTCGAAGGTCCTTATAGTATGGATGAAATTGACCTCCGATATAATGACATTGACTCTTGGGACTTTATTGATACTTTATATACCAACTGCCAGCTTAAAGCACTTAGAATTAATAATAACCCATTGTTCGATAATATGACAGAAGACGAAGTTGAAATTCATTTGATTTCAAGGCTAAATTGTGATTCCAATGGTTTGAGTAAATTGAACGGGTCAAAACTAGAACCAGAAGCCATCAAAAACGCAGAATTATATTTCATAAGTAAAGTCAAATCCGATGACATTATTCTAAACACTTCTAAATGGGATGTTCTAAAACAAAAGTATAATGTTAAAGAATCTCCTACCGTGTCACATGGAATCAACAGCAGAAAAATGAAAGTATCCTTTCACCTAGATAATCAAGTTATCTTACAAAAAGACGTTTTACAAGATTATTCAATCCTACGAATAAAAGGTCTAGTTAGTAAGAAATTGAACATGTCCATACTAAAGTTTAAACTATACTATTTTGTTAATGAAAGTTTCAAACAATATTTACATGAAGATATTTGGAAACTACAAGATTTCAATTTTGACAGAAACCAAGATTTCTTTATAGAGGTTTTAGATCATTAATCTTATATTACTGCATAATCCATATTACTGCCTACTCTTTATGGTTCCATAATCCATCGCCTAAGTAATGAATTAATTCAATTCCGTGTCCCTTATTCTTACTCTTGATTTCATCAGTATCCATCAACAACTTTCCAATTGCTAAACTGTTCTCTTTACCTTCGGCATAAACAGTTACTATGCTATCTTTAGGTAAGTTCTCTTCCGGTAACTTACCACCAACACTGGTTAAACCAGGACACATTATATTAGCACCTGACAATACAAACTTAATAGCTCCTCTGTCAACCTGGACTCTTGGAAATTGTTCAGGGTATTTGTGTACGATTCTTAAGGTAGGTATTAAGTCATCAAAATGTTGAAAGACCACAACTTCATTATCCACAGCGTATAATTGAATTTTGTCTTCACATTTGATTTGAATTGCTTGAGACTTTTTAGGTATTATATCGTCGATGACTGGCTCTAATAAAGGAAATTGTTCGACCAAATTGGACTTCAATCCTCTTTGAACTGATGACTTGATATTAGAACGGGAACGGATATCTTCATTAGAGAATTTCTTAAACATTCTTGTGGCTATTGAAGGATGTTAATAAAAAATTTTCAAGTCGCAGCCAGTACTAGGACAAACTAAGGCCAAACCAAGGCCGAAGTCGAAGAATGAAAGAGGTCAATCAAAGAGGTACAAAGAAAATGTAAAGGTTAATAATTACAATAACACCAATTATTAGATGGCATCGTACTCAAATGAAACCTTGTTGGTCTAGCCTATTACATTTACGAAAAATGTATCCAGCTCAAGACTTAATTATGAAACTAAATCGAGCGAGGCACAAGGCATGGTATTAGCTGTTTCGGGGCCATTTTGGCTTGGTTATAACTATATTCTGGAAATAATAGTTCCTTTCTTCACCTAATTGACCCTAGATGGGTATACATTCATAAATTAAGGATTGTGACCTCATAATCATTAACTTAAAAATGATGGGCGAAATTCAACGAATATTCATCCGATTTAGGTTCCAAAAATTCCTCTAATATCAATAGCACTATGACTACCACATATTAGAGAGTTTGTCAGGTAAGTTTTCAACTAGCAAAAACATGATCTCGGACGAATCCTCACTGATTCACGTAATGCCCCTGCATAAAGATGAAGATTTTGAAAAGTTTTGATGAGGTTTTTTATGGTGATGCTGATGGCCGGGTAACTGTGCTGGTTATTTTGAGCCGCGCAGTTCCTATTTTTATTTCCTATTTACAAATGCTTATTTAAATAATGTATACAATCCTCTTTAGTATTGGATCCTTTACTTAGTTCTGCCTTATATCGTTGTATATGTTTTTGAGCTTGTTCCTCATCCTTGATGAACATTTTCAATTCGTAAACTCGGCTGCTGCTAAATGCAGTAGGTTGATTATCGAAATTTGGTTTATAGAACTGTTTGCCTGGTGGAAATGGATTATAGTAGTTTGTGAATAATTGTAGTTTCTCGGCTGGAGTTAGAAACCCTTCATTGTCTTTGAATTCGTTAGAAGCTAGTTTTTCGTTTTGAGGTCTTGGTCTCACTTTGTGTTTAAGAGTCTCTTGAATTTCCTTAGGAGTTTCTTGAATTTCTTCGGGGGCCTCCTCCCTAAGGCTTTCTTTGGGGGTTGCCTTAATCTCCTTCGAATCTTCTTTGATGATCTCTTTAGGTGCATCCTGTGCTTTAGGCTCTGCGTACGAACTTTGACTACTTTTTTTAACAGGACTCAGTATCAAACTAATTGGTTTGGCAACCACTGGCTCCATCCGATCAAATTCGTCAAACTCATCAAATTCATCAAACTCGTCTTTATTCTCTTTGCTGTCTTTATTCTCTTTATTCAGCTCAGACATTGCCCTTTCACCTTGAATAGGCTCACTCCTAAGTTGTTCGATTTGTTGTGATAAACTTTCAATATGTTCACCCTTGAAAGGTTCTCCAGGTACCTCCATATCGAATTCGTCAAATTCGTCAAAATCATCCTTTGGCTCTTCCTCTTTCTCTGTCCCTACTTTCCTCCTCTTAATCCTATCAGTCTCCTCTTCTGTGTCTCCACTTAAAACTCCACTGCTATTAAACAATGACTCCGTATCAATCAATTCAGGCGATTGACTTCTATCAGCCTTATCATTCAACATTTCTGTTACACTTCTGAACCCAGTAACAACATTATCAGGCATGAAAAATTTCTTTTGAATCTTTTCCTCTTTCTTATTACCCTTAGATGTCTTACTCTTCTTACCCGTGCCTTTGCCTTTCATATAATTCATCGCAATCTTTATAATTTCGTCATTATCATCTTCGTTATCCATGTCATCAACTGTTTCGATATATTTCTTCTCCAAAGTTGGTTTAAACCCTTTAGGTAAAATCCTATTCCTAACACAGTCTCCAGTTAATTCCAATTCGTGTTTCATTATATAATTTTGAATCCACTCGTAGTTATCCATCGCTTTTTCGAATTTAGCACGTTCATTGTCACTGAATAGAAGTAAAATGTTCCCATCACGCTTTCTACCTGTTCTACCCAATCTTTGAATGTTCTTAATAGGTGAAGATGTTGAGTCGTAACATACAATCAAATCAACTTCTCCAATATCCAACCCTTCTTCTCCAATGGATGTAGCCACTAAAATATTGAACTTATTGGCTTTAAAATCTTTGATCAATTGTTTCTGGGTCTTTTGATTCATACCCTTCAATTTGGCAACCTCCGAACTTGAAGTACCTGAATCTTTGTTACTCGACTTATCAGAAGATTCCGAAGCTTGACCAATAAAAATATGAGGGCTTAAACCTTCAATATTCTCCATACTTTTAACAATCTCCAAAGCACTGTCTCTAAACTCAGTAAACACAATGACTTTCGAATTATCATAGGTGGTGGTTTTAAAGAAATTTTGAATGTATTCTGTCAAGGTCTGGATTTTAGGATGACTTTTAACGGACTTAGCATCGACGTTGGCAATTAGTTGTTCTAACTGTTTGATATTATCATCCTTGTAGAAATCAATCAATAATTTGTTTTTCGTCTTTGCATTTTTCTTCTTCTGGTCATTGAAATAATGTGCAAAGTTCACTAGCCCATAGATCTTCAACTTCTTAAAACAATTGGCGATAAACATTAACATCTTAATTAAGAAATGATTCGACCATTTTAGTCCTTCGTTCAAGTTAGGGTTGGCTAAATTTCTCTTCGATAGGTCTAACAATTTAAATTGGTTTAACTTTAATGGATCTTCAAATTCGATTATATGACGTTCATTCCCGAGTTTCATAAACGGATCACAGGCATTGGATAAATATATAAGGTATTGATTTATATCATCATAATCGCTGAAATCGACATCGATTTTATCAATTCGCTTGTTCTTAAAGTATCGTATAATATCAATAGAATTCTCAGTTCTGATTTCAATTTTGGTAATATTTAGATTATTGACAATCTCTTGAACTCCTTCAACTGTAGAAGAAGGGGTGGCGGTTAGGGCCAAGATCCTATAACTTCGGTTGAATCTGTTAATAAACTTCACGACGTTATTGTAAGCATAATTTCCTTTAGCTTTATGAGCTTCATCAATAATCAATAAACTTATAGTCTTAGGATCAATCAATCCATTATGTAAATCATTATCAACGACCTGTGGAGTTGTGAAGAAGATTTTGAATTCTGACCAAATCTCTAGTCTGTTCCTTTTCAGTTTGTCTAGTAATATAGCAAATTGGTCTTTTAATCCTATTATACTAAAACATGCTTTAATCTGCTGCGCTACTAACGGTCTAGTAGGTGCCATAAAGATAATTTTTGAATTTGGAAACCATCGCCAGTAATTAAGGATCGTGGTAGCTGCAATGAAGGTCTTACCTAACCCAGTGGGTAATGCTACTAGCATATTATTATAAAATGACTTTTCTATGATGTTAAATTGATAATCTCTAATTTCATAATTAATAGGATAAATGTAGGTTTTGAGGTTTTCGTAGTTTATTTCATGATGTGTAGGGGTTGTATCTTCTTTGATTTCTTTCTTTTCGGCTGGAATTGACGGTATTTCACTGAGTCTTTCACCAAATAGGGTGCTTTGTACTTTACGTGATGATGATGATGGTCTACTAGATCCTATACTGAGATTTGATCCCATTGACATCTGTATGTTAGACCGTTGTATACTATTAGAAGGCTTTGTAGGACTTGTTGTTCCAAGACTATTGTCACTCATATCCCTTAGTACTTCATTTATGGCTTCTTTACTGGAATCATAGCTACTCATAGCAACGCGATACTGCGATACGCGATAGACAGCTATTAGTTTTCAGATATGGATCCTTACAAAACCCTTACAGATGCTATAAAATCGTTAAACCAGCCCATGAATGAATTGCTACAAAATCACGATAAGTTATTGAAACAGAATTTAAAGGTTATGAACAATTTAAAGAATTTGAATCTGTTTAATGCTAGTTTACAAGAAAGAGATCAGGTATGATCAGTTAGTCTAAAGAGAATGAATACAAGGCAGGTTCCTACTATTATTCGTCAATATTTGCTGCATGTTAAATGGGAACTATTCATAGTAATTCAGAACAAAGCTGCCCGGGCAAAGCTACCAGGGCAAAGCTACCAGGGAAAAGCTACCAGAGCAAAGATAGAGTAAACGATTCTCAATAGTCATACATAGTCATACATACCTATGCAAATGCAATTATATACCCGACCCAAACTTAATTGACCACTCTTCATATTTCTTTAGACTATCCTCCAGCACTGAAGGTTTAATATACCTTAAACTATTCTTAAAATCCTCTAATTTGATCGGTCTGATCTCTTCAGTTGGTGTACTTAATAATAACTCTCCTAAACTACGTAATGGTCCCATAGCACTATCTTTACATAACGAGGTGATATCACTACCACTGAACTTGTCCGTTAGTTCAATTATTTCCTGATACTCTTCTTCACTCAACTCATGGTTTTGGTATTTCAATAACTTCTCGATTTGACTCCTTCTTGTAGTAGACTCTGGCAAAGGAATATACTGTTTCTTGACAAATCTACGTCTAGCAGCTTCATCGATTGACCATGGCAAATTGGTGGCTCCCAATATTAAAACTTGATGATTTAATTCTTTATCCTTTTCTTTGGCAGTCGAGCTACTCAATTCACTCCATTGAATTAAAAACTCATTCTTGATCCTACGAATACTTTCGATTTCTCCTTCTGTTCTTGATCCCAATAAAGAGTCAATTTCATCAATGAATACAATTGAGGGTGATAACTTCTTAGCTAATAAGAACATAGCTTTGACTAATTTTTCACTTTCTCCTAAATACTTGGAGGTTATAGTGGATGAAGTTATTGAGAAGAACGTCGACTTGCTTTCAGTTGCAACAGCTCTAGCTAACATAGTTTTACCAGTTCCTGGTGGTCCAAATAATAGCATACCACGTATGGGTTCTCTTAACCCTTTGAATAAGTCTGGTCTTAAAAACGGATAAACCACTGCTTCTTTAAGCGAGTTCTTAGCGTCGTCAAGCCCCACAATATCATCCCAATAAACTTCATCTCCATGAACAACTATATCATTCAAAATCTGTTTGGCACTATCGTAGTCGATTCCTCTCACCAGTTTGATTATCTCATCTTGAATCTTAGGATTCAACAATGGATCTACGAACACTTCTTCGTCAGTGTCATCTGACTTTGGTTCTGGTGTGACACTACGTTCCTTCTTCTTAACTTCTGGTGTTGGAGTTTTCTTCACGTAATTATAGGTGATGTTTGTCTTTGGTTTGGCTTTGGCTTTGGCTCTAGTTGGATCCGATTTGGAAGCTTGAAGTTTTGGATTTATGACCTTTGGTGATGGTTTTGATTGTTTCATAAGCTTGTTGATGTTTAAGGGTTGGGGCTGTTTGTAAATATATTTTTTATCCTTCATTGAGTTATTCGGTGAATTATCTGAACTATTTGGTGATAACTTTGGTGGTTGTAAGAAAGAATTGTTAGGTGATGCATTAGACGAACTGCTTGACTCTCTTCTTCTGGGCGATATCTGTGGAGGTTGTGGAGGTGTATGAACATTGTTAACTTGCGGAACACTAGATGACAGAACATTATTCTGGATAGGGGTTGATATGTGGGAATAAGATCCAGTATGATGTAGGTCAGGTTGACTCACCGAGTATTTATTGGGTTTCAAAGTCATTTCATCCAATTTAGAACCCAAGCCTTCATCTAGATCAATTAAATTCACAGTATCATCTTCGTATACATCTTCATAATCATCGTCGCCATTAATCTTTTCCCAGTTTTTAACCTCAAAATCTTGATCAAAATCTTCAAATAAGTCTTGTTTAGGTTTTTGCCATGAAACATTAGCAGCCAAGTTCGCCTGTTGTTTCTGAGGCCCTTTGATATTTGTCTTGGAGGGTATACCAGGTCTTAATGATTTCATCATCTTTTTCTTGGGTTGGTTAAAATTCCTTACCCCGTTCCTTAATGAAGGAACCGACATATTTGAAGGCGTCAGTTTAGCCACAGGTTTAGGTTTAATGGTCTGATCTAATTTAACTTGTACTCTAACCAAATGCTTGATATTTTCGTCCCTTATGCCCTTCAATTCATAAAAGACGTTGAGCTCCTCTTGTGACATTTTAGGCAACGTCTTCTCAAATAGCTCTAACTTATAGAGAAGGGACGTGTGCAATGATTTCCAACCTTTCAAGGAATCTTCAAGACGGTTCTGTTCTTCGTATGTGAGGTTCTTTATAGTGAGATTGACACAGTCATTGTAGGTCTCTTGAAGTTCTTCATATGTCGTTAACTGGGGTGGTTTCCTTCTAAACATATGGTATAGTTGCGATTCGCGCCAGGTATATCTTTTATGGCTTTATCTGGCAGAATCCGAACCTGAGAGACAGGAATGTGGAATTCAGGGGGAGAGTATACACAAAAAAGGTTAGAGTTTTTTTCGGTGTTTTAGTCTGGGTCTGTGGATATGTACAGTGCATTAGAGGACATATGTGACTTATGAAGAAGTTTCTAAGGTTGTTATGACTGTAAGACCAAAAGTCTAAGCCGTTTCGAATTTGCGTGAGCTCTAAGCCTATTTATCTGCGATACCGTAGAACTAAAATTATGTATATCTACAAATTAAGTTTACAAATTTTACAATAAGTCTTGCCATATGTAGTTTTGCTATGTTGTTGGTGGTGGAACATAGTGTATAAGTTTAAAAGTTGGGAATATTCAAATCCAACACCTCTCTCTTGCTGTCCTCTACTGGCTCTCCATTTTCAAATATACAGCCAAAATCTACTAATAGTAAACTCAAAACATCCAAGGAAATATTCAATGTTGGCACAAACACAATACAAACATTTCTCAAGTTCATTTTATTAACATTGCTGTTATTTATGATTTCCTTTAAGAACTTTAAGATAATGTAAGTACTATCATAATGGATCTTATCTAGATTCTTAGTAATGTGATCCCTAAAAAGCAATGCCATTGATCCATTAGGAGTACCTCTGCTTATCATGACTTGACGTAACTCATTCAATATCTTTTCGGTAATGATGGGTTCAGGTAATTCTCTCAAGTAAGTCTTGAACAATCCAGCAACTGTATGCATATCGGGTTTGGTATCGAATAAGTTTATATCAAATTTCTTATTGAATGCCTCTTTCAATTGTCTTATAGTTGATGCTGATCCACTTAATCTGAAAATCCCTTCTTCGTAAATGGCCCCAGTTCTTATCAAGAAATCAACACATCTGTATATGATAGATGGAACTGATCTTTCCAAAAATGTGTGGTGTGATATGTTGTACACTGATACCAAGTCCCTACCAAAGATTGACTTTGAAACTCCTTCATCCAATCCCATTTTATCCAAGTACATTTGAATGTCATCGTGACTACGGTTGCCGTAGGCTGATTGAAGGGTAGAAGAAGCAACACTATCAGTATCGGGTTCATGGTTAGACAGTGATGTGTTTTTCCTAAATGCAAAAATACTTCTCTTCTTATTCAACTTCTTGTCTTTTTCATCAAAGGGAGATCTGATACTTTCATCATCAATCTTATCGACGCTCTTATTGGTATCCACGGTTTTAGGAGTTTCAATTGAATTATAACTCTTATCTTCGTCATAACTATTATTGTATTGATACGAGTATTGGGATTGTTGCGACAGATATGGCTGTGAATATTGTGACAGATTATCAGTGTTATCAATCAACACATTAACCCAATCATCTCTTTCTTCATCAGTCTCAGCACAAAAGAAATGTTTCGGTAAAGAATTCGAAAGTTTTGAGGATTTGACAGTTTCCATAATTAAAAACGCATGTCTATATCCTTTATCTTCAGCCACAGAATCACTCGATTGTCTTCCAATCTGACAATTTATCAAATTTATCAGTTCAATCAAAGTTCCTCCTGGTAAATCATAAAGTTCTAGCATTGGCCCGTCGACTTGACACCATCTGACTTTCCAATTAGTTCCCAATCCTTTGTATCTTCTGACTAAATATCCTTCCTTTTTGGCCCCACTCTTGAATTCGTCCAATGGGTTTACCATGTCTAACGATAAGTACTTACATATCCTAAACAATATTAGGTGAGGAATATGTGGCATCACGAAAAGAGTGTTGAAATAGTTCTGTAATCCATTTCTTCTCAAATCAATCTTATTAGGAGTAGTGGAAAAGAATAATGATTTATCAGGTAATTCAGGTAATCCGAAATACTCAACAATCGGTCTAATTTCATTATCAAAACTGATCAATTGAGCGTATGACTTTTGAATTTTCCACATCTCTTTACCACTGTTACGGTCTGCAATTGATAATGTAACAAATACGTCATCCAATTTCTTGACATTACTGGTCTGAATATTACCTAAACTTATGGTACTTAATACATGGATGCTAATAGTTTGGAAATCTTCAGGCTTAATGAATAAGGACTCATCGTCTTCATTTCTTAATGAATAATTTGATCGTTCGTACCCTGGAGTCCCTTGGTAAGGAGTTGCTTGTGTAACTGGTGTTCCTTGAACTACTGACCCTTGCGGGGTTCCAATTGGACCCACTCCTAATCCAACTCCACTAGAATTGACACTAAATGAACTATTGTTATATGTGCTATGCAGTGATACTTTCCTCTTAAATGACTCTTGACTATAGTCAGCTCTAGGTTCCTCAAATGCTCCATGGTTGACAGCTGGTGATGAAAAGCTACTGTTGCTGTTTTCAATCAAGTTATCCTTGTTATTGTAGAACCCATCAGGAGTATTAGGGATAGGAACATTTGGCAGATCTTGGGTTAAAACTGCTGGTGATCTTAATGCATTGTTTGATCCAGCTCCATACGTCGGATTTGGTTGCTGCGGTTGATTAAGACTAAGATTGTTGATGTTCAAATCCTTTAATGTTCTGCTATAACTAAGACCTTTCTTCTTATCATCAGTCTCTATCTTAGGAGGGGGTGTTTTAGAACGATTATATGGACTTTCGATATTATTCTGGGAGTTGTTGTACTTGGAAACTTGTGGTGATAAAGTATGATTGGAAGTTTGACGACTCAATTGCGATTCATTTAACTCATGTGATTGTGAATAACTGCTCTGCAAATGAGATGGCAATTTAATTCTTGACTTATATGATTGGAAGCTACTATTACTTGGGTTCTTATGTTGGAAAATTGGTTCAGCTGACTTTAATGTACTTAAATTCGACTTGGTTTCCTCGTGATCTTCTTCTTCCAAGTCGCTGATGGTGGTATCTATTGATTCATTTATATCAATCGTGGTGCTGGTCTTATCAGGATTTAAACTTACGTTGACTTTTTCATCAGAATAAACTGATGACCTATTTGAAGCCAGTTCAATAGGCTCTTCTTGAGAAGTTTCCCCATTAGGAAGTTCTTCCTCTTTTGCAGGTTCTTCCTTTGAAGGTTCTTCTTTTGAAGGATCTTCCTTTGAGTTTTCTTTCGTGACTTGTGGCCTTATTGGAGGTAATTCTTTTTGTGATGAATCCTTTGGAGTCTCCTCTTTTGTATCCTTTTGTAATTGGTTTTGTTGTTCTTTCGGTTCCTTTGTTAGTTCCTTTTTCTCTTCATTGACTTTACGTCTAGCAGATCTTTGTGGTACAACTTGTAACTCTTCAATTGCCTCAGGCCCATTTATACTTGGGAGTCCTTTGGTTTTATGATTATCTTCCTTTTTCACTGGTTTCTTTTCCTCTTTTTTGTCATCTGCTTTGAATTGTGATGCCTTTTCACTGTCAACTTTCTTTAGTTCATTAAGTTCTTTTAACAACTTTTCTTCATTAGGCAAAGGCTTAGCTTTGTTTGAAGAAGTTTTTTCGTCAGTTGATGAAACCTTTCTTGAAGTAGGTATCTGATTATCCTTCAGTTCCTTAACCTCTTCTTTATTTGGGGTTTGTGTAACATCAGTTTTCTTCAGTTTGTCGAGATTCAAATTCCCCTGTAAGCTTCTTATCAATAGGTCTTTCCGTTGAACCGTGGATTTCAACTCTTGTATTTCAAATAATAGCTGTTCGATAAATTGTTTGTCAGTCAACCCTGACCTATCAAAGTCGGGGTGAGATGGGGTAATGTCTTCCATGGTTAAGATGGTGGATGCCAATTGGAATTTGAAATTTGTGGGTACGGAACCACTGCTCTATCTGACTATGCTATAGTAACTAATTCCGTATATTGGATCCTGTCCTTATAAGTAAAGAAAGTTATAACCACTTGAGGTTAATGTGAGTGTTTGATTCTCGTTCGGTTTTGAGTTTTTAAGTTTTCACGCGTTTGGTAGCCGTTTCAAATGACAACGTAACCTTTTGTGGCTGCACCCTTTTAGAGCTTTTAGGGCCAAACGTTACTAGATTCGTCTATATTAAATAAATTGTAAACTATACGAAAACTACGTTGTTCTAACTGGTACTCAACTCAGACTTCTTTGTTCCAGTAATAACTTCTTAAAGTAAGATCTGGTGTGACGTACTTGTTTGTCATCCAAGTTCAAGTTCTCTAATGGAACTTTAACTTCTTCCTTATATTCATAAATATAATTGGAAGGAAAAATTGAATTTGGCATCATAGCTCTACCCAACTTAATAACTTCATTAGCCCACACTGTGACATCAGCTTTGGGTTGTCTGTACGGAGTCCAGTTCTTCTTACATCCCTTTGTTAATTCCTTCATGACTTGTTCAGATCCCCAACTCGAGTTCCACAAGTTAGTGTCTTGCTCTTTGTATAACGAATTTGTCAATCCAATCAAATGAGAGAAGATTCCAGTAGTTAGGGCCCCATCGGAATATCCCCCTTCTAAAAATGACAAAATTTTACTGTTGTGAATCTTTGATAATTGTACAACATCATTAGTGAATTTGGAATAAAACGAAGTAGGAACGTTTATCCCATGTCTCTGCATTTGGGGGTTCTCATATTCAGAAGCATCAAACCCTGCTGAAATAATAATTAATGGTTTAAATGGAATAGGAGGTTTGAGGTCCTTTTCCCCAGGCCCTGAACTTGTTATGCCATTGGTTGGTGATCCTGTCCTTTGAGCCCTTTGTTGTTTCTTTTCAATATAATTCTTCATATCCAATTCATATTGTTTCTTACCATTGTTTAAGAATTGGTTAACCCTATTCAAAATCTGAACATACTTTGTCTTATATAATTTGTAGAAATCTTCTTCATTTGACCATTCCTGTAAGTGGACATTCCAAATGTTCAAATCATGGTCCATTATACAAGTTGAAGCATTTTTAATGTTTTCCTTTGTGGCATATCCCAATTCTGTTGGATACGACTTGATATCATGCAATGAGAAATAGCCAACTTTTGGAAATTTAGCAAACCTTTTACCAAACTCATCTCTTGGATTTTCCCGTTCATTTTGAATCTCAATATCATCACTGCCATCAATTCCAAAATCTCCTGTGTATCCGGCTCTTTCCCAACAAATGTCCTGTGATCCATCACCATGATGTAAATCGATATCCAATATCGCCACATGACTAACATCATAGTTTTCAAATGCATATTCTATACCAATTTGAACATTATTTACAAGACAGAATCCACTTGGTAAACATGCATGACTATGATGACCTGGTGGTCTAATCACAATGAATGATAAATTATAATGTAAAGTGTACAAAGAATCAATTGCGGTTTCGATTGTCCCTATAACACCTTCAATGGCGTTTATAGTTTTAGGTACTAAATAAATATCACCCGTATTCCAGTCATCAGGAACTTCCAAAGTCTCATTAGTCAATTTCTCGTGACTTTCTATACATAATTCGTATAATTTCTTTGGCCAGTTCTTACCATGAATTCTTAGAACATGAGGTGCAAATATTGATCCTTTTTTAGTACTATTAATGATCTTGTAGAAGAATGGGAACATGGTTAATGCTGCAGCAACCCCAATACAAGATGCTAATAATCTTTGAGGTCTTTCAAATATAGTTGATAAGTAACTTTTAGTAACCCATTTTCTACCAAATGCATGCTCCGAAGAATTTGGTGACAATACAATCAAGGTTTTCTCGGTTTCCCTTTTGAACTTTGGAGATTCCTTTTCTATTTGTGGATTGGATCCCAAGAAATCTTTGAATGCTTTAGTAAATTGGGATAATGATTGGTCAATTAGAACGTTAGGTTTCAAGATCTTATCGAAGTGTTTATATCTATCGACAATATCAGGCACAGGACTAGGGGATTTTGATTTTCTACTAGAACTAGTTGATCTGCTTCTTGTATTTTTCTCCAGAAACTCTTCTTTGATTTTTATTGCTTCATGAGGCATTAATCGACTCTGTCGTTTACCTCTGAATGTCACTGGTTCAGGCATCACAGGAGTCTTTTCATCGTCTGAATCATCTGAATCATCGTCTTTGTAATTAACCGTATGGTTGTAAAATGTGGAGTGAGCCATGGAAATGTCATTGTCATCATTAGCAGTTGATCTGATGGTTAATGTGGTCTCAAACTGAGAAATCAACGATTCTTCACTATCGTCTTCTTTCAACGACTCTTTGGACATCTTTGAGGCTAATTTCTGTGGCTGGGTCCCTATTCAATTATATGTTATACGTAGATCAATTGACAGATCAAACCGTGTTGTTTTGTGCGCAAGTGAATGATATTTTTTCGCAGCTGCGTTTACGTTTTACGTGAGAAGGTACAGATCAGGTTCATCTGAAATTAGGTTTCTCGAAAATTAGGTTTCGGTTGGAGGAACACCCAGGGACTCCGTTCTTGTGTCACCACCTTGGCTTATCTCTTATTTCCACGAAGTCACTCAAACACCTCGTACTAATTCAATTCACCTCAAACAAAAGAGCACGAGTATGCCAAAAGTATACGTGTCTTATTTATATTTCTATAAGATAAATATAACCTTCCTTAATTAATATGATCTCCTTGTGTATATAAATCCTTATTTCTCCAGGTAAAGGCTAGGCTTTATTTCTTGTGCTAACCTTGGTGTCTCTCCTACATTATGTTTTCTTTTCCTAATAACATTTTCAATGAAAGCTTCTCCAGCCTTATACGATGATCTAACCAAAGGTCCACTAGCTACATACAAGAATCCCATTTCCAAAGCCTTGTCCCTCCAGTAATCGAATTTCTCCGGAGTTACATACTCAACTACCTTCATGTGTCTTTTTGTTGGTCTCATATATTGACCGAATGTTACAACATCACATTTGATTTCTCTCAAATCTTTCAAAGTTTGTAAAATTTGTTCATCAGTTTCACCAAATCCTAACATGATTGAGGTCTTAGTAATCAAATTGGATTTCACTTGTTTGGCCCTCTCAAGAACAGCTAAACTTTGTCTGTATTTAGCTCTTCTGTCTCTAACATATGGCGTTAATGCTTCGACAGTTTCAAGATTATGGGCATACACATCTAATCCAGACTTTGCCAAGATATTGACCATATCTAACTCACCTCTGAAATCACCACCTAAGACTTCAACTAAAATTTGTGGGGCTTTTTGTTTGATCTTCATAACGGTTTCAGCTAAATGATTAGCTCCCCCATCTATCAAATCATCTCTGTCAACAGTAGTTAAAACCACATATCCCAATCCCCACCTACTGATAGCTTCGGCCGTGTTCTCCGGTTCCATAGGATCTGGTTTTGCAGGGTTACGGTTGGTCTTGACGGAACAGAATCTACAACCTCTTGTACAAGTATCTCCCAACAACATGATGGTAGCAGTGGCTTCAGCCTTACTACCACCCCAACATTCTCCAATGTTAGGACATTTAGCCTCTTCACACACGGTGGATAATTTCAATTCTTTTAAATCATCTTTGATCCCGTGGAAACTTTTACCTTTAGGAATTGGGACTTTCAACCATTTAGGTAATCTTTGATCAGGATCCTTTCTTGCCATTTCAAGAGGATCTTCGACACTCATGTCTGCAGCTTTACCGCTTACAAAATCTGCAAAAGATGGCCCTTTGTTTAATTTGTCAGAAAAAACTGTAGCTCTTCTACGTGGTTTTGTGGACTTTGTGGCATTTGGTTTTAATTCACTAGGTGCTCCTGTAGCTAGGTACCTTATGGAAGTACGATTTGTGTACTTTATAGCATTCTTTATCATTATAATGTAATCGGGTGGTTTTGCAGTTTGTAAGTCGCGAAGACCAGAGTCAAGTCCCGGGTCAAAGAGGGCCCTTCCCAGAGTTGCGAACCTTAAGCTGTGGTTTATAAAACTTTTAGAAACTTCAGTTAAAGATGTATATGTATGATATTATTGAGTATTTATAGAAAAAGGATTTAATGTTTTTCCTTCTTATGTAACACCACGAGTCATTAATAACAATACTAGATTATTACGTTTTTTCTATCTACATTCTTCTTATTTCAACTAATGTCTATATTAAGGATAAATACTACAATATTTTACTCATAAAGTATGTTGCTAATGCTTTTGTGAATATATTAAACAGGTTCAAGTTTATACCGTTTAAGCAAGTAAACGATGAACAACATCGTCTTCAAATTGTTTTAAGTTGTCTAAGTTATCCCACCATTTAAATAAGAAAGTCTGGCAAATTAATTTGAACCATGGGGTAAAAACAAGACTTTCATCATTGAACATTTCTTTTAATTCACTTTGTGTGACGTATTTGTAATCTTTAACTTCATTTAAGTTAGCATCGATAGTAAAATCATCAGCCTTTAAAATCAAGATATAATCGATTTCATGTTCTCCCCATTTGGAGGCTTCGTCACCACTAGTGCTTTTATAGTGAATCCTGGTTAAGAAATGGAAATCTTCGATATTGACTTCTTTTGCAGGGATTCCTAATTCATGGAATAATTTTCTTTGAGCGGCATTCTTAACTCCGGCTATGGCTGATGATAATTGGTTAACATTTGGTCCTAATTCAGACTTGATTGCTAAAGGATGTGAACAGCATGTATTAGTCCACATGCTTGGGAATGTAATTTTCTCATCAGCTCTCTGTTGTAACAATAACTTTCCTTCTTTGTTAAATAAAAATGCTGAAAATGCTCTGTGTAATAACCCTTGGTTGATGTTATCCATTAAATGGCATAATTTCTTAGTACCTGCACCTAATGGTTGGTCATTATAATCTAAGACTATACATAATTCATCCATTAATCTGATTTGTTCTTGATCATGGCCATCAAATACGGCTTGATCAACATTCTCTTGACTGGAGTTTTTAGTAGATAACCCTGAAATATTACTTAATGGAGTAACTTCGGACCACTTAGTCAAGATATCCTTTGGACTAAGACTTTTAACTAAAGTTTCATAATCTGACATGTCTGTTGTTGGTCTCTGCTTGTTTGAGATTATATGTTCCAAAAAAATTTTATCGCGATTATACGACGCCCGTAAGAGATATAGTGAGGTGAGAGAGTATGGCACAACGACCGAGTTGGGAATGAGATTTTTGGGTAAGTTATTTTTTAGGATTTTCGGCCATATAGTATCGTTTTACTTAACAGATGGCATCTCTCAGTAATACCCTACTTTTCTAGTAACAGCGTCCCCTATTAAGGCAAATTTTTCAAAATATTCCCTCCACAGTTTGTGATCTTATCAGGTGGGATCGATGCCGCCACGACCTTCTAGTCAAACCGATCAACGTCGAGGTGAAAAATTTTAAGGCCAGGTAATTATCAAGAAATCAAACACCTAACGTTTTAGTAGACCAAAACAAAAAATGTCCACTGTTGCTGCTAAACCAACCACCTCCACCACTTCCACCACTAATGGAACTTCTACCAGACGTTTCATCAAACGTCCTGATGATTCAGTAATGAAAACTGAAGTCAACAAATTAAGAAAAGAAATCGAGAAATTGGATTTTTCTATCAATGATCTTACTAAACAAATTGACAAGGTTTCAATTGATTCTGCTACTAGTGCTAAGAGACAAGAATTGCAAAAAGAATTAAAAGAATTAACTTCAAAACAAGCCGTTATCAAGAATGAAAGAACTGCTATCATGGACCAAATCAAGGTCTTAGATAACCAAGTCAAGAGAAAAGTCGGAGAAATCCAACAACAAACTTCTAAAAACAGCTTCAAGAGTGTTAAAGAAATTGACAACAAAATCAACTCATTAGATAAGTTGGTTGATTCCGGATCATTATCATTAGCTGATGAACGTAAGACCGTCAAAGAAATGACCGCATTAAGAAAGTTAAGAAAGGATTTCGGTAGTGTTGAAAAACAACAAGAACTGATTGACCAAGATAAAGTCAAAATCAGTGAATTAAAGAAAAAATTAAATTCTATTCAAAACAAAGAAATTCAAAGTAAGTACGAATCAATTCAAAAACAATTAGATGAGATTAGAACTGCTAACCAATCCATCTATGACAAAAAAGGTGAATTAATCAACAAGAGAAACGGCTTAAGAAAAGAAAAAGATTCTAAGTTTGACATCATCAAAAAATTAAGAAACGAATTCAATGATGAATTCACTAAATTCAAGCAACAAATGACTGAAGAAAAGAAGAGAAGAGAAGAAGAATTGAAAGCTCAACAAGAAGAAGAAAAGAAATTAAAGAAAAAATCAGCTGCTGAAAGACAATTAAAAGAAGCCTCCAAGCCTGCTTTTGAAGATGAAATTAATTCTATCCATAACTTATTAAGTTACTTCGACCCTTCATATGTCAAGCCTCAACCAAAGAAATTTGGTAATGAATCTTTCGTCACCAACACTAACTCTATCAGAACTGTTGAAATGCCATCTGATGTTGTTGTCATAAAGAAAGAACAAGAATCTTACATTGCTGGTTCATCTAAAAAGAGCAAAAACGCTAAGAAGGCTAAAGCTAAGACTTTCACTGTTGCTCCAGATATCATTGTTGCATTGAGTGATTTATCAATTCCTTTACCAACCAAACAAGAAGATGTTCCTCAAACCGTCACTGTCTTGAAGGAAACTTTAGACAGTTTAACTTCTAAACAAGATGAACAAACCAAGCTTAACATTGAAAAGGCTAAAGCTAAGATTGCTGCTCTTGAAGATGAAGAAGAGCCGGAAGAAGAAGAAGAAAAGGAAGAAAAGGAAAATTAATTCGAAATGATCTTAGTGGAATGATCTCGTAACAATTACTCCCCTACTTGCTTTCCCGTTGGTACAAAGTAACAAAACTGTTACAAAGCAAAAGTCTCTTATAAATATTTAATCAAAAAATTACATTTTAGTCCGAATAGATTTTCAGTTTAATTCTATACATCTCTCTATGTCTAATGATTTCGAGGTTTTTGATCTTTTCCGCGATACATCAGGAACCTCATCGCAATGACTAAAAGAAAAGGTGAACCTCTTGAAACTCCGACCAAGAAACCAAACAAATCCCAACGTCAGGTCCAATTCTCCATTTGTATTCCTTCAACCATAATATCCCAATCAAATGCTAGAAATCTCGAACAAATCACTTATATAGCGTATCAAGTTGCAAAAGCTATCACTATATATGATGTTCCAGAAATCATCATATTAGATATACCAAGCATCCAAAAGAGAAATGAAATAATGGAAAAGAAATCGACGAAAGTTGTAAGATTAGATAACAAAATAAAGTTTGATGAGCCTGAGTTCAGCAACGGTACCTCTGATAGTACCGATAATCTTGCAGATAGTAACGATAATAATGGAAATTTTAACAATAGTGAACTCTTTGCTAACTTGTTACAGTTTTTCATAACACCCCCTTATTTGGTTAAATCAGTATTTAAACCTGAAATGTTAAAAAAGTTCAAACATGCATCAAAATTACCAAAATTGTCCACTCTTCCCTTTATGAACAATAATGAAGTATTTAAGGATTTCAAAGAAGGGTTGAGTATACCCAAGAAGTCTCCGGGTAAAAACAAGTTAAAAACCACAAAATATATAAACATTGGGGAATCCAAACCTTTTGAATTAAGCCATGAAGTTCCGGTCAATGTAAGAGTAACAGTTGATTTAAAGAATAAAAAAATCGTCAGTCCTTTAAGTGCTTATGGAGTAATCGGTAACAAATCATCTTTCGGATATTATACAAGAATTGCAAAAGAATTCAATGAAATTTTCACTAAGAGTTCTTTTCCAAATGGTTACACGTCATCTGTTTTCATAAACTGTGATAGTTATTTCACTACTGAAGAATTTAATGATGAACTTAAAATTACAGGAGGCGACGATAATAAAGTATTATTAACACTTGGTAACTCTAAAGATTTGGAATTCAGTTTCAGTCAGGACAAGTCCTTGAGTTTAGGAGGGTTTAAAGAACTATTTGACAAAACTGTTACCATACAACTGAATGTTAGAATTGAAGATCTGATTTTAATGGCTTTGACAAAATTGAACTAAATTAGAATCTTCTAGGCGTGGACTTAATTACTTACTGTAGATAGTGTTAAAAGTAGCAGTCTAATAGGATAATATACATTACAATATGACGCGACATTTTCAAATGTCACAAGTCTGGATTGGCTAGTTTAGCTAGTTTAACCGACATTTTATCTTCTTATCGTGAGGCTCCCAAACACAGAGCCACAGCAAAAAAAAGAGCCATAAGGAGACTTTTGTCCATTGCTTAATTAAACTCAATTGACTCTCAGTTGAAATGAAATTAACAGAAAAGGATTCAAGTGAGTTCAGTGAATTGCCATTCACTGGTGTAAGGAAAACTCAACGTAAAAAGCTGACAAAGTGGGTAGTTTTCGGAATCATTGCTACCACCATCTATTTAGTTTTTAATAGAGGATTTATTTGTGGCACTAAAGAGGCTACGGAAATTGACTTCACTGAAACTTATCTCAAGGCATTGGATACTAGTTTAGCTTCCAATTGGTCTTACATATATACATCCCGTCCTCATTTAGCTGGTAAAGGTAGATTCTTAGCTGAATTCACCAAAGAAAAGTTCGAAGAATTTGGTGCTAAGGCCGAACTTGACGAATATGAAATATTAGTTACTTATCCAAAAGATCACGATTTGAATCTTCTTGATTCTAAGACTGGTGATATCTTGTATAAGGCTCCATTAAAGGAAGATGTCATCGATGAAGATGAAACCACCAAAGGAAATGATACAATCCCAACCTTTTTAGGATATGCTGCCAATGGTAATGTTACTGGACAATATGTCTATGTTAACTACGGTAGAAGAGAGGACTTCCTGAAATTAAAAGAATTGGGAGTTGATGTCAAGGGCAAAATTGCCATTGCCAGATATGGACATATTTTCAGAGGTTTGAAAGTCAAGTTTGCTCAAGATAACGGAGCAATTGGTGTATTACTTTACTCTGATCCTGGTGATGATAACGGTATTACTACTGCCAATGGATACGAACAATATCCTAAAGGTCCTGCAAGACAAGAAAGTGCAGTTCAAAGAGGAAGTAGTGCTTTTTTGGGAGGTGAGAAATCGTATCCTGGTGACCCAACTACTCCAGGATATGCTTCAAAGCCTGGAGCTGAACGTAAAGATCCAAAGGATGCTATCCCAAGTATTCCCGCCTTGCCTATCTCATATCGTGAAGTTACTCCTATTTTGAAAGAATTGAACGGCCACGGTGTTAAATTAACTGATGATAAATGGATTGGTGAATTAGAAGGATTTGAGTATTATACTGGACCTTCCAAGAAACGTGAATTGAATTTATACAGTGACCAAGACTTTAACATCTCGACTTTAACTAACGTCTATGGATATTTTGAAGGACAAAATCCACATGAGGTTATTGTCATTGGTAACCATTACGATGCGTGGATTAAAGGAGGAGCTGGTGATCCCAATTCTGGATCTGCAGTTTTGCTTGAAATTGCTAGAGCTTTAGGGGAATTACAAAAGTCTGGTTATAAATTCAAAAGATCAATCTACTTAGCAAGTTGGGATGGTGAAGAATACAGTTTATTGGGATCAACTGAATTTGGTGAATATGCGTCAAAATTATTACAAAAGAATGTTGTTGCATACTTGAATCTTGATGTTGCAGCCACGGGACCAATTCTTGAATTCGGTGGACCAAGATCCTTGTTTGGAGTCTTCAAAAAAGTTATCAGTAAGTTAACTCACCCTGAGGAAAATAAATCATTGTTGGAACATTATTTATCTTACTTTGGAGACGAAATTGGTGTTTTAGGTTCCGGTTCTGACTACACCGTATTCTTAGAACATTTAGGTATTTCGTCAATCGACACTGGTTTTACTGCTAATAAAACTGGTCCAGTCTATCATTACCACAGCAATTATGATTCCTATCATTGGATGGAAAAATATGGTGACAAAGGTTTTGTCTACCATGGATTAACTGCCAAATATTTGGGATTGCTTGCATTAGAATTAAGTGATTCCGAACTTTTACAACTTAATTTAAGTGATTATGTTAGAGATTTAGGTGTATTCTTAGATTTAGTCAAGGAAAAGATCCCTAAACAATGGTTGGCCAAATCCGTTGATGAGGAAAGTTGGAAAGACCTTTTGGTAGTTCCTTATGAACAAGCTGAATACATTCAAGAGGCAACCAGTGGTTGGTACATTGATAACCCATTGCCATTCCCTGAATTTGTGAAGACTCTGGGTTGTCCAAATCATAAAGGCCACTTTATGTTTGACTTTTCAACACATTCCAATTCCACATTATTCGATATTGTTAATACTACCACTCAAGATTTAGCCGATTTAAAGAAACTGGCCGAAATTTTTGATGAGCAAACTAAGGCTTTGCAAGTCAAATGGGACAACAGAGACTCTTTATACTTCTGGCAAAGAATTAAGTTACATTTCGAAATCACTAAACAAAATAAATTACTTCAATATTTTGAAAGAAATTTCCTTCACAAGAAAGGATTACATAACAGAGATTGGTTCAAACACATTATCTTTGCAAGTGGTAGATTTACTGGATACGCTGGACAGGTTTTCCCATTATCTCAAGAAGCTATTGAAGATGGCGATTTTGATAGGTTGGTCAAGAGTTTAGGGGTCATCTCCAAGACTTTCAGAAGAATTTCAGGAAGTATAACATTGTCCTGAAGCTCGTAATCGTTGGTTAGAGACTATTTCGTGATACCCTCAAGAGTTATTATAACTTCTGGAACAGAACTATAGTTTTTGGCCTCTTAAAAGCTGTTTACTTGAATAAATATTTGTTTTCGATTTTTTTAAAATTTTTTAGTTTTTATGATTTCTACTAATTATTAAAAGAAGTTGTGTTGCTTGCAAATTTTGAAAAATAAAATTAATTATAAAAATTACATAGAAAAATTTTTGTTTGATCGTTTTGCCAGTAACATGATTCAGAGCCACTGAAATCACCTAGAAAATTTAATCTTTGGCTCGTTTGACTAAGATATACTTGAATTAATATATGTTGGAAATTTAGCAGACCTGCGAAAACAATTTGTATTAATCCTAATCACCTATTCAAAGGATCCTTTGGCTGCATGTTTTTCATCACTAAATACAATATGATGGTAAATCCTGCTAAAATTGATACTGTCATGATATGAAATATGTAGGTGTCAAATTTATCCTTCCTCACTAACTGTGTAATGCCTCTATTATCTAAGCTTCTTCTTAAACGTTTATTTATATTCAGCAAAGAATCTTTTTGATTATTATCGGTGGGATTCAACACTTGGGTTGGTAGCATCATAGGAGGATTATATTCTAACCATAGTGGTTGTTGCTTGCTTCCGTCAAACCTATACAATTGCAATTTAAATTTACCGTTATACCCATCCCATTCAATAACCCATTTAGATATCTTTTCTACTTCAGTGTATCTCATATAAACGCTTTCGACAGCATTACAAGGATCACTGTGTAGTTGTCTGCCATCTGAGGGATATGGAGTCAAGATTAGAGAACCATCATCCATTTTTTGATATTTACCATGTTGCCATATAATACTTGCTGAAGCACATTCATGTCGGACTGGGTTTGATTGAACTTGGTACATAGCCAGCTCCCAATTACCTTCGTCATCAAACGAATAAGCAATTCCCGGCAAACTTGGTTCAAGAATCAATTCATCAATGGGGTCATATATTAAATGTCCGGTACAAACTGTTTTGGATTTACTCATCCAAGTTCCTTTCAAACCAACACATTCAATGAATTTAACCAACAAAACAATCAAAATTATACTCATAATGTGTAAACCTGTACAAGGTATTATGTTCAAGAGATTCTTGGAGATAGAGAAAAACTGTATGCAAGTTGATGCAATGCCAATATATAACCAGAATTTCTTTATATTTATAAACATATAAAACGACGAAATTTTTTTTTTACTCTAAAATGGTATCATGATATAACCCCCAAGTAATTTTTAAACCCAGTGAACCTAAAAGGTCAACTTAAAAACCACAATCAATTGAATACTTTAAGCTTCTGTTTTCATCGAAAACACCCCAATACTTTTCAACATCAGAAGTACCAGAAGTATCAGGTTTCCAAGCTTCATCGAAAGCTTCGAAAACAGCAACGTTAACACCCCAAGCTCTTAAACCACAGACAGCTTGTTGGAAGTAGGTCTTAGCGTTAGATACACCTGGTTGAGCTGATTCGAAGTTGGTACCTTCGGTTGGCCATCCAGTTTCACCGACAAAGAAATTGATGTCAGTTGAACCTTTGGTGGTTTGGATGACTTGTAAAGCTTGCATAATATCATCTAAGAAAGAATATGAAGCATTTTGTTGAGTTTGACCTTGCCAGTAGGAGAAAGCATTGGCGTAGACGAAATCGGCAGCTTTGATGGCAGGTTGAGAAGCACCATCAACTAAGACGTTCCATGAATCAACAAATCCAACTTGAACATCACCATAAGAATCACCGTTTTTATCTTGAATGTTTTGTAATAAATCTTTGATGTCAGAAATTTTACTGGCTAAGTCACTGGCACTTAAATCATCTCTGTATAAAGCTTCTGAACCAACGGTGAAAACGGAAATGGTTGACTTGGAAATCTTTGGTAAATAGGTTTGTAAGGCTTGTTTTTCAGCTTCAAAGTGGTCATCATCAGTTGGCCAAATACCAGCAATCATTTGGAAACCAGCAGCTTCAGCGGATGGACCTAAGATTTGTAAAGTGTTACAATCGGAAACAGCGTAAGTTTTAATGATTTTGGAGTAACCAGAAAGGGTTTTCAAATCTGAAGCGTATTCATCTGAAGTTTTACAATTACCACTGTTGTCTTGAACCCCTAAGTTGAAGGCAAACTAAAAAAATGTTAGTATTTGTTTTGTTGTGTATGTGGATCATGCGATTCGATCTAGACCCCCAATACAATAACAGTCTGTAATTGGCCAATATAAGTAAGGGACAACCTTAGCAGGACTGCTAGTGCTATAAGAAACATGTACATACATCACCAACGGCATTTGCACATGCCAAAACACTTGTAAAGACTGTAATATATTTAAATTGCATAACGAATGTGTAATTAAAGTGTTGAAAAAATTTTAATTTGTCCCCATTGAGAATTTGGTTTTGTAAACATTAATTCCAAAAATAGAAAAGTCTAGATTTGGGTGCACGACTGAACGTGCACCACTTGGTGTACGGGAGCGATGAACTATTGAGGTAGAAGTTAAATAGCGATTCACTGTTAACGCTTTTATTTGAAACCTGGGCCCCAGATAGCATATCAGATTTATGTAATATTATGCCAGAAAATTCAAGGCAGTGGGTTCTTGTTCCCCATTGTATGCAAACGTGCAGTATAATGATACAGCGTACCTCCTCTTAATTACTTCTTCTGCTAATGAAGGTGATTCTCTTAAATATTTGAAGGATGATTATGACTTGATAATAACATCACTTATTTGAACTGAATAGTAGTCAGTGACAAACCATACCACACCTTTATACACCAACGATTTGATTATAAATAATTGATCTGGAGGAGTCAGCATAGTTCAACATACACAAACTGATTTAAGGGACAGCTAAGCGAGTGAATTTTTTCCTAAGCATTCGGCCATTATGTTATAAAGAGGAATTTGAGCTCACAACGGCGGCCCTTTTATAAGTCTCCGGATGTCATGGGTCCTTTCATCGCTTCACATTAAAAACGATTACTATATTTTTGGGTGTTGCAGCGATGAGAAGAATTTTACCGGAGACGTGAAAGGATGCATTTAGAAAGAATGAAATTGTGTTACTAATTATAGATTCGATAATTCTCCGTAGGGGAGTCTCCAGTTGAAATTAGAAGAGAATGGATGATAATTTAATACTTCCACAATTCTCTTACAGTAAAACCCGGAGCAGAATGGTAATTTAGATCTAAAAATATATTATGTACTGGAGCCGCACAAGATATTCTATATGAACGTCTGCAATGCATGCCTTAACTGGTTTTCCAAGATGTAAATGAGCGCTAATATACCAAAAATTGATCAATAATCTGATGAAGGGGTGGTTTAGAAAACAGCGTGTCATTCATGTCTTATGGCAGGGTTTCCGTGTTTCAGTATGTTTCCCACACAGAGATCACCTCACTTTTACATCTGTGAATAGGGTTTTAAGCTCGTTGTGCATTTTCCGGTACACACGAACACATTCCTTATTCATAATAAAAGTAAATCCGTCATACATTGTTTTCAGGATATTTTAAACGCCATTATTAAATTGATGTCGCATCACATATACACATTCCATCTCTTTTAACGAACATCGATTTCAAGATGTAGGGAAAACCTCTTAATCTATTTTATGAAGCTACTACAAGAACAAATTATCTTCTTGGTATCTAGAAAACAAGTTACCGCCGTTTAAGAAACAAGAATTATAAAATAACGTATTCTCAACCTAGATCAGATATGGGATGCTATCTTATAGCTGGATAGAGGATTCACTGGTGAAGATACATTGAATTTATGGATTTACAACCCTTCTTAAGTTCCTCAGATGTCAAACATTTATTAGCTACATACTTGAAACAAATCCATTCACTTTTCAGGCTGTTCAGAAACTTCATTACCATTTATACCTGCTTTATATTGATTATTTCCCAAGTTTTCACCAATTCTACCTCTAGATCTGAGATATATCCCAGTACTAATCCCCTCACCAGTACATGCATTAACAACAAAATCAATTACAAAAAATGCAAATGGAACACTATAAAGTGCATACTTATCCATGATTTTCTCAAAGTTACTCATTATAATTTGTGAGCGAAGAGAGTGGCATTTGATATAAATAGATCCGATAAAACCTAACCCTTTCTTGTTACGGAATGCTGGTGTAACTAAGTAGAAAAATAATTTAGTGTGCCAGACTATTTTTTATGTCGGAAGCGTAAAGTTTCCGCTCAGCTACTTTTGTACGTACTGTTAAGTGGCCTAAATATACTCACATTATTTAAATGTCCCTTCGTCTTAGATTTTCTGATAAATTTACTGAAAGTTTTTGATTGGGTATAAAAGATACCTAGTTCATATTTTTACTGTAATGAAAAATGATTAGATTTGTCAAGACCTTGGATCGATACGCCCACATATTCTTCATACTACCATTCGGATTTGTTACACTTGACTTTGTTGTTAATGCTATCACAGGTAAGGGGATTAGTACTGAATTACATAATAGGTTGATGATACGCAAGCAAAGGGAAGCTGAGAATAGATTAAAGAATGAGCCTCATGGAAGCTGATCAGATAAACGACACACAGATTCGAAAGTCTGAGCTACTCGGAGTTTTTGTATAGCATTTTGTATATTGTGTCTAGCTTAAATATAAACGGATGAGTTCAAATGCAGATCTATACATTTAATAATAACTACCCAGAGACATTTGATAATTCCGATCACAAGCCCTAATCATACACAATTCCGCATTACTAACCGAAATGTTGCAGCTTTTGACCAGTCAGAATCTAAATTTGAGGTTGGATGCTTTATAGTCAAGCAACTTCAGATGAGATCGATCTTATAGAGCTGATCGCCAGTCAACAAGCCATTTTGAAGAGCTATATTCATTAACCATACAATTTCTATAAACCAATGCAACTAATTAATGACAATGCAAATAAAAGATACAATCCCTAATAAATAAGGAATTACTCTTCTTGAAGAACCTGAATCTAAAGATCCACTTACATTAATTGTAGGTGTTGATTCGGCTGATGATGAACTTGAAACTTGCGGAGTAGTCGTTGTTACAATATATGAAATGACCGTTGTAGGTACACTATTAGATAATGTATTTGCTTCAGTTACTAACCCAGTTGCGAATGTGTTAGAAGCTGCTAACGCAGTGGATGCAGCAAATTCAGTGGAAGTAGTTATTGGTGTAGCTACAACATTTGTGGCGCTTTGTGTCGATTGATTTGGTTGTGATTCTATTATTATTGATGTGGATGTAGTAACTGATTTACTATCTGCCAAAACAGTTGTGGATTTGGTTGTTACTGAGGTTACAGAAGTGGTACTTGAACTTGAAATAATATTCGATGTTTCAGGGGTTGTAGTTGTACCTGATGCAGTTATAGTAGAACTTGATGCAGTTATAGTAGAACTTGATGCAGTTAAAGTAGAACTTGAAGCAGTAGAAGTAATACTTGATGTGATTGAAGTTTCGCTGACAGAATCAGATGATTCTCCAGATAATTCTTCGTAGTCTGACTGTGCTTGAGTTATTCTTCCATTAATTTGACCATCAATCGAATTAATAGATTCCCAGCTACCAGATTGATCAGAATATTCATACTTCTTACCTGTTGAATAATCAGTAACAATTAATGATTTTATGAACATAGAATATGTTGGACCATAGGTGGTTTCACCACCAGCCCATTCAATTGTTCCTTCTGGATTCGAAGGATCACCACCTGCCCAAATACCTGCCATTATGAACATTGGAGTTTGAGGATATCCCTGAGGATCATCTGGATACAAAGTTCTTACTACATCACCATTAATAGCCCAACTCAAGGAGTCTTTGGTCCAGTCAAGTGTATAAGTGAAAAAGTTTTCCAGAGGGTTTCCAGGAGTGGTTTCATATCCTCCTCTTGTATAAGTTGTAGTATTACCTTTTGAGAAAAAATTAGATTGGAATTGAGTAGTATCTGAACCAAACAATTCTATATCTATTTCATCAAGATCATCACTTTGGAGGTAAAACGAACTTATAATACCTTGTCCAGTGGCAGCCTTTAATACCACTTCAACTTTTCCAAACATAATATAGAAATTTGATTTTATGGAAGGATTATCAAATCTATCAGTTAGACTTAAGTTCAATCCATTGTCAGTATAAGATAAACCTTTTGAATTAACCACATCAAAATATTTAGATTTAGATGTAAAGTCTTCCTTGAATGAACCAGCTAATGCAGTATCGGCGGGACAGCCCGACTCTTTAAGTGGATTACATGAATCGTCACCTATCACTAATGACGTTAATGCTGCGATGGATAATAATGTGCTATAAAATTTCATGGACCACGAACCTTGTATTGATGTCTGCTTGACCTTGAATTTGTAATTAGAATTAGCAGGAAATCAGAACCCTTTTATCTGCATAATTCAGATCAAGGCAATGATCCCATTAATTAACCGTTAACTCTAAATTTGCAACCATTGCCTAATTAGAGTGATCTAGCAAAAAATTTTCAACTTAATTACATATTATTAGAAATTAACAGGCTATCGTGTAACCAAGACGCCTGAAGTAGAAAAATCTATGCAAAGTTTCTTGAAAAAATACCACGCCAATACGCCCAAAAAATATTAACCACATAAAAGCAGATGGCTGGTTACTCGATTTGAGATCGCGGACCAGCCAACTCAGGGTACGAATGATAGATCTGCTGGATAGGCAACCATTTTAGTGATAGACGAGTTTCAGGACCGTCATCACAATGTATTATTAGAAACAAAGCTTCGGTCTACTAAAGGGCAATATGATTATGATACGTATGGCACTAGAGGTAATAATGGAATGTGAATGTGAACTAACTACCTAAATTTTAGATCTACCTAACTACCAATTGTTGAATTCAATCATTCCCAATTCAATGATTGCTGTCTGATCTCCTCTATCTATTTACCGCCTTGGAATCAATCTTGGCTTGTTTTCTTTGAGCCTTGATGCTTAATCAGATGAAGCAAAGGATATAAAAGATACAAAAAATATGCCAGCGCACGACAACTTCGCATTTCGTATGTCATCAAATTTGATAACCAGTTTAGCATAGCTTAGCATAGCATTACTCACCTTAAGTTATTTCATAAAGTACACCAACAGACTATACATTCGAAATGTTGTGTCGATTCATGCCATTAGCAGCTTTGATGCCGGTAATAGAAGCAGCACCTATCTATCATGATTTAGATAAAAGCGTTATAGATTATAAAGATCCTAAAATAGAGGATGAAGAGGATGATGGTATGCTTATCCTATTGGTGATAATACTCTCATTTTTCGGCATAACGTTCATTTTTTCAGTATTATCATTAATCATTTACAGCATAAGGAAGAGATTTACTAAATCGGAAGATGATTTGATAAGGCAAGAAGAAAATCAAGTATATTTAGAATTGAATTCGGAAGAACAAGAATTATATTTCCAATCAAGGGACTATCTTAGTGTCAATCCTTACTATAGAAATGATTTAACATTGTCACAAAATTTGTCGATACAAGAGAAGGGAATAAATGCATGGGAGTTTATGAAAGATGCAATGTTAACCAATAACGATCTACTCATTTTAAATAAGTATGAACTCAACTTCTTCAAGAAATTTGAATGTTCAACTCAAACAAATTTGCCCATACCCACTAAAAACGAAGTGTACTATTTTGAATCGAAAATTTACAATTTGCCAGATCCCGAGAATACTAAAATAAGCATAGGGATAGGAATTAAACCGTACCCATGGTTCAGATTACCTGGAAGACACGCACATTCAATTAGTTACGATAGCGATGGGCATAGAAGACACAATCAGCCATTCAATTTCAGTGACGAGCCACCCTTCCCTGAATTTCTCGAAGGTGATGTAATAGGTATAGGATACCGGGTTAGAAGTGGCACTGTCTTCTTCACCAGAAATGGAAAGAAATTAAGTGAATCTAAGATTGGTGGACATATTAAGAATTTCAGAATTCCTGACAACGGGCAATTATATCCAATAATTGGTGCCAACAATTTATGCTCAGTTCATGTTAATATCGGACAAAGAGGATTTGTGTTTATTGAAGGAAATGTCAAGAAATGGGGCTTTGCCCCATTAGAGGGATCAGGACCTGCACCTCCAGCTTATAACAAATTCAATTCCGACATTTTATTAGAAAGGTCTGAAGTTGATGAAAATGAACTCAGTGAAAGAGAAGAGGATTTTCCTCCTGATTTCTGGCAAGTACCCAATGATGACCTGATGAGTGATAAATTCAGCTATAATGCATATGCCGATGAAAGCTTTGATGAAAGGATTACATTGAATAGTTTAATGCCGCCTCACGAACCGCCTTCATATAATCCAGTTCCCGCCGAACAGGCAGAAGCTGAAGCGGAGGAGTTTGAGGAATTAGATAGTGACATTGACGCTGATGAAACTTATTTCAGCGAATTTGCAACGGCTGATGGAGATGGGGGGAATGCTGGGGAACATCTACCAAGTACACAGGAAATGCAAGATGGAGATTTAAATGAACACGAACACGAACACGAACACGAACATGTAAATGAACACGACAACGACGACAACAGAAACGACCACAATAATGATGAAACACTTGGAGAAGGATTAAATACTACTGAGATAACCAGAAATAATGAAAATAACGAAGAAAGCAATGGAATTTCGAACACAAGGAACGAAATCAATGATAATTCCGAACATGGAATTTCTAGCACAGGTGATAATATTGCAAACGATATAAACGACGATGACATCTTATAATACCCAACATGGAGTTAAATAGGTGGATTTTTAGCCAACAAGGATATTAAAGTCCGTTTTTTTACCCCAGGTTTTCGGCAAGTTCTTTCTTTTTCTTGTTTATAGGTTTTATACAATAATAGAAGTTAAAATACCTTAGATCCATCTGGAATCTATATGCGCTATTGCTTGCAAAAAAATTTTCACGCAGGATTTTGTGGGGTAAACCTGTGCACTCCGAACCATAATAGGGAAGTCCAAAGCGATCGAGGCAAATTAAACCCTAATGAATTCGTGTCACATAACCAATATGGTTAAAAATACCTAACAGGCCCGACAAACTCCGAAAGATGTGGCCCGCTTTAACAATGAAGTCGGGGCACTTTTCCAGTAAAACCAGGACAATCCTTACCTGATTCATTGAAATTGCCTAGCAATTTGTTGGATGTGACCAATAATTGCGTGGACGCAATGACCATTGGTTGGGCAACCCGACTAAGTTGGGAAAAACCTTGGTAAAACCGGAATCTGGAACACAGGAAATTTCGACAAATGCGTTAGTTTATATATATTTTAAATGACGTTTTTGAAAGTGTGGAGAAATAGGAGTTCGGCGCCATAGAGGCCCCACAAAAGGAAACTGATATAAAAAGGTTTATCAAAGGCCAATAAAATATCAAGGATAAGAAAAAGCAAGAATTTCATAAAGTTTAGTAACAAATGATTCAAAGTTATAGTGGAGTTTATGACTATGACGTAGTGGTTTTAACTAACGGCTGCATTCAGCAGGTTGAAAATAAATTAGATGACATGAATAATCAATTAGATAAGCCTTTGCCACCTCATTATAGGGTTACATATCTTTCGTCATTTAATGAGTTATTAATTTTCTTGGACAATTATAAATTAGACAAACCAAATGAAGTAAACTTTAACGGTAAGATCTTTTTCATGTTCTTTAACGGATTATCCTTTATACAGGAAATTGTTTCAGAATCGATCAATTATTATCAAAGATGTTTAATCAAGGCTGTTAAGATGGATAACTTTTTGAATAGGGACATAATTAACTATAATCCATTCAACAAGTTAAATAATTGTTACTTTTACTTTGATTCAAGCATTTTTGACTTTGACGATATGTATTCTGATGATAGTTTCAACTTCTTGGTAACAATTGTTAGCGATGTTTTGAAGAAAATCAACTTCATGATAGGTAATATAAGAGGAATAGTTATTGATGATTTGGATTTAAAAGGTGAAAAAATCTTTCCTATCCACTGTTTATTAAGTAATTATCCTGGTATCGAAAGAATTGAATTATCTAGTGAAAGTTCTTTAACAATGAAAGATTTAATATTTTAAACCTCACATAATAGGCCGGGCCCTATATATGCCTTTTTCATGGCTAATGAAGATATGACAAATGATGATGACTTTATAGGCTAAACCTGAATAGAATGGCTGCAAAATGCGAACCCATAGGAACGAGATGCAGAAATAACCGCTTTTAATGAAAAACGAGGGAAGTCAATTCCGCACTTATCTTAGATGATAACGGAATATAAACCCTCGTAAATCCCGATTGATTTTAAACCCACAAAAGTTTTTTTAGATTATATAATAATGAATCTGAATATATATGGCATAGTATTAGTGATTCCCATAATTTTCATACTTGTAAAGTTATATAGGAAGAAACTCACACCCCCTCCCATAATAAGTAGAGTTCCTGCGATTCATAAAGACTTCAACTATGAAAAATGTGAACCGTTGAAAGTCAGACCATTTGTGGGTAAGAAGAACTTCAATGTTAATATGAGTATTCAAAATCTCGTCAAAACCCCGGAGATTTGGTTGTTGATGGAAAATACATACAAGGATGTGTTACAACAGAAACGTCAAGTCATCGAGGCTAATGGTGATAATGTTGTGTTTGTAGATTCAAGACCTAGAGCCCAACTTGCTGCAAAAGAATATTATGATCTGGTTATTAACTTTATGACCCAAAGATATCCCCAATACTTCATTAGAAAGGGTAATAAGGTATATAACAAAGTAACAGAAGAGTATTTACCTGCTAGTTCCAAAGGACAAGATCCTAAACAGTTATTAGTTATGTTAGGAAGAAACACCGAAGAAGATGTTGTGATTTTTGTGAAAGATAATCCTGACAATCACGAAGAAGAGTATATTTTAAGAGCTTCCATTACTGCATTTCCTGCTGGATTTGATCCATCAGTCAATCATAATAAACCCATATCGTTTATCCATGGCCCGGTACCTCAATATGAAGACAGATTAAAACTTTCAATGGCTAGATTTTTTAATAGACTTCAGCCTAGTGATTTATGGGTTAGACATAATTGGTCGATTCAAACCCATAAGAATCATTTTGCTTTACATGAGAACCATGCTCGTAAAGGTGAAGAACTTAAACCCCTTAGTGTTGATGAAATTGATTTTGAAAATGGCTGCTTCTTGAGGTGTGAAAGACAAATATTAACCAGATTACCTAAACTGAGAGCTAATATCATGACTGTTAGAACATACTTGACTCCTATGAGCAAGATCAAAGCCGAAGGTTTGGGTGAAGAACTAAGCAGGGCCATTGATTTGTTACCAGAGGAGATTTCTTTCTACAAGAGAAAGGGAGCATGGGGAGAAGCCGTCAAGGAATATTTAAGGTCTTAGTTTTGTCCTTATAGATTTATAGAAATTTATAGATATTTATTCAATAAGGTCTTTACACTTTTAATCATTTAATTTAACATAATTTGAAGGGAATAAACCAACTTCACCTGTCTTTGGATTCTTTCCTGACCACCAATCTTCGTCTACAAATTCAATTTCTACGATTACATCTCCTTCATCGAAGTCAATTTCATTGTCTTCATCTTTTTCGTAGGCAAATTCTGCAGTGGCACTTGGTTTAGAATCAGAGGCTGCCTTAGCGGGTTCGCTTCTCGAGGGTAAAGGTGGGACTGGTTCAGAACTAGCAGCGGCTGGAGTTGTAGCAGCAGGAGTAGCATTAATTGGAGTTGGTTCTGGTTCAGCTGGTTCGGTGGACTCAGAAGCTTCCTCTAAAACAACATATGACGAAGGGAATAATCCAACTTCACCGGTTTTAGAATGTTTACCAGACCACCAATCTTCATCAACGAAATCAATTTCAATGATCAAATCACCTTCTTCAAAGCCAATTTCGTTATCCTCGTCTTTTTCATAAGAATATTCAGCTTTAGCACTAGGTCCTTTTTTAGCACCAGCGGTAGGAATTGGGAGAACTTCAGGTTCTTTAGCAACTGGTTCAGGTTCTGCCTCTGGCTCAGGTACTGCAATTGGTTCTCTCTTTTCTTCTCTTGGTGGTAAGTTTCTAGCCGGAGGAGGAGGGAAGGAAGAAGCTGGTTTTATTATGGATGGTTCCTTTGGTTCTTCTTTAGCAATAACAGGTTCAGGTTCTGGTACAGAATCATTGACCTCTAATTTTTCAGTTAAATCTTCAGCTAAAGTTTCAGGAGTGGTAGAACCTACTGGTTCATCGGTTTGTTCAACGACCTTATATTTACCTCTCTTTTCAGCCCAAATTTGAGCAGGGGTCTTACCATTTTCGGAAGCAAAGTCTCTAGTGTCAGTGACTAATTTATCCTTTCTGTTATCCAAAGGTTTAAAAGAAGGTTTAGAGCCAAAAGTAGCACCAGACGATTCTGCAGAAGCACCGGCGTATCTCGAAGCAACTGAATGACTGACTTTAGGTTTTGGTAACGACGTTAACCTACCATCAGAAGGTGTTTCATTGCTCTTGTAAGCTTCGAATCTTTCGTTAAAAGATTTAGGAGCATCTGGCTCATCCTTTTTAGGTTGTTCAATTGAAGAAGGTTTTGGTGTGGAGGAGATGGTATCTGACTTACCTTTCCTCAACTCATCGATATTAACCTTAGTTGGAGTGTAAGCCGATGGAACATCTTCCAAGGGTTTTTGTGTAAAGTCTCTTTCTTCAATTTCCTTTTCTCCACCCCATTCATCAGCATCAGCAGTAGAAGATCTACCTGGAGGTGTAGGTTTTGAGGCAACTGGAGCTGGCTTTGGCTTAATAATTGGATCGTTATTAATGTTAATTGGATTACCAGTAGATTTAGGGACAAAACTTTGTTTAGCACCAATTGAAGGTTTAGCAACTGGGGTTGGTTTAACAGCAGGAGTAGCAGCAGGAGCTGGGGCAGGAGCTGGTGTAGCCTTTTCGACTGGCTTACTGATTGGTTTAGTAATTGGTTTAGCTGAAGCAGTGGTACTTTGGATAGAATATCTAGCACCGGCAGCAGCACTAATTCTGCTTAAAAATTCATCGACATTCAAATCATCTTGATCTCTGGCAGTGACTTGAACATGGTATCCATTCAATACATTGGCAATATCGGCAAAATTACTAGCGAATGATAACCTAGATTTGGCGGGAGCATTATCCGGACACCAACCCAATAATAAATTCTTAAAAACGTCGGATCCTGGCACAGTAACTCTGGCTAACCCGAATTGAACATGTCCGTCGCTGAAGTTTTCAATGAAATCATTCAAGTCGCCAGATCCAGTTTCGCTAACTTCAACAATTGACTTGTTTACGGTGTACACAACGTAATTGATGTCTTTGTTTCTTACTACTCTCAAGTAAGCATCCTCAATGGGTTTTGCATTTGTGGATAAATCGATTTTCTCCATGTTATTAGTTGATAGTTGTTGAAATTCGAGTGCGTGATCCGAGAACCTCATAGGGGCCATGGTGAGACATGGAATTAGGAGGAATCGGGAGGAGTCAGGGGGATTTGGCAATTGATGCTGTATTAGAGAGTTAGATGTATTAGAAGGGGTAATGGGAATGTCCGATAAGATACTTATTTAGTCTCTGGCAACAATAATTCGTGCTCAGTAGATGTTGACACAAAACACTCGGGCATAAATCATTTATGTATTAATCTCTATGTACTTCGTATCAATTCGTTTGGCTAATGATCTTAATGTTGACGGTCCTCTACTTTAATGCTACAGTTTTCAAACTAACTAATTAAGGAACCAACTGAAAACAACATTAACTTGTCAAAGCATATACTAAACACCACATCATTATATAACCAGCAACATTGGCCAGTAATCCGTCGAGAAATACCTGTTGTAATGGATTTCTAAAAAATTTATAGGGTTTACCTTCACAACAAACCGCCACAAACCCCAAGTTAGTCAAAGTCATTCCTAGTATGTAGAATCCAAATCCATATAAAGATTCTAGGGAAAGAACACCAGCAGCGACGCCTAAACTTAAGCAAGAAATATCATGTATTCTTTCGAGGGACTTTTTATTAGCCTCTACATTCGGACCGTAATATATGATTGATTTATCCATGGCCCCACGGAGGTTATATTACAAGGATTAATGTAAGTGAAGTCGTGAGTGAAGTTGTCAGTGAGAAACGGAATCTGGAGAAGTGAGAATCGCATCCTTTTTGTACACTGTAGTAAACATAAAACTGTCCCTGATTACAATTGGCAAATGGATTTATCAAACATAGACAAGCTAAAACGATTCCTATTTGAATTACCAGCTCAGAATTATTTTACTTTCAGCCAAGATGTCAGGAAAGCAATACGTAAAGAATTGTTTTTGGCTGTTACTAATAGAGGCAACCATTTGAACTGGCTCTTTCCTGATTTATTTTCAAATACCAATGGTGTTACTACCGATGAAATACTAGAAAAGATTGACACCGAATTTGACTGGAAATTCTCCAATTATTACAAAACCATTCATAATAAATCTAATAAGTACGGTAGTAATAACAGTCATAACCATGCAAACCAACCATGTTCAAGAATATTCAGAAAGGGGGAACCAATTTATAGATGTTTGACTTGTGGGTTTGATGATACTTGTGCCTTGTGTTCAAACTGTTATCAACCAGAGTACCATAAAGATCATAAAGTTCATATCACTATATGTTTAAGAGAAAATGGAGGTGTGTGTGACTGTGGAGATCCTGAAGCTTGGGTAAAGGAATTCTATTGTCCGTATGCTTTCAAAAGTGATGGATTAGATAATCTTGAATTCCCTAAAGAAGTTGAAGATTGCTTTTTAAGTACCATAGAAACGTTATTGGATTACGTGATTGATATTATGTCACATTCTGATTTACAATATCTCCCATCATCAGAAGTAGGTAAAGAGTTTTTAACTTATTACTCCATGAACAGTTCTTTGAATCCTTTGAATTATGGATACAGTGCAACTGAAGACGTGGAAGATGTGAATAGTGACGACTTTGCCCTAGTAGTTTACAATGACCAGATAAGACATTATCGAGATTCAGTGCAGAGGATTCGTCTAGCCAGTAAGAAGGTTCAAGAATTTGCAATTATGGTTGCTGATAGAACTCAAAGTTATGGGAAGGCTGTAGTAATAAGTTCTAAAGATATTGGTTATTTACAAGAGAGGCAAGAGATCTTATCTTCCACGGGATTATCAACATCCATTAGAAGTCATAGGGATATCTTTAGAGAAGACATGTGTGACGAAATTTTACTATGGATTAATGCTTTTACTGAAAGTGAGTTCTTCAAGACCAATATTACCATTAAGAACCTTTTCTGTAAGGCGTTTTGTAAACGTTGGGTGAATGGAACTTTATCACCACCAAGAATCAACATTTTGTTGCAATATAGCACAGGTAGGTTGGACTACTTTAATAACATTCCGAAAATTCCATCAAAGCAATTACCTAATAGAAATTCCTCGTCATCACATTGGAAATTCGAACCTAAGAAATGGTCAATACCACAAGAGTTGTGTGAGGAGTGTGAATATAATTTAACTATTGATGATTATATTTTAACTGGAAATCATGTGGGATCAAGATTACAATACTTCTTCTATATGGATATAAGATTTTGGAAGAGTATAAGGGCATTATTGCATGATATGTATTCAACCTCCCTTATTACTAATCTTGAATACAAATTGATCATAGCATGTCAATATGTTGATATATATCCAGCAGTAGCTGATATGTTTTTGACAATTGATAGAGAAGCAGAATTGAACATCATGGGGACATTATCAACTCAATTATTTACATGCCCTTCCAATTCTACTACTATAGTGGAACACGGTGATTTATCGCGTATATTTGCCTCAATCTACGGTTTCTTAACTGTAGAAGAAATTACATCCCCTTCGAGTCTTGAAGTCCGCCATGAAGTATCCATGAAGAGTTTGAAAAATAGAAGATGGGGTCAAATATTCTTCGATATTGGTTATATATTAAGCAGAAGCAGATACTCAACAATCATCTTATCTCCTGAGGTTATAGGGATGTCTTGTGATATCTTGGCACTATTCCAAGGGAGACCGGTTCTACAAAGAGAAAGCAAGGCGCATATCGAGTATGAAAGTCCTGATTATACTGCTTTCTTTCATGCTATATCGGTTATTTATCAATTTGGGGAGTACATTGCTCACTGTTTGACAACTTTGAAAGAGTCAAACAATGAAGAAATTATGCCTTTAGCCGATAGAGCTGTGACGTATGTTTATAACTTTCTTCTTAAATTGGAAAATAATGATTATCCGGGATTAAGTGACCAAATGGTTGACATCAACTTAGATGGTAGTAATACTTATGAAATTGAGCCAATAGAGAATAGGGCCATCAATCTATTCAACATCGATACTGATAAGGTCAGTTTCTTGCATCCAATTCATTCCTTTTTATCATGGATAATTGAGTTGTCTTGTTGCAGAGATATTCAGCATTTGAAAGCATTGATGTCACAAACCAATGCTCTCTATAGCAACTACAAACAAGTATATATTCCAGAAACATTCTTATTTGAATATTCCATAAGAACAATAGTATTAATGTCACAGATTAAGTCGGGATTTTGGGTAAGAAATGGATTCAGTGTTAAATCTCAATTACAATTGTATAAAGGAACTAGTTTGAGAGAAAGTGGTTATATGAGAGACATTTATTTATGTCAAATCTTTGCCAATGTTTGTTCACCAAACTTATTCTGTTATACTGTGTTTAGTAGGTGGTTATTGTTAAATGGGTGGATATTACCAGAAGGGGTTCAAAAGATAAGCGATGAGCCAGATGGTATGAAGCTGGCCAATGAACCCCCCAATACTACTAAAGATGAAATCCTTAGTAATAGAACCATGGCTTACGAACATAAGTCGATTCCGTATATGGTTGAAGAGTGTCTCAACTTTCTTATTCACCTTTTAACCGAAGATCTCCATCTTCGTCAATTGAGTGATGAAGAAATCACTAAGAACCGTATTCAAAATGAAATCATTCATAACTTATGTTTTGGTCAAATGAGTTACACAAAGCTTTGTTCATCGATACCTGATCACATAATAGCGGAAAAGAGATTTGACATAATCCTTGAAGATTCTACAATATTCACACCCCCAAATAGTACAAAAGATGTTGGGTCCTACAGATTGAAGGATGAATATTTTGAATCCATCAACCCTTACTACTTCAATTATTCTGCTAATACTAAAGATGATGCAGTGAAATTAGTAAAAGAGAAATTGTGCAGTATTAAAAAGATCAAGTTTGAAAAGGCTGTGGTTTCACCGAAGTTAAGAGATCCTCAAGAGTTGGGAGTATTCAAATATGTAGGCAACTTTTCCGTATCGCCTTATTTTGCCGATTTTATCATAAGAACTATACAGTTTGTCATAGAAGATGAAGGAAATGATTCCTTGTTGGAAACATTATTGCATCTTTTGCATATCCTAGTGTTCGAAAATTCTTTGAATAAGGATATTGGTAGCTTTTGCACGGCATTCGTTCGAAAATCTGAAGTGTTTGGCACTTCCATAGCAGAGATGCTTTATAAGATCTTAGTTAAGGATGATTTCAAATTACATCATTCGAAGGTCAGGGCCATATACAACGTTATTGGCGGTAAATATGATCTTCTTGGATATATGAGGACCATTCCTAACTTCCAACAAGATCTTTTGATCGATAGTAATAATGAGGATTCAATGGAAAATGAAGCTGATAGAAAGAAAAGAATTGCTAAGGAAAAACAGGCTAAATTGATGGCCAAGTTCAAGAAACAACAATCGTCGTTTTTAAGGAAGAATCTGATAATGAAAACCTCAGAAATCAGTGATACGGAGTTAGATGATGATATGGAGAAGAGTGGCTGGTGTTTCCCTGAAACGCATTGCATACTTTGTCAAAATACTGCAAAGAATGTAGGACCTTTTGGAATTATCACTCATATTTCCAAATCTTCGATGTTCAGATCAGTCCCATTTGACAATAAGTATTGGTTCTTAAAAGCTTTTAGTGATAGTGCCAATTTAGATTTGGATGAGACAGAAAAGAATGAAAGTATACTAAGTGATAATTGGAAGTCTTATATGTCCCAAATAGAAGAAGACAATGTTATTGGTCCCGGATTCAACCAACATGAATATATCGATAATAAGTTAGTGTCACAGAGTTGTGGACATGGTATGCATTTCCAATGTTATCTTAACTTCTTGCATAGCAACAGGAATAAACTGAATCAAGTGACGAGAAATTCTCCGGAAAATGTTGACCATAAGGAGTTCTTGTGTCCTTTGTGTAAAGCTATAGGGAATATGTTTATACCTATCTTAAGTTCGTGTAACAATAGGGACTTACAGCAATATCTATTACCAGGCCCTTTGGACAAAGGAGATATAGCGGTACTTGATGGTATTGAAATTGATAATCCTAAATGGTTTGAAAAGTTTTCAAAAGGTTTTTTGACTGACTTGGAAAACCATGAAAATCTTACATCAACTACAAAAGAATTGATTGCCTGTAACGGAGACGGACTTCCCTTGAATAACGATCAAAAGCAATTCAGGTTGGCATTATCTCATATAACTTATCTCATGTCGTTCTTTTCGTTCCCTAACATCCACAAATCCAATTTCACTAATGCATTTTGCGATACTATAAAGGCAGCTGAAATTTCTCTTAGAGGAGAATCATCAAATGAAACTTTAATTATTGAACAATTATCCAACAATATGCTTATTAATCTCAGGTCATTAAATGAGTTTAGGGTCACATTACTATATGCTTCCTTGAAGACGTTCAAAACTCCTGAAAAGAAGTATGAACCCTATTTACCAACATTATCAGCCTTGAGTGTATTCCTGGACTTCAATCAAAAGGTTTTAGAGACCGATTTCTTTGAAACTTTAGTATCAATATTCCCATGCCCTAGTTCTGGCTTCCTGTTCAATGTATGTTTAAAAGCTTGTTTCATGGGCCACATTATTCAAACTATCTTTTTAATATCCCAGCAGATCATCTCAAGAGATTTCTACCAATGTAAAGAATTCACAATCTTGGATGTTCCGATAATCTCCACGGTTGACAGTGAAAGAGCTTCGGTAGCCACCACTCTTTTCAAAAAGGTTAAATCTTATCTCAGTACGAACTCAGATGAAGATATGATAGTAAATGATCCAAAATTTGGCTATGTATTTTATTCTATGTTGATTAAAGCTTGTACTCCATTTTTGAGAAGAGCTGCTATTTTGAGTCATGTTATATGTGCTGAAAACTGTTCAAATCAAGAGAATCCAATCTTTTTAGAAGCCGACAGATTGAGTGATTTTATGAACATTGATAGCCTTTATGATATCATGTGTAAGTTGGTGGGAATAGGTGCTTCCCCAGGTGGATTACCCATCTATTATGAATGTGCCAAATTTGAGTCCTTTTTACTATACTACAAAACCAATGGCTGTAGAGATGATGAATTGCAAGTTCAGTTAGAATATCCTGGGCTTATTAAGCTTATAAACCTTCCGGAAAGATTGGATTTTTTCTTCACCAAATACTACTATTCAGATAAGTACAATAACCCACATATGACAATTGAAGAACCAGCTATATGTTTATTCTGTGGTGAGGTAGTTGATGCTCAGAAGACGGCTATAGGTTGTAAGGAAGGAGAATGTACTACCCATTACCTCAAAGAATGTCTGAACAATATTGGCATATTTCTATTACCAAAGGATAAGGCAGTACTCTTACTACATAAGAATGGCGGTTCATTTATTGAAGCTCCATATTTGGATCAACACGGTGAACTTCCAGGGGAAAGTAAAAGAAGCAAGACCTTATATTTAATGAAGGCAAGATATAATAATATCATTAAGAAGATTTGGTTAGAACACAATGTTCCTAATTATATTGTTAGGAAGTTAGACAGTGTTATTGATGCTGGAGGTTGGGACACGCTCTAAGTTATGAAACGTTTGTGTATATACCTATGTAAATAATGTACAGCGTAAACTACCAAGCAAATGGACTATAGAAATAATCATCATCATCATCATCACTATTATCGACAGTATTACCTGGAGTGGTGAAGTTCAAATTCCCTAATGGGGCTTCGTGTTGTCTTCCATACAACGATCTAGTTATAAACCCATGGAGTCCTTGAGTCAACCACAGTCTATTTAGATCTTTATATCTGAAATCATTCAAAGTTGCTTTACCATTGCTTCTAGGGTCCTTGACCTCCCCGTGAACTGTCAAATAAGGACCAGGAATATGAACGCTAATTGGTCCACCACCGATATGAGTTACTACCCTGAAACTGTTCTTAGAAGCATGGAAAAATAGACACGTATGGCTGGAGCATTTTCTCATATGCCTGTATGACTTGCTTATGGGTAACTTTGCACCACAATGAAGACAGACATAATTGTCATACATTCCATTTTTCAATCTGCTATTATAATCCATTAAGCAAGTCATAAAATCATGGGGTAAGTCTATAAGTTTTATAACACCAGGATAATCAATTGTCAACACACCAGAATCATAATACTTAGGAATTTTGGCTTGCAAAACAATGTCATGAATTCTGTACTCGAATTGAGTTGCTTCATTGTAATCAGCTAAACCTTTTATGAGTTGCTTCAAATTGGGGATTGATAATTTTTTACATAAAACGTCTGAACTTTCTATACGCTCTTGACCTTTGATTTCGAATTGAAGTTCTTGCAATTCGGGTATGCTAGTATGCTTGTGGTCACCTTGTGAAGATGACGTTAAAATATCAGTGAATATTAGTAACTGCCTTAAAAATGGAAGAACACATCTTTCTACAGCATAGTAAATGGTACTGAAATAAGATTCTTTATCACATTCGTCAATATAATCAATACCAAGAGAATCTTTACCATATTCAAAAATTTTATCGAGATTGTTGATAGTCTCGTGGTCCAACTCTACCTTACTATCTGAGTTATTAAACACATCTGATAACAATCCCAAACTGTATCCATCTCTACATCTGATGGCAAGTGAATAAAAACACAATGTTATAATCTTGGTTAACCCTAGTCTTGCCAAGGTAACTAAAGACTCATCAGTCTGGAAATACAACATTATCACCTCGTTAAAAACACCATCAATCAAATAATCAGAATCCCAGAAATTTTTAATTTC
Organism: Yamadazyma gorgasii; assembly: GCA_003708985.3. NCBI lineage: Eukaryota > Fungi > Ascomycota > Pichiomycetes > Serinales > Debaryomycetaceae > Yamadazyma > Yamadazyma gorgasii. Next base: position 1,334,542 of record PPPC03000003.1, on the reverse strand, counting down.
AGTTGAAAGATCATTTGAAGATCCTAGTAATTGTGGCATTTCTCTCAATTCGAATAACAAAGCCCTACATTGAATCAAAGACTTTAAAAGTGTCTTCGCAGAACCAGGAATATTTAAAAACCCACTATAACCTTCCTTACCATTTAACCTTGTGGTTATTTCGTTCATTCTAATTGTATCAGCAATTAAATTTGAAAGTTTCTGGAGAATGTTAAAGTATTTGATAGAAGGTGAGGTACCATTCAAAAAATCACCTTTTCTGAGCTTGAGATTGAAATCATCAGAAAATGCCTGCAAGTTCCTTCTTAGGTTTATCATCGACAGCTCATGAAATGATTCATTAAAGAAGCTCTTGACAAGAGTCTTCGACTTCTGACTACTGCTTGAATGTAAAATCAGATTATACTTGTTTTCTATTGGTTCATAATCCATATCTTGCAATGGCATACCTGCACCTTCGTTGGGTGGTAAAAAGCTTGGGATAAATATGTTTTGAATAGTATGACATAAAGGACATGCAATATAATTGGATCTACCAGAAATGTTTCTATAACATTCATAATGTAAACCATGTCCACAGGTAGATGCGATAAACGCATCATATTTCATGTTATTGAACGGGCTCTGCTTAGTGGAATATTTGTAACCTCTTCCATAAACAGCTTCTGGGTCTTGGAAACTTTCGTCGTATTTTGCAAATGCTGATTTAAACATTACAGGATCCTCTTGATTAATTTTCCAAAGTATTGAGGTATTTAAAGTACTACCCAACATTCCAAAAACATCATCATTTGATTCGGGTTCATTACAAACAACACAATGTCTCAACTCCAATTTAGATTCTATGGTCTTCTCATTTACTAACAGGGTATTCTTGTCTAAGAACTTTTTACGCTGTTTAGCAAACTTCTTCATAACTTTTGCTGTTCTTTCTGATGCCAAACGTTTTCTTTTTTCAGTTTCAGACTCAAAGTTTCCAGATTTTTTTTCCATATATTGGTCAATATGCTCCTGTCCAAAACAATCAATCAACGAGTCTATAACTCTTTGATCCTGGGAGATGAATTGATCAAGGAGAAAAGTAGCTTTGTTTACCAAATGCTTTGACATCGTTGACTCAATGATATTAAGAAGAAGATCACTTACTGGAATGGTTACAAACGATTCTGGAATCTTAAGGTCTTTACTAGAAGCTGCCATACCTGCATCCAAAAGCACTGCATGAATTAAATGCAATAAGTGCGGCAAGTAGGTTTCATCTTTGGTGTCAATACAAACTTGTAAAAACTTGTAGATCAATTTTGCAAAATGAGACGTCCTAGTAAAATCTCCTATATGATCATTAACAAATTTATTGTCACTTAAAATAATTTTAGGCACTAAATTTACTTCATCCTGCTTGATCTTCTGGCTAGTACTTATATACTTTATAATGGCTTCAGAAACATCCTGGGATTGACTACTGTCTAAATGAAGACTATAAGGGTCCAATTCACCATAGATATGAGGCTTCAATCTATACATTCCAGAATCGATAAGACTCGTAGGAGGTTGATAGTCTGCCACCTCGATTAACCAGTTATCGAAGTTAGGATGATCTTTGATATCATTATCTAAGCCATCCTTTACACTGGAATAAGTCTTGGGACCATCACTAAGGGAATAGCTTATAAGCTTACGAGCAATGATCGAAAGCCTTTCAAACTTGGATAACTTTAAGAAACTACTTCTATCACATACTAAATTGTACATGAACAAAATGAATTTTTCAGCTAAAGAACCAAATCTGTCTTCATATATTGTAGCATCAAAGGATACTTCACCGCTGAACCAATCAAAGATTTCCCATCTATCTAGGAAATTGTATAAAGAAGTCCTAGGATCATCTACGAGTAAGGAGATCTGATTCAAATGAATATCTCTCCAATATGCTAAATCGGCCATCGCAGTTTCTGAGTACAAAGTTGCTTGCCGGGAAACTGATATACCATTCCTGATCCAGAATCCGATTTGTACTTGAGCCCCAAGTACAATACTTCTTAATGAAATATCAGAAATGGTCATGAATGGGGTATTCAAACCTTGAAGGATTTCTAAAAAGACTGAAAAATCATGGGCTTGAAATAAGTATGATAACAAGGAGTTGATGGGATGAACAAATGACACACGATCTTTACTAACACTGAAATTTGCAATTCCTGGAGCTTTCAAATCAAGCTTTCTAACATTCAAATAATTGATTAATAATCTGACGGCGCTCTTCAATAACTCGACATTGTCCGTTTCTGCCTCTGCTATATGCTTGGCAACTTTCAATACTGGCACAGAATATCTTAAATGGACAACGAAATCTAGAATTTCCCTTTCAACGTGATCACCATATTTTCTTTCAATTGTCCAATATCCTTGAAAAGTTCTCAATAAAAGAAGAACTAAAGCTAAATTGTGTTTTTCAAGCAAATGGTGTACGACTTGAGACGATAAGTTTCCATCAACAATATAACCTAAATCATGAATACCCCTTAAAACCGCCTCATATAAGGACTTCATTTTGGAAGGTTCTAAATTTAAGTGTTCATAAAACGTTGGATACCCCGTATCATAATTCCATCTACCAACATGTTCTTCAATCAATTGGGCCAATGGTCCTATTATATGACCGATACTGTCTGATGTTAAAATATAACTTATACTTGTTGGACACGTCATTATCTGAACACTTATATCAGATATACAACTCAAATGATCTTCTCTATCAGATAACGCTAAACAAGTCAATAATTGAGGATAAATTTGGACGTACTGCTGACAAAAAGTTGATTTCATACGAGAATCCAATAGCACTGGGGGAATCAAAACTTGGGACAAATTCTTTCTTATTGATGATTTGAACCTTATAGAAAAAGTCAACAAAAATTGTAACCTTGAATTAGCCAATTTTTCCAAACAAGGATCTAAAACCATATGAATTGATTTATTCAAATCTTTTGCAGTGAAGTTTGACTTGATATTAGTTAATGCCCCATTTACAAAAGTTCCCCCATACAATAATCCATTTTCAAAACATCTTCTTTTAACATCAATCGACAATCCCTCTATTAAAGTTGTAGGCAACGATCTTGGGAAAGAGTAGTCCTCTTCCAATAATAAGTCACCCAACAAACTTCTGGCATGTTCTCTAAATGAAGAATTAGCATTAAAATTAAGTATCTCATGAATCCATTCAATCATGTGTTCAATTATTTGCTCACGCATGTAGTCCCTGGCACTGACTATGCTTGCAATTAATCCACCACTTTCAGCTGCGTCTAATGATTTGAAAAGACTCAAGGGTGAACTTTCAGTTTTCAAGATGCATCTTCCATCCATGCTTATTCTGGTGGCAATCTCATGAGCTTTTAAATGTTCTACACCGGTTGCAGCACTAATGGCTTCAGTAGCTTCGGGAAAATTATGATATTCGTCGTTCCATAAAAGCAAATGCCATTTGTTGCTTGAATTTTCGTCCTCTACTCCGTATTTGTGTAATGGTAAAGATGATATATCCGATAACGTCTCCGAAGTAAGAAGGGTATGACTTTTATTTATGTTATCATGGATGAACGGTAATGTCGTTATCGAGAAGTTTGCAACATCTAAAATATAATCCAACGTTATTCTTAAGGTTGTTTTCAAGGCTGACTTGAATTTATCATGAATTTCTGTCTCATCCCCTCCTATGATCTGACATTTACATTTCAAGGTCGTTTTGAAAGCTTCTGGGTCTCCACAATCACAAATCCCATTGGAATTCTCTCTGGCTATATACATTTGAACATTATGACCAATGTGATCGTTTTCGTTGAAACAGTGGACGCATAAAACACAGGTTGAATCGTATCCACATTCCTCACACCTGTACACTGGTTCTCCCTTCTTTAAGGGCCTGGCACAAGCACTTCCTATTGGATGGCTATAGCTTTCTGATGTCAAATTGGAAAAGAATGTGGAGTTGTTGAGTAGATCTATGGGGAAATTGTAATTATGCAATTCCAATAATTCCACGTCGCTGATATTGGGGAATAACTCATCAAGGAATTCCCCGTCATTTGTGGCGGCATAATATAATGCCTTGAAAAGATTGTTTTTGATACTTTCTGAGTTACCATAGTCTAGCCTAGAAGGCAAACTCACAAGGAACCTTTTAAGTAGATCTTGTTTCATTTCGAAGATAGAATCCAGGTTTAATACGTAAAAAGTACTGGAATGATTGACTTAGTAAGACACTTTCGCTAATTTAAATATTTAATGTGATATGATGCGATACAACACTGTAACACAGACACGATCGGTTTACTATTGAATTTTATGATATAATTGATGTTATGTTATACACAAAACCAAAAATTTTCGAAAAATGTTGATAACCGCTTACTAAGATTTGTTAAGGTCCCTTGGTTCCTGACTTAGATCATCAATGCGAAGTTTCTGGAACTTATCTTTGTAAGTAAATGAAGTGTTGCGAGCCCTGCTCCTTCACTACTGTCTATTCGCGAAGCATAAAATTTTTCAGAGTATAAGTCAAGACTTAGTATATCATTTGGTCTTAATTTTACCCGACAGCATCAGCCGGATACCCACTAAAAGGAAATCGAGACATATTAGGATATGACACCAGAAGAGAAATATGACCTCATCACCAAAGGTCTTCAGGAAGTTTTAAACGCAGATATAATTAAAGATATCCTTACCAAAGATGAACGTCCCTTGAAAATTTACTGGGGTACCGCTCCTACTGGGAAGCCACATTGTGGGTACTTTGCCCCAATGATCAAATTGGCCCATTTCTTGAAAGCTGGATGTAAATTAACGGTCTTAATCGCTGATTTACATGCTTATTTGGATAATATGAAGGCTCCATTAGAAGTAGTTGAATACAGAGCTAAGTACTACGAGTTCATTGTTAAAGCCATTTTGAAGTCTATCAATGTTCCAATTGACAAATTAGAATTTGTTTTGGGTTCTTCTTACCAATTACAAGCTAAATATACCATGGATATATTTAGATTATCCAACATTGTCAGTCAAAACGACGCCAAAAGAGCTGGTGCTGATGTTGTCAAACAAGTTGCTAATCCTTTATTATCGGGGTTAATTTATCCATTAATGCAAACCTTAGATGAAGAACATCTTGGGGTTGATGTCCAATTCGGTGGAATTGATCAAAGAAAGATTTTCGTTTTGGCTGAAGAGAACTTACAAAGTATTGGCTACAAGAAGAGAGCTCATTTGATGAACAAGATGGTTCCTGGGTTAACTCAAGGTGGTAAAATGAGTGCATCAGACCCAAATTCAAAAATCGATATCATTGAAAATGAAAAGAATATCAAGAAGAAAATTAATAGTGCTTATTGTGCTCAAGGTGATATAGAGAACAACGGACCATTATCATTCTTGGAAAACATCATTCAACCAATTCAGGAATTGAAAGCTGATAAACCCGGGTTTTTTGAATTCTTTATTGACAGACCTGAAAAATATGGTGGTCCAATCACTTATACTTCTATTGAAACCTTAAAGAAAGATTTCGAAGAAGAAAAATTATCACCAGTTGATTTAAAGGCTGGGTTAAGTGCTCAATTGATTGAACTTTTAGCCCCAATTAAAGCTGAATATGAAAGCAATAAAGAATTCCAAGAAGCTGAAGCCAAAGGTTATCCAGTTGAGGTTAAGGTCAAGAAGGAAAAGAAGGTCAAGGATAAAGGTAGTAGATATCCAGGAGGTGCTGCTGCTGCTTCTACCACTGCAGCTCCTGGTTCAGCTGCTAGTGTTGATGGAGGAAGTGGAGAAGAAATTAAGGAGAAGTTAGAGAAGGTTAAATTAGATAATTAATATTCATATACGAATCTATGATTTCTATGAAAGCCACTCTCTATAAGTTAGCGAGTTTTGCAAACGAAAATAATCTTTTATATGATGTAAATTTAAGGAAGATATCGAATTATGAGTAAAGGTAAAATCAAACTTACATTAACTATATGCGGTGAACTTGCTTATACACCTTACTGTGAAGACCTGCTTCAAAAAGGAATTTGGCCTATTCCTCATTCACGTTCCTTCTTACTCCTCTCATCTCTGGATGGGCAATGATGTGATCAATTAAATCAGCCTTAGACCTGTTTCTTGTGGCTACATCATTTCCTGCAAAGATATCCCGAATTTGCCTCATAGACAATCTTGGTAGTTCGTCTACATGAAAGGATTTCATATATCCATCAGACTGGATCAAAGATACATTGAGTAAGGAACGAAGCATCCTTCTAAATTCAGTGCTGTTTCTTTCCCTTTGATTATTTTGTTCAATTAATTGATCGAACCTTTGCTCAATGGATTGGTTGATTTGATCCAACCTTTCAATAACTTGATTTCTATTTTCCATTGACATCTCGCAGTAGGCGATAATTTCACACAAGATAATGGGATATGTAGGATGCAGTGAGTTGAAGTAACCCATACCTTCCTTCAAATAATCCCTTAAACGGTTCCTCAAGGCTTCTTCATCGCCTTGACTTTCCAAATTGTAAAAGTTTAACAATTGGATTAATAATTCTCTGTTAGCGGCAATAACATTGACAATTCCATCAGGTTCTCCTGGAAACAAGCCCTTGTGATTGCATAACAACAACAAATTCACATCTTCTCTAGTTTGATTGATGTTTCTAATTCTTAACTGTTTGAGGTAAATAATAGCGTTACCATCCAACCCAAATTCATTAAAAATAGGCACTAAACCTTCTTCATCAACTCCTTCGTGCCAAATATTGTTGGTATTTCTAAATATGTTATTGACTGAGGGGAATGTGGAGTTATTCATAATAGGATAATCAAAGTTTACTTCGATTGGTAATGAATTAATTGCTGTATTTTGATTCATTTGCATTTTAAAATTCTAATTGACGTTTGTGATAGGTAATTTTATTTCGCAACTATCCACAAAACCGTTTATATATGATTTCAATGTGAAGCATGAATGTGAACAGTAAGAATGGTATATGAACACACGCCATATAAAAGAGCTTATAAGGCTATACTTAGATGTGTCTTCCTAATGCTATATAAAGACATAGACACATATGATGATAAATTTCTGCTATTAAGTAGATAAAATGTTTTAACTCGTTAAATAACAGTACAACGAAGGACCATTAGCCGAGCAGAACCACAGAGGAACAAATAAGGCTGAGGATGATACATGATACCATGAAACCACAAGATAATCAAAGTTTCCCTGTACTTTATTAGAATCCATTCACAATTTATGCATAATATGTCGGGCATGACCCAAATGTTGGATTCTACTGTGTTTTCTATTGTTTTGCACACTATGTTGCATATTCTACCGCATATCACATAGAATAAGTTGTATGCTATGTTATATCTCATATACTGTCATCTTTGTCAGACGTAAATAATATACACCAGCAGTTTTAACGCAACTCCTTGTAACTAAAGAATTGGTCACTCAATTCGAGGCACACAATTCCATACACACAATTGAATACACTCAATTGGTCTTCTCAAGTACCCACAATTCCCTGCTCATCCAATATATCCTTTAAGGTACAGCTCTGCACTAATTTCGCACCTCAACCGTAACATTCAGTACCAGACTTCGAGAGCCAATCATCTAAGCTCTAAAACAGCGCGAACTAATCAACAATTTTTTCATCTTAAAATGGTATGTATAATAAGAGGAATAGACCAGAGCTGAGGTTTAGTGGGTTACAGATGTACGGGTGATGTTAATGAAGTGTCAAAAATGGAATATTGGGAGCCTTATAAGTTGTCTGTGTGTTTCAAGAATCAAGTGAGTGAGATATAAAAGTTTTCATTAGAAGTTATAAGAAGAGTCCAAAGAGATGTAGCATAGGTGTCAATGTTTTATAACACTTGTCCAGTAATTCCATAAGTGTAAGGCTCCTCCAATGAAACTCTTGTATGTGATTTGCCCTCCATTCCCTATATCTAGACTGGTGTGAGCTGCCTCACAAATAGACTCATGAACCAATACTAACAACTCTAGTTAGGTGCTTTATTTCAAAGAAACTCAATTTACGTTGCTACTATATTTGCAGGAGCTTTTGCTTTTGAAGGATTTTTTGATACTGCTGTGACCTCATGGTACAAGAACCATAACAAAGGTAAATTATGGCACGATGTTAGAGGTAAATTTCTTGAAGGAGGTGATGAAGATGAAGATGATGAATAAATGATCTTTAGTAAATAGATAATGCATATTTATACAGTAATTGGGGTTGAGCGTGAGTTTCTTATTGTTTCTTAGGTTCTATGAGGCTATATTAGGTTTATTAGGAATCCTTTGGATGTATGTTAAGCATTAGAATTCTATGGATGGTACAAGTTAGTACAATATATAGTACTGTAATAGTACAGGGATAGTACCAATATGGTATAATCTACTATAATAAAACTAACTGCCAGTACTAGTCCATATTATGACGATCGGTTTAACTGAGTATATCCCGTCGCTTTACCTAAACCCCGGAACACAACGCAAACCGACTAAAACCCCCGATTGTCGGAAGAATACAGCCGCAAAAATCCATGGCACCTAACAACCGGGTCAATAAAGTTTCGAACTCTCCCCCTACTCCCTGGCATTGATTTGCTAAGTAACAAATATGACATCACATGTGGAGATTAACCATAGACAATCCTAAACTCCATGTCCTTCTCCAAAAAGCAATAATCAAAAGAGCAAAAGAAATCGACAAAAATTGGAGAACTTCCTCACTGCAATAGAACGTTTGTTCCCGCATCGAAAGTTGTGGTTAGGAAAAAATAGGAAACAACGAAAATATGGGTCAAGGGAAACCTAAAGCAAAACTTTAAAGTCACTTGCTTATGATTTTGCAAATAATGTAAATCAAGGGTTCTCTGATAACATCACATGGCTGATGACAAACATATAAGGATGACTGGAAGAGAAGAGATGAGCCATGTGATTTAAAATATCATGTGAAATAGTTAGATAATGATTCTTGTATTATCTATATGCTATACATTAATTAATATTTTTACATTAGTGGTGTTATTGTTCTTATCTTATATCATAAAAATACCTCCAGGGTACATAGGTTTAGCTGAGTTGAGGCTAGCAATCATTTAAAATTGAATCATCTAAAAAGTCATAATCTATAGAAATGCCATTGATTATTTCTCTAGAATTGATTATAAAGTTAAACTTTACTCTTTTAGGTTTGCAAACCATGTCATCGCCAATAGATTCAATCATTGAGTTCGAATCTGAATCTGAATGCAATCCTAAACTTTCAACTTCACTTTCACTTTCATTGTCACTTATTAAACTTTCGACATCTTCGTCTTCTTCGTATGATTCTTGTTCGTGGGAACTGCTGAAGTCGTCATCGACATATTTTGGCCCGTAGCACCAATTTATATCGTGATCCTTGTACCAATTTATCAACTTAGGGTTGATTTCTGGCAAGTTATTTAAGTTTTTGTATAATCTTCTCCAGCTGATGTTCTCTAATCTCTTAGATGCAGTCGAAGGTATCAATATGGAGATATCGTACTTTGACTGTTTCCAGCATTTTATTAATACGTTATTACTGATGTGAATTTCGTTGGATAAGTAATCAATATTCTCTTTAAAGGAGTAGTTGTTATTGATTATATATAAATCGTCATAACAATTCATGGTATAGTGTACTGTCTCTAGGTTTACTAAGGATTTAATGGGGACTTATTGGGGGAGTAGTTGATGGCTTATAATGGATATTGACGAATATATTACTTTGGTATAACTTTGTGGTGGTTTCTAGTGGCGTGAAGAAAAAATGGAGATTCATGTTATTTTATAGGTTTCCCCAAATTAAAATTCCGTGCATTTTTACTGAGAGTTTTACCGGAAGTAAGAATATCAAATTGGAGAAGTAGAAAAAAGAAAAAAAACTCTCGGACTAAAGAATACTATACATCAACCACTTTTTTTACTCCATATGATTTTTCATTTGCTGTTTGTTCTTATTACCTATGACATTTGCTATATACCGTGGTATTGATATATAGTGGCAATCACAGGGTTAGCCCTCATGCTAACAAAGCCCAAACTTACGTAGACTATTATTAACGAATTGAGTAATTATTTACGGGCATTCATCCTGCGGGTTGTCGCTTGGTCTTTTATCCTAATGCTTCCCAATTTCAGTCTCCACATATTTCTTGACGGTAAAATTTCATGTTTACTGATTAGTGTTTATTTTTAAGACAATACTTATTGTTGCCTTAAACATTATACATTTAGGGTCCTATTGATAACGATAGGAACTTCCGTTCCCCCATAATATACAACCTCCACTATTTATTTTATCTTTATTTAGGGTAAGTAATTTCATTATCGTATCCCCATTTTTCCGTCATCCTCCAACAACTGACCCGTATTTCAGCTTTTATTTCTTGTTTCTGCTTCGGGTTACTATTTTGGGTTACTATTTTGGGTTTGGGTTAGGCTGGGGGATGAACATCGAAGATCACAAAATTGGAGTTCTTGACATTTGGAGAATAGAGTTATTATGGTTCTCCTAATTCTCCTAATTCTTATCAACACGTAATCCTAAAACGTACCATTAGCCCTTTCGATTGGCGTCTCGCTCATGGGGGTTTTCCCCAATTCAGAAAATAAATTGAGATCTAGACTGGGGGAAAAGAAATATAATTTTTAAGTTAGAATTTTTATTTTGTATCATCCCATATCAATTTCTAGATAGCCTACTCAATTTCTACTTTAGGTGGCTAGAGGATGGGGGTATTATGGGGGGTATATGTTTCATGTTCTTTCTTTTTCTGTTATATCTCTAGTATTATTATATTATGATTATAAACATCGTGTGTGGCTGTACAAATTTCTACTCCTATAATGTCTCACAAACTTATGACCCTAATACCCCATATATAAAAAGTGGGTAGTCGTACCACCCACCCAACATAAAGTTTTGAGTCATAAGTCTTGTACATCTAAGCCTTCAATTATCGCCTAACTTATTTACATGTAACGTTACAGATACGGGCCAATAATTAGAATGGGGGAAACTAACCTAGCCATTTACATTGTTAGACGCCATCGACTCCCCCCATCTTTTTAGTGTGGGCTTTTGTGCCCCTAATCCGTCCCCCACCTTTAGGTCAACAAAATTCCGCTGACTTCCGGCAAAGTGTTCGCCGCATTATCGGAGCATTAGGGAAGAATATTTACAACAGTTGTCACCGGAAAAATTCCGGAACTCACCAATTTCCGCCCTCGTAATTGACAGTTACCGACCTCAAAAATGATGTTCGCACGTGACTCAAAAATTCACCTCGTCCTCAGTTTCCAAACCGCAGTCCTTGCTAGCTTGTGGCTGCGAACTGTGTATAGCGCATAGAACAAAGTGTGAGAAAGTCTGACAAACTGAACTGAAAATTCAATATGGAGGACGATAATACGAGCTCAAGCCCTCCGTCAAGTTACCAGGAGTTAAGTCAAACACGTGACTTGGACCCACAAGTGGCTAAATTATTACCGTCTTTGAAACAACAAGGTGGAGATATTACTCATAATTTAATACCGGGCCAACTGCCAAAATTGAGAAGGTCATCATCATTTTCCAAGTTTTTAGACCAAAGCAGAAGAGGTAGTACTGCCAGTGATATAAACATACCGGGAGGGTTCAGACGTCAGTACATAATAAATCAGAGCCTTCAGAAGAATGAACCCCCACCGAAATTCTTGACCAATAATTTAATTGAGTTTTTAAATATCTATTCTAATTTTGCAGGAGAAGACTTCACTGATAGTGACGCGGAGTATACTGAAGGAGAAAGAGGTAGTGTTGACGAAGAGAGTTTGTTATTGCATGAAGAAGTGACCAAACCTAGGTCTCTGAATGTCAAGACCTATTTCTTAGTATTCAAAGCATTGGTTGGATCAGGAATTTTATTTTTACCAAAAGCGTTTTCCAACGGTGGGTTATTATTCAGTATAATAACCTTGAATGTGTTCGGAGTATTGACTTTTATATGTTACTTATTATTGATAAGTTGTAAGAACCATCTAAAGATTGCCTCGTTCGGAGAATTAGGGTTTAAGACCTATGGTAATGTTTTAAGAATTCTTATTTTAATTTCCATCCTTATAAGTCAAATTGGGTTCGTGTCCACGTATATACTTTTCACTACCCTGAACTTATCGAACTTATTCAAAATTACTCAACTGCATTTGGTTTTGGCACAATTCTTGTTGCTTATTCCCTTGATTTTAATAAGAAAAATATCCAAATTATCGTTTATCTCATTGGTCAGCTCGGTGTGTATTCTTATAGGGCTAGTAATTATATTTTATTACTCCATTAGTGATTTGTTAACCGATGGTTTAGGTCCAAATATCATTCAGTTTAATTCCAATAGTTGGTCGATGTTGATTGGGGTTGCCGTCACTTCTTTTGAAGGTATTGGATTGATCTTACCCATTGAATCAGCAATGTCAAATCCAAAGGAATTCCCTAAAGTTTTAGGTATATCGATGATATTGATTACTTTGTTGTTTTCAAGCATCGGGATCTTGGGTTATTTGACATATGGTGATAAGATTGAAACCATCATCTTGCTTAACTTGCCTTACGATAATTGGGCCATCAAATTAATCCTTGTTCTTTACTCCATCGCCGTTTTCTTGACAGCTCCCTTGCAATTATTCCCAGCTATCAAAATCTTGGAGAATTTGTTATTCAACTCGAAAATGTTTTTCAAAAATGGTAAGCTTTATAACTCTGGGAAATACAGCCCTAAAATCAAATGGCTCAAGAATATTTACAGAGTGGTGATAGTGGCAATTATTTGTATTGTGGCATACTTGAACTTCAACAACATTGACAAATTCGTTAGTTTCAATGGTTGTTTTGCTTGTATACCTTTGGTTTATATTTATCCACCTTTAATCCATTACAAGACTACCACCAGAAAGTTGTACAAGGTGTTAGATTTAAGTTTGGCTATAGTTGGTGTTGTAGTAGTAGTTTATTCAACATATCAAATATTATTTTTGAATTAGGTTATTTATAGGTTAAATTTACATAGAAGGTTGTTTATTCTCTTCTCCTATAGAAGATCATGGAAGGTTCTAATCCTTATGCGTTTTGTATTTGTTTTCCAAAAGTTGTTTCCTTTGGGTCCAAAGATCATACGCCGTACGAATATCCTATACATCCTAAACAACCCTATTCTCCCGCAAATCCTACATGTCCCTACAATTCCCTATACATTCTACACGCCAAACAGCCCCTGCAAACCTTATACACCCGTAATATACCCTAGATCACGAATTGCGGACAAAATAGGATTTAATTATAATGCTCGGATTCTAAGATCCAGTTGATGACCATCCTTGAAATTCCGTCAACAATGACTCAAAGTCATATGCAGAGAGCCGTAGCACATAATAGGCAACAGCAATTGATGATCCCCAGGAAAATTCTAAACAACCCCTTTAATGTGAACTACCCTATTCGTCAAACTCTACGAAAACAGACGGCTGACTACGGAATTGTCTCCGACTAGTCACACTCTCAAAATCTCAATCGAAATTCAAACGCACCAAAATACGAACCAGCCTTACATAAAAACAACCACAAACCCAAACACCCAGATTATTACCTCACACACATCGAAAGATGGAAGGGAAACCAATAAAAAAATTATCTTGCCAAAGGTGTAGGCTTAAGAAAATCAAATGTAATTATGAATATCCATGTAATCATTGTTTAAAAGGTAAATATGAATGTGTACAAGTCGTCAATGATATGAGAAAGAAGCGGCCCACGGTTAACTATGTTGAGTCGTTGGAACGTAAATATAGTCAGATTCTTGAAATTATGAAGAAATTTAATGAATTCAAAACCGTGGAGGAGAAGTCGACGTATATGAACACGGTAAATTTAAGTAACTTCGTTGATGGTAATATCATTGAAAATGATTACACCAGAAACGATCCAAATGAAGATAATGACGTGTCTGTTTACGGACCAATATCCATCTTTGACAATACTATCACATCTAAGAATTCAATGGTACAAACTGATGAATTCAAATACATTAAACAAATGAATACTAATCCTGATATTTTACATTGCATCAAATTGTTTTTTGTATGGCAATATCCTGATTTGAATATGTTTATTTTCAGGGAAGCCTTTTTGCAAGAATTCTTTAAACCAAAGTATTACAATTTGTATTGTTCCAAGACGTTAATATTGAGTATTTGTGCCTTGGGGGCAAGAATGTCCGACAATGAAACTATTTGGTTGAACTCCATCAACTATTATAACGAAGCCAAGAACCTTTTGCTAAACAAATTGAATAACCCTTCAATTACTTCTTTGCAAAGTTTCTTGTTGTTAAGTTTTTATGATATTTTTAATGGTTCTAATTCCAGTGGCTGGATGCTAAGCGGAAACGCCATCAGAATGGGATTCGATTTAGGTTTCCAGTTACATCCGAATTCTTGGTTTTTAAAACAGAAATTGTCAAATTACAGTAAGGAGATTGATAACGAAATCAAATCTAGAATTTACTGGGGAACTTATTTAGCTGACCATTTCATTAGTTTATTATTAGGGAGACCTTCATTGTTGAAATTAAATGATGCTACAATACCAGAAACTGATGATTTGCCTGAACTTCAATGGATTGATGAATTCAGATATTTAGATGACAGTGAAAAAAGTAAAAAGCTGAAGAAAGTTTCAAATATTTCTTCACCGTTGAAGAATGTCATTAATTTGATTAATATCAGTGATAACATGTTGAATGACATTTTCAATAAGAATTTCAACCAAGATTTCAATAAGGACTCCAATTCCCTTATTTCAACTTTAAGTAAACTCAACGAGTATAATGAAAAAATTTTGAACTGGAAAAGAACTTTGCCGGATGATTTAAAGTTCAATAAGAGTTCACTTATTCAAAATGCTGATAATCCAACTTTAGGTTGTATCAGGTACTATTATTATATAATGGTCCTCTGTTTGAATAGACCATTTATAGGGTTGAATGATGAGAATTTCAGCCCAGATTTGAATCCAAAGCTTATTTGCCTTGAAGCCATTGATGATTTATATGTTGCCATTCAAAAATTCAATTCAGTCCATGGATTACAAAAATCATCGATCTTCATTGTCTATTGCTCCATTTTATCGTTATCGATTATTTTATTATTGAAATCATCAAATTTAATAAGAAATGAACTGACCAAATTGAAATTCTTCCTTTTTGTATTGAAGAAGTGTTCGAGGACTTGGAAGTTGGCTGAAAAGTCATTCAATTCAATCACATCAAGTTTGTCAGCTTTTGATGATATCAATTTGGATTTGAACAATTTGGAAGAACCTTCGAATTTTGATACGAATTTTAATGATTTATTGATAATGAATAGAATGAAATCAGAAACCCCAATTGAAAGAGAATTAGTTGATCCAACCTTGGAAAGACCAATGAATTCTGTGAATTCTGCTAATTCAATTACTTCAACTTCCACAACTTCAGAATTAGAATTTTTTGGAGGACCTCCAGTTTTGATGACTTCGGACTTATTTAACCAAGATTGGGAAAGTTTATTTCCGGATTATATTTTCAATGAAAAGAATTCTTGATCCTTTCCATTGATTATATTTTGAACATTGTACATATAACTTGTAAATACGTGTAGATATTTGTAAATAGAAGACTTGTATATATATTTATTGAAAACAACAACAACAACATATAGAGTGACGATTACCTAGCCCTTGTTAACTTTAGCAGACAACTTAGCTTGTTCGATTAAATTCTCTGGTGCATCCATTTTAGGTAACATAATCTCAATTAATCTGATCTTGTCGTGCTTGCCGAACTTTTCATCCTTGAATAATTCACCTAAATCTTCAGTATTGTCAACAACAATCGATTCAAAGTTCTTAGCACCAAAGGTGGCTAAAATCTTTTGGTGATCCCAAGATTGAATATCGTTATATTCAGAGTTTTCACCGTGAATTAATCTCTCAATGGTATAACCATCGTTGTTCAATACAAAAATGTATGGCTTAGTACCATTACGAATCATAGAAGATATTTCTTGGACGGTTAATTGTAAAGAACCATCACCAACAAACAAAATGACTCTTCTACTAGGGTCAAACTCTTCGGCAGCTACAACTGCTCCAAACAATGCTCCAACTGAATATCCAATTGATCCCCACAAGACTTGAGAGATTCCCAATGCATTCTTAGGATACTTGGTTTGAACAATACCAAATGATGACGTACCGGTCTCGGTTATGATAATATCACCTTCCTTTAACCAACCGCTTAATTCAGTCCATAAGAATTGTTGAGTTATTTCACCCTTGGTTTTAATCGGTGGGAAAGTATCCTTCTCAATTGCAGGGGTTTTATAAGAGCTGACAATCGAAGCCAATTCTGGTTCTTTAATCAACCTGGATAAAACTTGTTTCATTCTAACGTTAGGATATTGAGCAGTTTTGATCTTTGTGTAATCACTGTGAAATTCAACCACATTCTTAGTTTCATAACTATAAGAAAATGAACCAGTGTTGAAGTCACTTAACATTGCACCTAACGATAAAATCAAATCCGACTTTTCAACTGCTTGTTTGACATGGGGATATGATAACGATCCAACATAGACACCCAAATATTGAGGGTGGCTCTCATCGATGAATTTCGACCCTTTGGCCATTGGAGTAATGGCAAACTTGAATTTAGTCAACTCAATCAATTTCTTAGCTTCCATGGTCGAATTGTGTCTTACACAACAAGCATCAATCAAAATGGTTGGATTTTTTGCATTCTTGATCAATTCCAAAACCCTGTCAATGACTTCCGCTTCTTCGTCATCATCATTTGAAGGAATTGAAACGTCCAATGGTTTGTCTAACAAAGACTTTGGAACTTCATAATCTACCAAATTGGATGGAAAAGCCAAATAACTTGGTCTTTGGTTAACATATGCCTCAATTATACATCTGTCGATTTCATCAGTTGCGACACTAGGGTCCTTCAAGATCCCAGTAGTTTGACTAATATGGGAAGACATTTTCTGGAAAACTGTGAAGTCTCCATTACCTAAGGTATGATGTAATAATAATTGTTTGGATTGAGACTCAATTGATGGGATCCCAACAATATGCAACAATCCAACATGTTCGGCATAGGCCCCAGCAACCCCATTCAATGCACTTAACTCCCCTACTCCAAAAGTTGTAATCAATGCAGCAAATCCACTTCCTCCTTTTTCAGTATCTTTCAGAACCCCTCCCTTGACTCTACTGTAACCATCTGCAGAATAAGCAGCGTTCAATTCGTTGGCATTACCTCTCCAGTGTAATCCCTTAACTTCTTCAATTTTATCTAACAACGTCAAGTTGAAATCTCCTGGCACACCAAAAATCGACTTCAAACCAATTGGTTCTTGATGGAGTCTTTCAAAGAGATATCTTCCAAGGGTAATTGTATCTGACATGGTTTAAATTGTTTCAAATATATCCAGCAATATTTAAGGTTCGGAGTTTGGGGTTGCTAAGTCGCATCGGATTATTGAGGTCCTTACGGCATAAAGGGGTAAATCACAAGGTGGTCGAGGGGTTCAATTTAATTAATAATGTCGAAGGAGTTAAGTGTTTATTTGTGATTGAATATTTTCTAGTGGGTTTTGATGAGTAGCAATTATATGGGATATAGGGGTATATATGAATGGGATATGTAAGGGATGGAGTTATATGCAAGTATGCGACTTCGGATTTTTTTGCAGCCATACTCTTCTTAGTTCGTATATACATACTATACATTTTACATAAAGTTACAGACCTGCTATTATGTGTTAATCATCCCTGAATATCAGATCATTTATAAAGAATAACCAGCTGAATCCATTCCAACTACTTATTATTCCAATACCACAATAAACACTAATAATGATCAACTTCATAAACTCTAACTTCTTCAAGATCTCAAACTTTTGCTCGAACATATCAAGTAAAGTTATAACCAAAATGACAGGCAATGTTCCTAAGATATATAAGTTTATAATCCTATCTAATATGAGTTCATTGCTGGTGGTCTTGCCTAAAGTTTTAGGAAGTCTAGTGACGTTTCTAAAGTTGTATGAGTAAATTACATACCACAAAAAGGTGTACAAGACTTTTATCAACCATTCAGAAGATGTGAAAATCAATGGGAATAAGGACAAGTAACCACAGCTTACCAATAAATTGAACGAAGTCAAAAACCTCGTGTCTTTAACAATCAAGAAACTTATAGGGAAGATGATCAACAAAATTGCCTTTTCGTGAACATGCCAACCAAATAAAAATGAAGCATAACCACATAAGGACATCGACCCTATAAATCTGTAAAAAGTGGGTTGAATGAATAACGGAATCAAGCACATGATTTGATAGAAAATTGTTAATAAAAAGGTGAGTTGGGGAGTTATAGTGGGCAATATAAGAAACTCGATATCTCCAACTATTCCTCTTGTAGTTGTGTTTAAGTATTTTGGATTGGTAAGCAAGTCGGGATTGAATTTCAAGATCTTGTATAATGGCAATCTTGATAATGGAATATGTTTATAGATTTGAATAAATACTCTGTCAAAGAAAGAATAAATAGCCCACATGTTTGGGGCCCAATAAGCATGAGTCAATCCTCTACTAAAAGGAAATAACCTCGATAAAATTTGAGGTATTTGATTGTAGTAGATAAATGGACCAAATGCCGTCAAGAACGTTCCCACTACTACTAACCCAAGTTTAATGGAATTGGACCAATTTATGAAATGGATCAAGTTCCATACAAAATTCTTCTTCTTATCATAGCTGAAATTCAAACAATAACTTCTTAATAAAAATACAAATACAGCAGGAGCTAAATAAAGATAGATATGCTTGAAACAAAGCAATAATGCAAACCAAAACCCACACATTAAATATTTTTGTAATCTAGCACAATTAATTACCAACACTAGAATCCCATACATCATTCCATTATATTGGAAATGCATATGATCAATTATCAATAATCCTGGTGACAATAATAAACTAGATCCGACAACATAAGCTCTTCTAGCTTCACTGTGAGAATTACAAGTGTTGATAAACCATTGTAAAGCAAACAACAATACCAATTCACTAACTAAAACCGTGAACCTCTGATAGAAAACTGTTGGTAATCCATAACTTCCCTGCTTTACGAGGTCTAAACAACCATCGTCAGCAACAACTTTGGGCACAAAAAGAGTTAGTATGTATTCAAAGTAAGCAAACACGGGGGGATAATCTAAAGTCCATTGTGAAGTTGTATCTGTGTACCATTGGTATATAGGGAGATTGTGGGTTATAGCCAACCAGTTTCTGTGAACTTCAAAGTCGGTCGAATGGTATCCAATCGATAAAAGAAGTTTCAAGAAGTTAGAAATGATCCACACATTGAGAAGGGAATAGCTTTTAGGAATAAATTTGATTTCAGTTTGTGGTTCACTTTCTTTTTGGGTTTGACTTTTTGTATTCTGGTTCTTTGTATGTGTTGGTGGTTTTGTGGTAGCGGCTGGTGGTTTTGTCAATTGGCTTGACTTTGATGGTGAACTTGATTTCTTTGGCATTAGTTGAACGAGACGGTCGCGATGAAAAAAATTATCAACGATGTCCCAACAGAAACTTGAAAACGATGCAGCTGAACTTCTTTCGTCCTTAACGCTCAATAAAGAAGAGAAGAAGGAGGAACCTAAGATAGAGAAGAAGGAGGAACCAAAAGAAGAGAAGAAAGTGGAAACTAAAGAAGAGAAGAAAGTGGAAACTAAAGAAGAGAAGAAATTGGAAACTAAAGAAGAGAAGAAAGAGGGAACGAAAGAGGAAACAAAAGAAGACAAAAAAGAGTCTACTGAATCTAAAGGTCCTGATACTAATCTCATTTCATCAAATTATGAAGTTAAAGTCAAATTAGCCGATTTACAAGCGGATCCAAATTCACCGTTATTTTCTGTAAAATCATTTGAAGAATTAGGTTTGAAAGAAAGTTTATTAAAAGGTTTATATGCCATGAAATTCACTAAACCATCGAAAATCCAAGAGAAGGCTTTACCATTATTATTATCGAATCCTCCAACGAATATGATTGCACAATCCCAATCGGGTACTGGTAAAACTGCAGCCTTTTCATTAACCATGTTATCAAGAGTTGATGAAAACTTAAAAGCTCCCCAATGTATTGTATTATCGCCAACCAGAGAATTAGCTAGACAAACTATGGAAGTTATTCAAACTATGGGTAAATTCACCAATATTACTACTCAATTGGTTGTTCCAGGATCACTCGGTAGAGGTGATAAGGTAACAGGACAAATTGTTGTAGGTACACCAGGTATTATTCTCAGCGTAGCCAAATCCAAACAATTAGGTTTTAGTAAAATGAAAGTTTACGTGTTAGACGAAGCTGATAATATGTTGGATACTCAGGGTATGGGAGATCAAAGTCTTAGAGTTAAAAGGCTATTACCAAAAGACTGTCAATTAGTGTTATTCTCTGCTACGTTCCCCGATGCTGTTCGTCAATTTGCTGAAAAGACAGTTCCAAATGCCAATACTTTAGAGTTAAAACAAGAAGAATTGAATGTAGATGCTATCAAACAATTATATATGGACTGCGATAGTGAAGAACACAAGTTCAAAGTTTTAACCGAATTATATGGATTATTGACAATTGGATCATCAATTATATTCGTAGCCAGAAGAGAAACTGCCAATAAGTTATATGCCAAAATGAGTGCAGAAGGTCATACTGTATCAGTGTTACATAGTGACTTGGACAATAGCGAGAGAGATCGTTTGATTGATGACTTCAGAGAAGGAAGATCTAAGGTTTTAATTACTACTAATGTTTTAGCCAGAGGTATTGATATTGCTTCAGTTTCAATGGTGGTTAATTATGATTTACCAGTTGACAAGGATGGTCGTGCAGATCCTTCAACGTACTTACATAGAATTGGTAGAACTGGTAGATTTGGTAGAGCAGGTGTTTCGATTTCTTTAGTCAGTGATCAGAAATCATACCAAGTTTTAACTGATATCAAGAATTATTTTGGTGCCGGTATTGAAATGACCAAGGTTCCCACCGATGATTGGGATGAAATAGAAGAAATTGTTAATAAGGTCATAAAAGGTTAGTTAACCTTCTTTTTATGCTCCCCAATGCTCATAAATAGAGTGTATAGATATGTACATTTATTAGTTTGTAGAATTACTATATACATGATTAATAGTCAATTGAAAAATTAGCTACAAATCTCTTTGGCGTCCTTTGTTTAACAACATCCCAATTAATACAATTCCAGACATTTTCCAAGTATTGTTGTTTACCAAAAACTCCATAATCTAAAAGATAGTTTCTAGTAGATGCATCAATAGCCAACAATGGTACAATCTTTTTATCGCTGTATAACTTGGCCAATTCTGCTTCCTCAACAGTTCCTAAGATATGTGATGGATTGCTTTCAGCTTCAGTAACTTCTTCAACTTCTTGTTGGCTCTCCTTCTTTTGTGCTTCTGACTCTAACTGTTCTTTGTCCTTTCTTTGTTGTTTCAATTTCGATATTTGCCCAGATCTAATTGAATCGTCTACAGTTCCGGCATTATAAGTATTGACGATACTTAATTTGGAATATTTGACTTCATTAGAATTATTGGAGAAATTGGAATTTCTTAATAAACTTTCACTTATGTTTGGTTGAGCTATCAACCAAGTTGTACCATCTCCTTTGATGGAATGAGCTGAGTTAAGTAATAAGGTCTTGAACTCCAACAACGAACCGAAGGACGAAATCAACCAGTTTCTTAACTCTTCATCTATAACATCATATTCCTTGTTGAACGATTCAATGTCCTGGTCAACATCGGGTGACTTTAAAAGCTGGGATTCATCCAACTTTGGAAATTCATAATCTTTACCTTCCTTTAAACTTTCAAAGAAAAACTGTAAATTGTATAAAAGGGTGGCATTGTTGTATATAGCAGATAATTCACTTCTATTTATAGTAGATTTTATTAATTGTGGCAAATTATTTGGAATATTTAATTGGTTTTCAATAAGCAAATGATTTAAATCGTTAGTTAATTTTTCACCTCTTTTGAACCATATTTGGTTGAGAGAATCCTCTTTGAATAATCCTTTGAATGGCTGGTTGGATTTCTTGAGATCCTCCAATAACGGGATTTTGGCAAGGGAGTAGGTTATAGACCTTTTGAATATGATCTTTGTTTTAAAGGTTTTAGATAGCATGGTGAAAATTTTTGCACCTCACTTTATTTTTGTTCGAGGTTTTGCGCGGGAGTATAAACTGTTCATAGTAAATACAAAGAGAAACCTAAGAGTATAAATTGCATGGATCATCATCGTGTCATACATTCTCCTAAAATACAATATCCTTACATTTACCTTTCTCTTCTACCGACTTTTAAACTTTTAACTCTCCTTATCAAAGAATTTCCTGTTGATTCCTCAAATCCTGGGGATCGTGTGGTATCAAGGTAATCATTTGAATTTTTCGTTGATAAATTATCCCCTGCACTATTCTTTCTTAATCTTTGCACTAAAGACTTCTTTCTGCCTAATCCACCGTTGCTAGGATTTAAATAATCATCTTTAGCAGGAGCTGGGGCACCATCAAGAAATGTTGAGGATCCTAACCCAGCTGTTCTGAAACCGTGAACTGGTTCAGCTTTGACATTGGCATCAAAATTAATTACTGATGGATTTTGCTTAGGTATTAATAAACTTGATGTATGGTCGTCACTGTGATTATGATAACTGTATCCATTACCATTAGTTTTGATTGGTAAGTCATCGGATGATTTAGAAAATTTCTTCTTGATCGATGTCTTTCTACCAATAATCTCATTTTGATCAACATAGTTTCCAAATGCTAAATTCATTTGCTCATCCTTATCTATATTACTTAAACCCTTAATAGAATTGTTTGGTCCATCGGCGGGGAAAGCCATTACTGGTGCGGCTTTAGCATTTTTGTTACGATGTGGAGTACAAGCATCAAATGGTCCATCATGATGGAACCCACTACCGAAGAAAGCAGTGACATCTAACTTGTCAATAGTATCCAAGTTCTTAGCTTTGGTTGGTTCTGGTTGTTTTTTAGATTTACTAGATCTGTGTCTATCTCCCCTATCCTTATCACTACGGTCTCTATCACTTCTTGACTTGTGACTTCTATGTACTCTAGCTCCATCACTGTGACTTCTATGAGGTCTGGAACTACTGCTGCTTGAATGACCATTAGATTTCTCTCTTGGATATTCTCTTCTGCTTGCTTCTTTACCGGCAGCTTCTTCGTAAGTAGGTGGTGGTAAAGCAGACTTTGGAGGACGAGATGGTGGAGCAGCTCTACCATTACCGTTTGATTCTGGTGGACTTGGTGCATCTCTATGATGAACGTAGTTATCATTCAAGGCACTTGCAAATGGGTTATTCGATGACATTCTTCTATAAAATTTGTTAGTATTTTACTCTTTGTTTATAGGGGTGAATGTTTGGTGGAGGGTTGACTTTATCCTTAGAAACTAAGAATTTTATCTGATATTTATATGGAGGCTATGACCTTCTATGTTATTTTTATGTTCTTTATAGTGTTACAAAAAACTCAAAAAACGGCTATGAAAAGGAAAAAGGCTGGTCTCACTATTTATACACACCACCAAAAAATAAATACCCGTGACCAAAGTTTGATCGCGGATTGTTTTCTTGGTAATCAATATTGCGACCAAAAGTGCCCGCAACATAGACAAGTCTCCTAACCTAAGCCATTACTTTAAGCCATGTTCGTTTTGATATTTATGTAAATAAAAGGGTCTACATGGTCTAGATCCCCATAAATTTTATGAATTATCAACTACAAATGGCTCAAATTTCACCTCATGCTACACCATCATCCCACTCACCTGAAACATTACCTCTCAAATTATTATACATACGCACTGGAATCAGAATTGGTCCTGACTGGTTTAGCAGGAAATTCTGGTTTGGACAAATCTTCGTCCAATAATAAATAGTTACTGTAGTTTTCATATTCATCGTCATCTGATATCAACTTTTTATTCTTTTGGACCCAGTTATCAAAATTTCTTGAGTTTGGTGATCTTTTGATATTGGTTCCATTAGAAGTGGAAGTTTGGTTACTTGAGTTTGACAAGTTTCTGAATGGATTATTTGAAGACATCCTTCTACCTAAACTTTCAACTGAAGAATATGAATGATTTGGTTGTTGATACATTTCTCGTTGGAC
This sequence comes from Yamadazyma gorgasii, assembly GCA_003708985.3. NCBI lineage: Eukaryota > Fungi > Ascomycota > Pichiomycetes > Serinales > Debaryomycetaceae > Yamadazyma > Yamadazyma gorgasii. The sequence continues at coordinate 1,310,145 of PPPC03000003.1, read as the reverse complement.
TATATTGACTATTTCCAATTTATTTCGTATTTGTAATCCTTGTGATATTACTCGTTTCTAAATAAATAAATGACGAAATTAAGCTGAAACCTCTGGCTCAAATATCTATACTTATTCAATGTACTTGGTGCTTTGATATAATGTGTTATATCTCTAATTTTTAAAGCGATTGTATCTAGATCAACTATTATATAATACGGGGGTTAAATTGTGACGTTGATGAAAACAAAAAAACACTTCCGTCTATTATATGAATAAAATATGGTGCTACTGAATGCGTTGAGCTGCAGTTCTCTCTAATAAAATTATATGCTCCACAAACAACAACAAAAGGTTCCTGAACTCCGTTTTGTGTAATTAACCTTTCTTGTTTATATAGGTACCTTACTATAAAACGCCCTTTTATTGAGAAATAAAAAAATGAGAATTTTTCTTTGACGGATTTTTTTTGAAAAGAACACGACATAAATCTGACGCGAAAACTTTTTTTATATGGCTTATCTAAGTGGCTAAATTTACGTAATTGGTATAATTATATCCGGTGATGATTTAGACGAGTTTTAAATTTCCCCTGGAGTTTCGTTTTAAGTGGGGAAACGATGATTCGCCTACCATGAGTCGGAAAGGGCTCTCTAAACCTATAGTAGCTTTTGTGGGGTTGAATTGCTATAGGCTGTACAATGTAGCAATGATCTACTTTGGTACATTGTCCTTTTAGTACATTGTACGCAAGTAATTTACTTAAAGGGGGAAGTTGCGGTATGTGCAAAGAGTTCGGAATTTAGGTGTATTAAACCTAGAACTTGTTAATAGTGTTTAAGTTTGAAGGACTTAAAACTTTGCCCGTTCCAAACTCAAAGCCCCTGCCGTTAGCAAAAATGTTATCATGTGATAACGTTTTCAGGCTATTAAAAAGTCTAGAAGCATTACAGTAAAGTTAGAAATCGAGGGATAATCCATCACTTCTTTTAAATAAATACACATTATGTACTATAATCTCTATCTACTACTTTCTGAATAATTCACCGAAAAGTGGATCACTGAATCTTTCGTACCTAGCAGCCGTAGCCTTTCTGAACTTTTTACCGAAAAATATCATTAAGATAAATGATCCATTGATCACTAATGATAACATAAATAATAACCAAGTCAATAATTTCAAACCACTAGCATTTAACCAGTATTGGAAAACTAAAGTAAAGGTCATACCGATCATGTTTCTAATAAACAACATTAAGACCATACCTTCACTGGCCATTTTACTGTAACAATCAATTGAATAAGTTAAACAGATACCACCAGTAGCACTCATAGAAAACCCTAAGAATCCTAATCCAAGAACAACGGCAACAGGCCATGAAGCTCCATCATGAATAGTTAAACCATAGGCTAAAAGTCCAGCAGCATTAGTGATAGTTGGTACAATCATAGCATATAATCTGAATTCAGGTTCCATAATACCATTGTTCCTTTGAGCTAACTTAATAGTTAACCAATCAACAAATTTACCACCATAAAGCATTCCGAAAAAATTACCAATTAATGGGGCAAAGTTAATTAGACCTGTCTGACCAGCAGAGAAATTATAAGGTGGAGCAGTGAAGATACTAGCTTGAGTAACACTGATAACTGATAACCACATCATTTGAGCTCCGTAGATAAGTCCTCCCCAAAGAATGGCAGGGAAGGTTATCATAAAGAATGGTCTGTACCAAATACATAACCACGATCTCTGGTCGTTATAATCGGTTTGAATAATCTTCATCCTTTGCCAGTAGGATCTTAAAGGAATAGAATAATCGATGGAAGCGGCATCAGAATCTTCTTCATCGTCGAATTCAGATCCTGATGATCTAGTAACTCCTCTGATTTCAGTCTTAACTTCAGATTTCTCATGGACCATACTTTCTCTTGATTTAATTTGCTCCAAGATTTCAGACTCGAAATGTTTTTCATCATGGGTACGTCTAAAGGTAGTATCTTCCATGTAAAATGCAAGTACAAAGAAAGTAATACCAAACATGATGATTTGTAAATAATAACTCCATCTCCAACCAATAGCATCTACAACGTAACCACTGACTATTGGAGCAATATAATTACCAAAATAAAGTCCAAACAAACATAAGGCAACAAAAGTTGATCTTTCATGTTGAAAGAAGAAATCTGTTACTGAAATTTCAGTTAAACTATCACAAGGAGCAGCTGCAAAACCAGTTATGATGAATACAGCATAAATCTCTTCGATTTTGGTAGCTCTTGAACCTATGATTTGAGCAATAATCATTAAAACAGTACATACTAAGTAGACGAATCTTCTACCTAATTTCAAAGCGGTAGGTTGTAAGAATAAACAACCTAAACCTAAGAAACAAAAGGTCAAGGCCATGGCATTGTTTAATTGTTCAATAGTACAATTAAGATCAACTTCCCAGGTAACCCAATTCGGAGCACTCCAAGCCACCGTCAACGCTAAGAACACAGCTAATACCCAAATAACGAAAAACTGTTTCAACTTCTTGGGTCTAGACCATCTTAAAGGATCATTTTGATTGGAGGATGGTGGAGGTCTTAAAATAACCTTCTTATTACCACCACTGTCATGTTTGACATGTAAATTGCCTTCAACGTCGACTAAATGGACGGTTCCGGGAGCTGTTTCTGTATCACCAAATAACATAATATAACTACAATAAAATTAACCAGGATAAAAAAATCAAATCAAAAAAATGCCACGATTACCTCTCTATAAATTAAGTTTCATTATAATTTGGCTTTATCAAATACACTTCTTATCTTCTGCAGACAATGCGACTTCTTCCTGAAAAGGAAGTTAACATAAAATTCCCTGAATTCCATTTGAGCATTTAGCGCTTTATCGTGGGGAGATAAACCACAAGCGGTTTCTTAATCTGATTGTTATGTATGTATTGTCATTGGCACAAAACCAGATCGGCTATCAGCAGTTGTTAACTGATGATAAGTGATAAGTTAAGCCTCATAACTTGAATTGGCAATACACGGTGTCAAGAAAATTTTAACAAATAATTAAACTTCATAGTTTAAAGAGGTACGCCTCAAGGGTTTGGCCCAGAATATATTACACGATAAGGAAAATCTATAATCTCTAATTGTAATTACGATTGGTTAGAAAATCTATCACTTACCAGAGTGATAATTTTGCTCTACCAAGCACTCGCACAGCTAAACAATTGATCAGGTAAATAATAAACCACTAAAATGAACTCCAATTCCAATCGTTGCTATGCACAAAGCTATTCTTCCTCTCTTGGATGACACTAGTGGATGAGTTTTTATTTAAGAAAGGATTTTCAATAAAAATTATTGGCAAGTCTGTGGACAAATTGGATTGGTTGAGTTGAAATAAAAGGTTCAAGTAATTATTGCCACAGTTCTTACATATCTTGCATAGTTTGAAATAATTCGATAACATGATAGAATTCAAATTCTTGAAAATTGGTATGACTAAACGTGAGTCTTTGTCAAGGTAGATCAGTTCGTTTTCACTAGGATTTGAACTCAAATTTGAATTGAATAGACAACTTGAACATATGATGAATCCACAGAACCTACAATGATGTCTTCTACGATTGTTGAAAATTGAAAAGTTTACAAAGCACTTCATACAGCTATTGGTGAAGTTATTGGGTTTCCAGTGGTTATGTGTTGGTTCAGTTGGTTCATAATTTTCGATTTCACTTAATGAATTAATAGCACTAACACTGGCACTTCTCCTTAAGTAATTATTTGAAGCTAAGGACAAAGTGGATGTTAAAGAATTTGGACTATTGTTGGTCTCGGGGGAGGAGTCGTTGCTATTTGGTCTTAACACTGCCGGTATACTAAGTGGCTTTTTAAGATTATAAGGATTCGACATCCTTTCCTCAGTAGTAAGGTTATTATTTAAGTTTTTAATGGCATCAAGCTTATCTGTTGACAAGTTTATTTCACTGCTTGAATATGTATAGTTATTATGGTTCAAATCAAAATTAGCGGGTATGTAGTTTTTAATATTATTGGTGGGCGTATCCGATTCAAGTGGATCCTTTCTGTCATCTTCGCCTCTCAACAACTTATCCAAACCGTTCCGTATCTGTGACTTGCCAGAATCTTTTGGTATTCCTTCTATAACTTCTATTCCTTGCTCATCTCTTTCACTAGTCAAATCACTCTTTTGCCCTATTTCGTAATTCTTGAAATTTATCCTTGGTGCCCTAATTTGTTCATCATAATTTATGTTATTTAGATTATTGTCTTTGATCTCTATCTCGGATTTACTTGGTTTGATCTTTTCATTACTGGGTAAAATATCAGAAATGGTTGAATGAATAGGCAAGTATTCTATTGGTTTTTTCTTAAACGAAAATGGTTCTAAAGTATCTCCCATTTTTTTAAAAAATCCTTTTTGTATCTCCCACTTTGTTTAGGTTTGTTGCTATTTGTTATTTTCAGTTGTCCGTTGGTTACTAATGACCTGATCTTCGGGATAATCGCTTTCTGTAGATTGGGCGTATTTTTTAAATCACAGTTCTGGATCCTGTTTGCTTCCTTTGTGTTGATAGCAAATATGTTGCCTTTAAAACCAAAAGTTAATACCCCCGTTGAGAATTCCTGTATACAAATTATTCTCACTTGCAACAATGCAGAATTTCCAAATGAGGCTAATTGATTGGCTGATAATCGTCGGGTTAAAATGATTCTGAATTTCCAGTGTCGTAAGGAGATAAGAGAATGTCAGGGTGCATGAATAAGCCCAGAGCTCTGATGCTTAGGAAACTACAACTTAGTAACATAACCATTACACTATCGTAGAGATTTATACGATATCAGCTCATTGTATGATTTTACTGCCATATGTTGCCATACTTTAACTTACGATACCTTACTTGGAAAAGCTATTTTGTCAGGTAAGATCATTTTTAAAGTTTTTTTTTTCTGAAAATATTATTTGGTAATTTTCACATTTTTTCAATTTTTTCTGTGGGAATACAATTTCTTGAAAAATGTGGTAGTATTCGATTAGCCAAAAAATTTAAAATGAAAAATACCCTGCTTTTGTGTTGAATGGACAGCGTTAGATATGAATTGATAAATTTAAATGATTTTTGAAATCTTTTCAACTGCTTGTAATATTACAAACATCTTCAACCGTTAAACTCTAAAGTTAATTTATTCGCATATTCGTAAATAATATGTATTCAAGGGTAAACAGGAATTGTGACATCAGGTCCCAAATGATATACGAAGCCTGGATGAGAATCGTTCCATACTGGTACCGGTGTCAACCCCTCGTCAAGCTTCTAAGTTTGAGCCGTGCAAAAGTTAACAAATCGAAGAAATTCAACATGGTCACACATTACGTAAGACCTAGAGAATGAGCTAGTAGATACAATATCTGAATCAATATGGTTCTTATCACCCATTGAAACCGATCGTCTCTATCAACATTTAAGAGTATACACAGAAACTCTCTCAATAATAACATATATTAATTGCAACATTTTATTATACACCTTGAACGCTCACCTCCTATTTTTAATGGGAAGGGTAATCCAACAACGTATTCAACATTCTACTTGAATATGCCCATGACTCAACTAATCTTTTAATACCACATATAAAGCGTGTAAGATAGCTGGGAACCTAGAAGTTTGTTAGTATAAAGTTAGAATTCAATGGTTTAACCCATAATTTCGATACATACCAGAAGAAAATACAACAAACAATGTTAATCCATAAAGGGGTAGTAGCTCCGACAGTCATGAAAACAGCCAATGGAGGAATAAGGATGGCAGCAATAATAGCAATAATCTTTTCAGAACCCATTGTGATTTATTTGTTTGTAATTAGACGTTAGTTAAGGATAGAAGTTGTCTCCTAATTTTTATTTTTCAACTGACGGGAGTGCGGTGTTTTATATAGTGTGAAATGAAATTGACGAACTAACCGCAGATTCATGACAATCTCGTAAATGTGTATGACGTGCAAATTCCCACAGGTTAGCCGCAGCGTTGGTTTAGCCTTAGTAAGCCATTAAACTAGGTAGTTTGTAATTTATAATTTCATTACATAAAAAACCATAAGTAGCAGTTATGCTAAAAAAAGTTCAAAAAAATAAATCTCCCGGGGGTGAGTCGAACACCCGATCTCAAGATATCTGAGAATTTGAACATTACAGTCTCGCGCTTTAAACCAGCTAAGCTACCAGGAGAAATTTAGAAAATTTCGCGAAAATTTATATATAAAGAACCTAAAAATAAAAACGAGACATTATTTTTCGCGAGTTTAAGAAAGGTCGTGTAATTGATGCGGTGGCTCAATGGCAGAGCTTTTGATTCCAAATCAAAGGGTTGCAGGTTCGATTCCTGTCCGTGTCATATTTTTTTTTTGTATACATCATTCATGTTGTTTTTTAATACTTATGATAGAAAAGCTATAAGTAATTATCACTGATCACTAAATCATATATTTTTATAAGATTTTATTCCAAAACTAATGTTCGTTATCAGAATTTTCATCAACTTCAAATAATCTTGAATCAGCAGCTAAATCAGTTTCAGTTTCTGGTTCAGGGTCTGGCACATCCCTTTCAACATTGTCATCATCAAAATCTCTGTAAATATCATCTCCTCCTTGTTCTAATTCTTGTTCATAATTATCTTGGAAGTTACCGAATAGTTCTTCCTCATCATCGAATTCTGGTACACTAACATAATTTCTTCTACCAGTCCTACCTCTAAAGATTTGTGAAGTCAAATTTTCCAAGATAGCTCTATCCAACTTTCTAAGAGTTCTAAACCCAGCAATAACAGCTGCAACAGCGAAAATACCTCCTTTGACTACTGTGTTCACGACCTTATCAACTTCATTATTTTCAATAAAATCATCTAGATCATCATCACCATCCAATCTAATAGCACCAAATCTCTTGAAACCTCCATTACGTCTAATACCTCTATCATAAACAAACCAAGTAACAAACACAAATACAGCTAATGGCAAAATAGTAAGTAATAAAATCTTACCAACTCCAACATCTCTGCCATAATGTTTATTAAATTCAGATTCTTTACCAGGACAAGCCTTTGGAACAAGGGAGTCAAATTGCTTACCTCCAACACAGGTGGACAATGGAATCTTCCTATAACCTGTTGGTTCAAAATATTCAAACACATTGTTCTTACACATTTCTTTCAAATGGTCAGATGGCGACAAACCTTTAACTAATTTACATGTGTCATCATTACCATCTCTGTAGTAGTTATAATCACATTCATAATCTTTTCTGGTACATGAACAATTTCTAAGCAATTTGTAACCAGTGGTAAGAGGGGCACTACCAATGAAACAATCGGAGTGTCCCTTAGCTCTTCTTAAATACTTGGCTTCGTGTCCAAACAAACAGTAATCAGAAGAATAAGGATGCTGAGGTGACCAATATTCAAAATCGTCATCATCAGGACTATCCAAATTCAATTGACATTGTCTTTGATATATACCTGTGAAGTCTATGGTAAATGTAACAGTAGTATCATCGATCTTGGTGAAAATTACAAACTTACGGGAATTATCACTTGGAACTGTTGCCAAATCAATAATGTGGACTTCTTCTTCATTGAATTTATAATCAATCCAGGTTTTTCCATCATCCAAAGAATATGATAAAACATTGGTCTTGCCGTTCTTGACCAATACAAGAATTGACCCTCTATCACCATATTCCCACATATATTCTCCTTTTTTGACTTCCTTCCAGCTGATACCACCATCGGTCGTTAAGAAAGTTGAGGAATGCTTTTTCGATTTTAATGTGTGCCCGACGTTCCCAACTCCCATCATTACACCAACAGCTGATGCTGAGCCATAAGTGTCTCTATAATCAGCCCTTTCAGTGAAACCATGCAAATTAAGTGAGCAATCTTTCAAGGATTTTCCGGTACACTCATAGGGCTTATTCTCACTGTCTTTGGAAGGAGGTGTTATATAGTTCCATTCACCGCCATCATTGTGAGAGATTTTAGTTTTCAATTTTGGGTCACCCTTTTTAGAATCATGATTTTCAACTACATTTGCAATCAAGATCCCTTCAATTCCTTGGATTCTGTCGTAATCAACATAACCCGATTTGTCTCTGTTAACATTTTCCAAAGTTAAAGCATATGAAGTACCATTTGAGTTTGACTTCAAAATTGATCCATACTCAAACTTATTTTCAGTTCTTGTAGTGACATGCATAAAGATAGCTCCTTTCTCTGAGTCCAAAATTGTAAAAGCTTGCTTTATATCAATATTCAAATCCTTTGGAATGACAGTCTCAGCGAAATTTTCACCATCAACAGTAACTAAGGCTTTTAAAGATTCTTCTTTATCATCTTTCTGTCCAACTACTACGAAGTTTTGAGTCAATGCGTAACCTACAATATTTTCAGCTAAGACTTTTTCAGTTTTGAAGTGATCACTTGAAGCAATCAAATTAATAGTCCTCTTCTCATAATCAATAGCTTGACAATATATTAAATCTTCATCAATGTCTGTATCATTTCCTTTACCTTTGGCAAGAAATGTACCAACAAAATCACATTTGATAATATCATCTCTCAACTTCTTGAAACGGGAACCATGTTTTTCACTTATGTATCCTGTAGTCCTACAATCAGGATTGAACTTATTTCTATCTAAACCTTTGCACTTATCAGAATTTTCAAATCCAAACCAGATGTATTGGAATTTATCTATGGAGTCAAACGTAACTAAAGGGTATACGAAGGGACTGGGAGGTGCAGGTGCAGTTAGCTTTGAATATGATGAGCCGGCATCATGTGACACATAAAACTTTTCAGTGTCAGTGGCTAACACAATACTACCCGGTATAATACCCATGAAATACCCTATAACATCTTCATAGATTGGCACTTTTACAAACTCTAAACCTCCATCTCTTGAGGCGTAAAGTCTATTATCTTCAGTACGGACAAGTATATTTTCACCTCCATAATGTTCATCTTGTTCGAAATAAATGTATTCTTTCATTTGCGACTCGAAGCTGTTCTTGGCTGTGATGATAGCTTGGTTCAATTCGTTATGATCATTAGCCTTATCGATATAATCTGAGCACTTCAATTTATGTTCAGTTACAAAATGCTTAATGGATTTTTTACCCATAGCACATTCATTACCGTCCATCAAAACTTTATCAGGCAATGTTAATTCCTTAGTCTTTTTGTTTGCCCTACACAATTCAACAATTGCACGTTTGTCTGGTTCACATTGATTGTTGTCATTCAATCTGAAACCTCTGGCACATTCAAAATCGGCTTCACTACAATCACAGCTCTCATCATACACAGTTATATCCTCGAACAATGTGGCTGCGAAACATTGTGAATCAGCCTTCCTTCTTTTGAATTTTTCACGATGTCCATAGATACACAACCCTTGTTTATTGTCCTCTGAGACTCTAGCGTAAATTTCTTCATAATCGTTTTTATCACATTTTTTACCATCATAGGCTTTGGAGAAATCAATAGCATAAGCTACACCATTTTCTGTTGTTTTGGTTTCTTTTTTACCATCTTCTAAGATTCCATTTATGTAAAAATGAGTCGAGGTACCATCAATTGTAGTGGCAAGTGTAAATGGTAATAAGGGGGTTTCTAAATCATGTTTCTCCCAAGTCGTCCCTTGATCAAGTGAATAGTAAAACATCTTTGTACCAATTTTTTTTGTACCAAAATATGGCATAGCCACTATAACATTTCCCAAATCTCCAAATGAAAATAAACATGGTTCATCTATTGCCAATTTCCAAGTGGCACCACCATCTCTTGAAATATAAGTCAGTGCCTTTTTGAAGCTTTTTCTTAAGAATTTACCAGTACTTCCAACCCCCATTAATATTGCAGGTGTAGGACCTGTTACAAAGTTTCCTCCTCCATCTTCTTCCACCAAACTGAACAAATGCAATGGGTCGTCGCTACCTTCAACCTTCATATCTTGCCAATCTTTACCATCATTGAAAGAGATCTTGGAAATTACGTTTTTCTTACCACCACCTAAAATAAGATCTACGATCGAATCTTCGAAACCATCATCAAAACCATCATCATCATCATCTTTATCATCGTCATCATCATCCCCATCTTTCTTATCGACATAGATGTTACTCATCCAAACACCATCGATAGTTTGGATCTTTTGGAACTGGCCGGCTTCGACATTCTCAAGAACTTTGTGCATTCTTAAACCAGAAGAATCAGACGCATAAACCGAAGATATAGGTCTTCCATGTCCATAGAACGCTGATTGAAAAGACGTCACTTGTACAAATAATGACAGTGGCGAAGATGGTAAAAATGACATGGTACCATATGATATATCGACCTGTAAATCTGAAGGTTCTAAGTTGATTCCATCCTTTGATACTAAAAGGGTAATTTTAGATCTGTCACTGAACTTATCATTCTGAACTACGGTAACTACAAAGTTTTGAACCACTCTGATGTCTAAAATCTTACCAGATTTAGCAAAATTATGGTTCAAAACAGTTTTAGTCTTAAAAAAATCATCAGATTTATATAAGAATGATTCCACTACGTGTCCAAATGAATTTAATTTATTTTCAGCACAGTAAATTGTATTAGTCTCACCTCCTTTGAATTCTTTGGTCGATCCAGCAAACGTACAAGTTGAAGCACTAATTGGCAACTTCTTAGGGGCAGATTTAAATCCATCAGTAGTATAGTAATAAACAGGCTTACAATCACTCCTGGAAAACATATGTCTAAAACACCTATCATATTCGACAATTACAATATTTGAGTCTCTAGAATTCACCAAGATCCGTGGTGGGAAACTTGGCCCATGATCTTTGTCTTTGTCTTTGTCAAGTTTAACTTCGAACGATTTCCAGGTTTTTCCCTGATCTTCAGTGAAAAATTGTTTTGACTTTTCAGACATGCCAAATGCCCTTTTCCTGAAGAAAGGATCGAATTCTATGTACCGTGCTTTTCCTTCAAGCTCATCAATTTTAGACCAGGTTTCTCCATAGTCTTTTGATATGACCACCTCTTTTTCAAATACCCCTAATAACACCAGCGAATCGTCAAAAAATGAAACTTCGTCGGCAAAGTACTTATTACGATAAGGGGTGACTTTAGGCTTGAATTCTGCCGCCACAATTACCAATGTGGTTATTAGCAGTATAAGATAACTGAGTTTCATACTTTATCTTAGACCAGCTGATCGTTGAGTAAGTTCGCACTCCACAACTTCGCCTGGAGGGGCTTCATTCCAGATGCAAGGCAAGTTTAGCGGGGCCATTACGGGTGCCTAGTAGCAATTGTTCCTGAACACCTTTGATTTTAGAACTGTGCTAGTATACTATTACTCTATATACAAGAAAATATTTTACAAAAGGAGGTTCGAGTTTCAGTTAATGCTTTAGAACTGACGAATATGAACTACAACCAACCCAATTATGACCCTGTTCAACAACTTAAACTCTCTAGGTACTTTATATAACATTCACTGTCAATATTACCTCCATATATGCTACTAAATTTGAATTTATACGTAAAAAAACTGTTTATAAACACTTTTTCATCTTCCTTCATTACTTTCACCATACACAGTTTGCCACTATTAGTGAGCTGTCCAAGTTCATAGAACAAGGATTCACCTACTAGTCCATAGAACTTTCCTATACTATTAGATATGAGTGTTATCCAGGTTATCTTATCAATTTCCAAATCATTGAACTCCGAGTTGTCTTTGTTATTGGCAATATAAGTTGGATCAAATTGTCTAATGTTAGTAACAAATTCAAAAAAATGAAGAGTGGATTAATACATACAACTCAACTTTGAGATTCACAAAGTCTGGGTCTTTGTAATCGTCCATATGTGATTTAGAAGTGCAGTGTAGTGATGAGAAGAACCTTTGAGAATTATACGCACCTTTTTTATTCACGTCTAGCTATTTAAGTTTGAGAATGTAATAACATTTCTTGAGTTCAGCTCAGTTCAGTTCAGTTCAGTTCAGGTAATTGAATTTGGATATTATAGCTATCATTGGAATCAAGGGTGGATGGTTCGTCAGTATCAGATTTAGCAGTCGATGGGACCCGTGTTTTTATTGGTTTTGAAATAGGTTCTTTTGGTATAGGTGAAGGTTCTGGCGGGACCTCTGTTGTAACATATTCAGGATAATGTGGGTAAGGACAAGGCACAAGTCCTGGTGAATAATATCCTGGAAAAGTTCCCAGCATAAATCCATTGAAGTAAATAGGGTTCATATAGTGTGGATTATAGTTTGGGTTTGTATAATTGGAATAGGTATAGTTTGGACTAGTACAAGCTGGACTACCCGAATATGGATACGAAGGAAATTGAACCAGTGCCATCGACATAAGGTTTTTGTTTGTAAACATATGACTTGAACTTGAAACCATAGAACTTGGAACTCTTATTGAACCTGGAGGTGTTTCCATTCCTGGTTCCACCTTAAAAACTCGAGTACCTATTGGGAGTTGTGACAAAAACGGATAATCATTCTCTTTACTAATTACCTGAGTTCCTTTATAAAATCGATTAACCCCTTTCATATCATTGAACGGTAAGTTTTTATTAAACCTTGTTTGGAATTGACTTCTATGGGGTTTAAAAGGCTGGAAGTTACTGCCATTTTGATGTACAATTTTAACCCCTTGATTATCCTTTCTTGGTAAACTAAATAACTTTTGTTTGACTTCTTTATTGATTGAAATGTCAATGATATCTTTTAAAATAAATAATTCTTCAATGGTGTATTTCATTTGTTCTGGGTTTGTGGGTTTTCTTGGTTTTGTGTAATGGTTGCAAAAAAAGAGGTTCGCATTTACTTCAAACTTAGATTCTATTGACAAAAGTTATCTTCAATGTACAGTTCTCGTGAATGATCATATGAACATAGTTCTCTTTTGTAACTATTTTCAATAACCGATTGCCTTGTTTTCCAATTAAAAAAAAAAACTCCAGCATGTAATAATCAGGTGGATATGACAATACTTGAAGTATTATATCATCTGACTGGTTTACAAGACCATTAAGAACATCAACGATTTCTGAAATTTGCAAGGTAAAAGTTAATTGGGAAAAAATCTCGAATTCTTAGCCTATATTAGCATACTTCATACAACAATTAATAACATAAAACGACAATATCGCACATAAACTTAAGTATCGCGGTCTGTGTCTCATCTTCATTTAAGTATGGCCTGGGATAAAGTTACTGATGACGAAGGTAACGAGTACTATTACAATCCTGAAACCCAAGAAACCAGTTGGACAAATCCTGATACAGAGAGTGAGTGGCAGGAGTTGACCACTGATGAAGGGGAGAAATATTATTTCAATTCTAGGACTCAAGAGACTACTTGGGACAAACCTGATGGGTTTGTAGAAACGAATGGAGAAGCTAAGGACGAGGCTGTAAAAGAAGAAGAAGGAACTAACGAGGATATTCTTAAGACCAAGCCTGTTTCATATGAAAAAGAGCTCAAAATTGAAGAAATATCTCAAGAAGAAGCAGCACAAAAGTTTAAAGAATTATTGACTGAAAACCAAGTAGATTCAACATGGACATTCCCTCAAGTTATTGCCAAATTCATCACAAATCCTGTGTATCTTTCAATTAAAGACCCTTTAGAAAGAAAACGATTATATGAAGAATATTTGATAGGGGAAATGAAGAAACAGGTGAATAATAGAACTGAGACCAGAGATAAGTTTAAGAACAACTTTGTTAAGATTCTCGAGGCATTGACTGAGCAGGGCATTCTTGACCACAATACAAGATGGTTTACCATAAAGAACAAGTTAATTAAAGAAGAAAACCCCGTGTTAAATCATACTATTCTTTCTGATGATGAGATATATGGATTTTTCAAAGTTTATCAAGATGAGTTGAAAGCTAAATACGATAAAGATAGACGTCACAAACGGGAGCAAGCATTGAGAGAATTAGAATCGTATTTGACTGAAATAAATCCGCAACTTGTGAAAGGGGATGATGATTGGGATACTTTGCATAAGAAGCTACTAGAAGACACGAGGTTCAAAGCTAACAAGCATTTTAACATATTGACGGCGAACGATATTTTGGAATTGTATTGTACTAAAATTTATCCCAAGGAAATCACAGAGTTGCAGGAGGAAATGGAACAACTAGAAAAGAAGAATTATACATCAGATAGAATTGCTAGAGATAACTTTAAGAAATTACTTAATGAACTACCAATAGAAGCCGACACGGAATTTGAAGAGATTCTTACGATAATAGAAGATGAAGATGCATTTATTGATCTATGTGGAAGGAATGGGTCTACTCCGTTGGATTTATTTTGGGATATTAAGAGTGAGAAAGTTCAAATCTTGAAAGTAAAAGTTGATTTGATTGAAGGGATTTTGCGTGAATTAGAGGCTGCCGATGATATCTTCAGCAGTAAAGACGATTTTAGTGATTATATAACTAAAGTTGAAGATGAAAGATTGAGGAGTGTCAATTTAGATGTCAATGATGAGGATAATGATATAGAATTGATTTACGATGGGTTGGTAAAAAGACAAGAGCAAAAGAAGATATTGGCTGTTAGAGAGTTGAAGAGGAAGTTGATGTTTGCCAAGGATAAGTTAGTCAGTTGGCTAGTAGGCAATTATAAGGAGATGGATATATTTGAAGTTATATCTGGGAAGCAGGAGAGAGATGATAAAATTTGTATTATATTTTCCAATGAGTATTCATTAGACTATACAGATGAAATAATAATCAAACTTGAACAAAGTATCAAGGAAGTTTCTGAATATTTAAAGGTCAAAGGGTTGATAGAAGAGATAAGTAAAACTGAAACTATTACTAACGAATCAGTATTAAAGGATTGTTTAAAAGACTTTGTAAATAAACTCAATTCTAAACCCCAAAAAAGAACATCAGAGTTTACTCAAAGCCAATCCAAAAGAATTAAATCATCCAACATCATTAATTATTAGTATTATAATTTTGTACATAGGTAATATAAATGGGCAAGGTAGTGTCATCACCAAATCGTTAAGTGCGATCCGTAAACTGACCAAAATTGTGAGGGACTGAGACTGTCGATAGGAGAATCACTAATGGTATGTACAAAACGAGTCAATCGATACGAAAACCGCCAATTTAGTACTAACGATTTAGTCACAATCTTTAAAACCATACTTAACAGCAGTTAGGTCGTCATTGACGGCAGCTATTTGTTTAGAAGATTTTTCATCACAATTAGTTGAAAGACATAATAGACCTGAAATTGAAGTAGATAACACTCATACACCCGAATTGGTATTGAATCCTATGGTAATAGCCAGAAACGAAAATGAGAAAGTGTTAATTGAGCCTTCAGTCAATTCCGTAAGAGTTTCCATCAAAATCAAACAGGCGGATGAAATTGAACAGATTTTAGTTCACCAATTCACGAGATTTTTAACGTCCAGAGCCGAAAATTTCTTTATCTTAAGAAGAGTTCCTATCAAAGGCTATGACATATCCTTTTTGATTACAAATTTCCATACTGAACAAATGTTGAAGGATAAATTGGTTGATTTCATTATTGAATTCATGGAAGAAGTCGATAAGGAAATCAGTGAGATGAAACTTTTCCTTAATGCAAGAGCAAGAGTCATAGCTGAAGCCTATTTAACTCCATTTGATTAATGTAGATATGAAAAAGAGTATGAACCACTATATATTGAATAAAAGTATTCCTCTACACGTGACTTTAACTTTACTATACACCACTTTTTTATTACATCACTCATCGTTTTCAGTACGACTACTTAATGGTGATCTATTGATCAAAGGACTATTAGGTTTGCTATGAGAGTTCATTCGAAGTCTTGCCTCCGGAGAAAATCCTTGTGATGACAGAGGCGATTGAATGTTTCTGTTCATCAGGAACGATGGTGTTGTTTCGAATGGAGAGCCTCTCATATTGGAAGATTTCCTGGCCACTTTATTAGCACCACCTTGAGTACCAGATTGACTTGAACCTTGAGGTCCTGTGCCAGGACCACTAGTATTACCAGTGGCAGGGCCAGAAGATCCCGGACTACCCACAAATGAACCATTAGACGTAGTTGATAAGTTTCTTGTCACTGATTGGTACTGTGATTGTGCCGAGTCTGGTCTGGCGATTGGTACGTCTGACACGTTGGGTACCAACATTGGTAAGTCAGAGCCATCAGTTAATAATCCAGGGACATGATTCAACACCAAATCTAATTGCCTCAATGCATCACCTACTTGGTCAAATCCCTTAGAAGAAATCTTAAGGATCCACCTATAATTGAAAATTTGATCTCTATAGAATAATGACTCTTCTTTGGTTAACGAAGATATGAAAAGAATGGAAGCAAATGTGCCAATCAATGTGAAATTTGAAGCAGAGGCCGAATGCCAAAATGAGTGAATATGTTCAGGCTTTAAATCTCTGACAAACTCAATGGCTGCTAATAATCTTGTTCTTGCAGCTGATCTACAGACAGTTATTATTTCATTAGGAACTTTCTTACCAGAAGAAACTTGGCTATGAATTGCTGAAATGATCTTACGATGCAACGTTAATTCGGTTGCAAAATACGCTAATTGCAAATACCCATTAGAACATAATTTTCGGGATTGAACACTTGCCATTTGCAACTCAATAGGTAACTGATGATACCAATTTCTTAATCTCAATTGTACAGGTTTTGCAAGCTTTAATATTTCGGTAAAATCATCCTTTAATTCGTTCATGGCTCTCATTGAATAAAATCCATTTAGGATATCACTTAAGATCTTGGATAATTCAATTAATCTCATAAATATTTTCTTCCCATTATCAATATCTGATGAGCCTTCCTTTAAATCTCCATCACCATGTTTTTCGGGGAAATCTTCTTCAACCAATGTGTTCACTACCCAATTTTTCTCATCATGAATATGTGAAGGTCTTGAGTTTTTGAGACTTAACCATTTATCTTCAATATAGACAGCCCATGCTAGTCTTTTTCTTAATCCTCTCTCCCATTTCGGCAATTTCCAATCAGTACAATCCAACCCCAACCCCAATTCCTCAGCTAATGCAACCACTTGGGAACATAATACCCAATCACTATACCCTAAATCGTTGATTATTGAGGTTTGGGCATTGCTATTATTATTTGGTTTATCATTACTGTCGGAGTTTTGTCTACTTACCCTCACAATATGTTTACATTGTAAAAGCAAAAGACCAGCCTGAACAGCACTTAATTTTGGTCTTTTAAGGATTTCAAGCAAATAATTATTCAAACCGATTTTAAGAATCATTTCTACGTTTGGCTTAGGAAACCTATTCAATGAAGGATCATAGTCCCACCACTGGATGGCTAAAACGTAAACAGATGCTAACAAGGGAGCACTGAATTCTCGATGAGTTCTAGAGTATTTCTCCAAAAATACCTTCTTGTGTAATATAGGGTAAGAAGGATGAATAATCCTGAAATACAAATCAATCAAAATCTGCCCATGAGGTGCTACAAATTTTTCAATAGCATCGACATCGTTGGACATAATTTGGTACGATTGTGGGGACTGATCATCTTTCAAAATGAATTGAGCATCTTCACTGACTTTCCTAAGGGATATGGAGTCATTCAAGTTGATTTGTTCAATTTTGCTACCATTCTTATTATCTCGTATACTCTCAGAATCGATTATGAGATTCAACAAATTCAAATCATAAATGTATGATGTTGGTCCTATATAGAAACTTGATCTTGGGAATTGCAATGATAACGTTTTCTTTAAAAGGGAATTATTCATCATCGAATAGTCCTGAACAGGAGCTACATCTCTAATTGGCACGTTAGGTGCTACGATTTTATTATCATATGTCAGTTCTTCCTTTTGTTTCTTCACGATTGGCTCATCACTACCACTTGGAGGTTTCCTTTTAACAGCCTGTCCAACGTATGTACACTCAATTGACTTAGCTTCACACTGTACACAATTGTTAGTGCCAGGAATCAAAACACATTTGGTCTTTCTCCTTCTACAGTGATCACACGGTCTTGGCTTGCCTTTGGTTTTATCCTCTTTTTCTTTTCTTCTTTTATCTGAAAAATTTTGACTTTGGTTTGGACTTGGGTCCTGGGATTGGCTTGGGTTTTGCACCTGCTGTTGCAACGACTGGTGTCCCTGTAAGTCTGAAAAGATGTCTTCCTTCTTAATCATCCCTGGTGATACGGGGTTTTGATATTGTATGCTTTGAACGATATTGTTGGCGGGAGTGGCCCCTTCAATATGAGGCGGGAACTCCATGTCATATAATAATTGATGGGCAGAGTCCATTAATAGGGAATTGGTCCAATTTGTGTCCAAATAAGGATCACTAGTGAAATTCCCATCATGTCCATCTCTTTGGTAATCAGAATTCCGAGCTCCATTTATGCTGCCATTGCCATTTGCATTGCCATTATTCATCTTCTATGGGGTGGTAGCGTCTACACTTGGATTTAGCGGTTTACGATTACAAACTGTTAAGGGAACGGAAAAAGTATAAGCCACAAAGGAGATAACTTCTTAAAAGGAGTTAGGTGAAAAAATGAGAAGGTTTTGGTGATAAGAATTTTTCCCTAACACGACCTAGCTTTGGGGTACAGTTTTAAGGTTTGATCGTATTCAGGGCGTAATGCCAGGGTTTACGGTGTACGGGAGTTGATTTACAATTAATATACGATTGTTAGGTTAGAGGAGGATGGAAGGCTCTTTGGATCAAGGAATGTGTGGAAGGATCTAAGCGACTGTTTAATAATAGCACTGCATAGATGCTCATTAGGGGGGACGGCGGATAGGTTAATTGGATTGAATATTTTAATGATTTGGTATGTGTTAGGTTTGTGTTAGGTTTGTGTTGTGTTTGTGTTGTGTTTGTTTTTGTGTCACCCAAGGTTTTGTATTGTTTTGGGGTTGTGTCACAGAATTTGTTATCAAAATAATAAGGTAGTAAGGATAAGTAAACGGTTATAGATATTCCTTTAACTAACTATATGCTTATGTAATGATTCCTTGAAATCAGCCTCATTCTGTAAAAATTACCGTTTTCGGCACTAACTATCACTAGAAACCCTTGGCAAACTAAGCAACGTCCACCAATGTTTCCACCATCGTTCCTACAACCTACCCGTCTCTACCTCTCACCTAAGGTGATCTCGCTCGGTCTCCACAAGATGAGAAATCGTATAAAATTTTTATACGATGACCAGACCCCCACAATCTATTAAAATACTAAGAACAGTCAGTCAAGTAAGACAGTGGAGATATGATTGCCTAATGAAGAAGATGAATGTGGGGTTTGTTCCCACTATGGGAGCGTTGCATGATGGTCATTGTTCTTTAATACTGAAAAGTTTAGTTGACAATGATAGATCTATTGTATCGATCTTTGTCAATCCCTCCCAATTTGCTCCTCATGAAGATCTAGATGCTTATCCTAAAACCATCGAGTCAGATTTAAGCATTTTGGAACAGTTGTCACACTCTGGGAAAGGTGTTGATGCTGTATTTATACCTAAAGTGTCAGAGATGTATCCTAGTGGTATAACTACTGAGGTTCTGAAACAAAAAGGTGCATTTGTGTCTGTTTTAGGCTGTTCTGAACAGTTGGAAGGTAAACAACGTCCTCAGTTCTTCCGTGGTGTTGCTACTGTTGTAACTAAATTGTTAAATGTAGTACAACCAACCAATATTTACTTTGGCCAGAAAGATGCTCAACAATGCGTGGTTATTAAGAACTTAGTTAAGGATTTATTGATTGATACTAGGGTTAGTGTACTTCCAACCACAAGAGAACCTAATGGGTTGGCTATGTCTTCAAGAAATGCTTACCTTTCATCTGAAACCAAACAAAAAAGTTCAATTATATACGCATCTTTAAAGAACGGTCAGTCGCTTTATACTCAGCTAAAAAGTAATGGAAACGTCCCTGCCGAAGTTATTCTAAATAAGATCAAAGAAACATTAAATCCTGAAAAAACTGGGTTTGAAATTGAGTATCTTTCAATCAGTCATCCAGAAACATTAGACGATTTAGAATTTGTTGAACCGGGTGTAGGAGCAATTGTTTCTACTGCAGTTAAAGTACCTAAAAAGGATTCAGACGAAAAAGCTAGATTAATTGATAATGTAGTTTTAGAGTAGAGGGGTTAAACTTGATTTAGACATAAAAAATATTGTACATATAATACACAAAGACCTATACAAAGGCCAAAGACATTTCTAGATACCCCTGGGCCTGAACAGTTTCTTTGGCTTTATTTCATTCTTTGCAGGTTTAGCCTGAACCTGATGATTAAACCTCTCCAGGTCTTTTTTCAAACTATCTACAAACTTCTCCTTATACCCAACTAAACCCAACCTTTCCCTGTCCCTCCTAGAAACATCAAAAAACAAATAACCATACTCATATAACCACAAAGGCTCAACCACAGTAACACAGTTCATATATTCCTTATTGGTCAATATCAACTCATGATACACTACATATTCAGGTGGTAAATCTCTTGAATTGTTAAGAACTGAAGTTGGGTGCAAATACAATTTCATGAAACTATGACGTAAGTTGATGTATTCAATTTGATTAGAATTGACAAGATTGATTTTCAGTAATCTTGCCAGTTGTTGAAAGAATGTGAAACAAAGACACTTTTTGATCACTTCATCGTTTTTGTTAGACACTAAAGGCAATTTCTTATTCTTCATAATGACAAGTAACTGGTTCCTAATATCTCTGGCTCTGACCAAAGATTTGGAATTTAAGAAATTCTTTGTGCACCAACTATTCAATTGATAAGGTGACTTTGCAGATTTCAATTGACTTTCCCATTGGTTGTAGATGTTCAAAAGCGTTAAATGGTCCAGGTTCTCAATTGCAAACTTCTCTCTTACCATATCAGCTTCTTCCATTCTTTCTTTAGGTCTATAATAAACCGAAGGAACCGATAGCATTGACACAATGGTAAGAATCTCCAAGGAACATTTAAACTCAGGGTATGTTGAAACAATGATAAGTTTCGATAATGAGGGTTCCATTGGAAAATTGATCATTTTATTCCCTAAATCAGTCAATTGTCCCAAATTGTCTAAAGCTCCTAAACACCATAAATCGTATAAAGAACAACTCAAAAGCTCATTAGGAGGGGCATCAATGAATGGGAAATCTTGAATATTCATTACTTTCAAGGATTTCAAAAGTAACATAACATTAGACAAGTTTGTTCTTTTGATTTCCGGAATTGGCATAACATTCAATTTATCCGAAGTGAACTCAGTTTCTGAATACAACCTATAACATTTACCTGGACCTGTTCTACCAGCTCTACCGGTTCTTTGGTTTCCATTAGCCATAGAAATGGGTATAGTCGTTAACATATCCATACCCAATTTAGGATTATACATTTTCAATTTGATAAGCCCACAATCAATAACATATTTAACTCCATCAACGGTCAAAGACGTCTCAGCTATATTGGTGGCAACTACACATTTCCGTTTGTGTTTATCCAGTTTATTGAAAATCTTCAGTTGCATCTCAGAAGGTAATGTTGAATAAATCGGCAAGATTTCTAAAGGTGGCATATTCTGAAGATTCAAATCATCAAGACCTTGTTGAATTAGATCACAAGTTGCTTCAATATCTTCTTGACCAGTCATGAACACTAAAATATCTCCATCACTTTCACCATGTTCGTTCAAGGTATCCAAATGTAAAGTTATCACTTGTTTCACAGCTGATTCAACATAATCTTGGCTGCTTCTATTGTAGAAAACTTCCACAGGGAAAGTTCTTCCAGGAATTGTAAATTGGGGGGCATTTCCAAAAAAATCACTGAAAAAGTCAGCATTTATAGTGGCACTGGTGACTATAAGTTTAAGATCTTTACGTTTCATAATTAAAAGCCTTAACAAGCCTAATAAAATATCGGTGTTTAAAGATCTTTCATGGGCTTCATCCATAATAATACAAGAATAATTATCAAGATGTGGATCTAATAATAATTCTCTGAGTAATATACCATCGGTCATATACTTTATGATAGTTTTATCAGACTTGGTCTTATCTTCAAATCTGATCGTATACCCAACGTCTTCACCTAATTTACAACCCATTTCTTCACTGACTCTTTTAGCAACAGACATAGCTGCAACTCTTCTTGGTTGTGTGCACCCAATTATCTTTTTAGTTCCATCTTTGGCAAGATTCAGTCCATATCCATTCTCATACAAGTATTGGGTTAATTGTGTGGTTTTACCTGATCCTGTTTCTCCAATTACAATTGTAACTTGGTTTTCATTTATCACTTTAAGTAGCTTATCTTTGACTGTGTAGGCCGGCAATGAACGTCTCTGATTAGCAATAGTTAATCTATCCACAGTTTCTTCTTTTGTGGTCTTTTTAGTGGCTCCTTCAGAACTGTCTTCTGCCTTGATTCCCAAAACGTTTCCTAACTTTGTGCCTGTGATTTCACTTCTTTCTTTCGCCTGTTTGGCTCTTTCTTTTCGAGACCGTCTCTCGTTCAAAACCATACTTCCCTGCTTACTTATAATAGCTAAATGAGTGTTGTGGTCTTTGATAGGATCAAAATCATTCATCTTAAGGAATCCAGATTTCTCTCCTATTCGGATAGACAAGAACTGTTTATCTTTTTCAAGGAATGGTGGAATGAAAAAATGACTGGTGATTGATACAACTTGAGTTTTAGTGTCAGAATGGTCTAAATCTACATATTCTCCATACTCATTGAAATAACCTCCTGTTCCTTTTTGTATGTGTTTTTGTGGTTTTTTCTGTCTTAGTAAAGGTTTTCTTTCTTCTATCTGTTCTTCATAATCGTCAACGTACCATTCTCTATCATTTACATCGTCTTTAATGTCTAGGAACGTTTCTAAGTGTAGGTCGTCTGGGGTTTCAGGACCGTACGACGATACTGAATTGGGGGAGTCGATTGTTTCTAACTTAGGGGGTCTAGATATTTCTTTAGACACATTTTTGACTGGTTGGTTAATTGAAACGAGAGGAATAGGATCCAGTGACTCTTTAAACTTTAAAGCATCTTCTTTCTTCATCTTCTTGAATTTGATAGTCTTTGTTTTTTTAACTTCTGGAACAATTTCTTCATCATCATCATATGAAATTAACTTTTTCTTGGTTTTGTGGTCCTTTTTTTGTGTATTATTCAAGGTTTGGTCATTGTTTGTGTCATTTAGAGGTTCTTTTGATACTTGTATCAAAGGGTATAAAATACCCCATATTTCCTTACTTAAATCCTCATTGAACCCCAAGATTTCCCCATAACTAACAAACTTATCTACTTCAGGGTTCTGTCGTATGTATGTCTCTAAGCTCTTTATGAAGTTGTCATTTATGGGCCTATTTAACTTAATAGATAATGATTCTTTTAGGTCCATAATGCGAGGTTCCAGATGCGAGGTTCGAGATGCGAGAAATCGTAGAGATAATCAAAATGAACAGAATACTAAACCATCACATAATGGCCAGAATACGACTAACTCCAGCTCCTTCTTCAGCCAACGAGTTTCAATATATGTATGAAAATTTCTCAAGACTTGGTATAATTGAATCGTTCAAAGTACAGCGACCTACTGTGTCATTTAGTGATGAGATAAATATGGTGCTAAATATTGCAAATACATCAAAATTAGATCCTTTAGTTCCTTATCAAGCTCCTGACGCCAAAGAAGCACAAGAAAAGAAGAATTTGGTGACAAAGTATCTTTCCAGGATAGTGGCATTACCGAGATATCAATATATCAGCAATGACTATGAATATTTAGAAGGACTCCGGTCTATTGACTTTAAGTATAGTGTCACAAAAGGGACCAAAGACTTCCAAATATCACCATCGACAATCGAACATCCATTTTGCTTAATAGACCAAGAGGATCAGAAGGTAATTAAGGACATAAAGAGAAATTTAAGGTACAATTTTGAGGTTTTCACCAAATTGGATATTTTAATTAGAGACCTTCTGGAGAGTGTTTCTTAAGTATGTAAATATTATTACAGTTACACAATGCTACAGTCACGACAAATTAGATACAGCCTCTAAATCCTTCTCTAAAACTCCATTAACGTAATTTAATCCCTTCTGTTGGTTCATCAACAATTTGAACACTTTCACCAAATAATCATCACTAACATTTGCTCCAGACTCTCCACTATGAATCTCATCGATATTGTCATTCATCAAATTGATAGAATTGTTGATATCGAAATTGACGTTTGTGCTTCTTTCCTTTAAGATTGTTAACCTTGCAAACAAATCATTCAATTTGCTTAGGGAGTTATTTGGATCATTCAATTTGGAATTCAAAAGCTCAAACTGTTTAGAGATCTCTTCTTCTTCTGGCAATAATGGGTAACCTTTTAACTTTAAAATAGCCAAAATCGTTGCTAACCTCAATAATCTTCTGGATAACTTTATATGCTTATCCTTAGCTTTTTTTATTCTACTAGAATTATCCAAATCATGTTTGGAAGACAATTTGATTTGATTTTCATTGATAATGTTCAATAAATAACGAGACTTCTTGACTTGTTCCAATTCCATTTCAATTCGATTACTGACATCGGAAAACGACGTAACTTTTATAGGATAGTATGATGAGTTTGGTCTTTCAGACATTGCTTTATTCCAATCGTCTGGGGTTTCATTATTAGGTCGTGGTTGATTCAACAAGATATTCAACTCTTGATCATTCAACTTGTTATAAAAATGTGTCTTTAACTTACAATCGATTGAATTAGGATCCCATTGGGCTTTTATTTTACTTAACTGGTCGTTGATGGAAGGAGTGTAGGTTTTGTCGGTGTTATAATTTATAGCACCGTTGGTATTGAATAGGTTTGAATTGGCTTGATTGTTTTGATTAAGTCCGGTGTTTGAGTTGAACAACCCTCCATTAGCATTATTGTTGTTGAATAAACCTCCAGTAGTTCCTGTATTTGTGTTTGTGTTCGTATTTGCAGTGTTATTGTTGAATAAGCCTCCGCTTGTGTTTGTATTATTGTTATTGAATAATCCACCACTGTTTGTGTTATTATTATTATTGAACAATCCTCCACTAGTATTGGTTCCAGTATTGGTGTTACCAAATAAACCACCAGAAGGTTTCAGGGTATTAGTATTTCCGAATAAACCACCTGTGTTATTGGTATTATTGGTATTATTACCACCAAACAAACCTCCGCTTGAACCAGTGTTGGCAGTGTTATTGGAACTAGCACCAAATAACCCACCACTAGTCCCTGTGCTTGCATTATTGGTATTACCACCAAACAATCCACCAGTACTGGTATTTGTATTTGTATTTGCATTTGTGTTTGTGTTCGTGGAATTATTACTACCAAACAATCCTCCAGTAGTAGTGTTATTGGTAGTGCTAGTATTAGACCCAAACAACCCACCAGAAGGAGCAGCAGGCTTGTTTCCAAACAATCCTCCTCCTGTAGTACCACTCGTATTATTCGTGTTTCCAAACATGCCACCAGAATTGGTGTTTGTATTTGTGTTGCTTCCAAACAATCCCCCAGAGTTGGTGTTGGTGTTATTGTTGGCACCAAACAAGCCACCAGCATTGGATTGGCCCGAAGTATTGGCGTTGAAACCTCCAGAATTTGCGTTGTTAAACCCAGAGCTAGATCCAAACATGTCGATGAATTTCGATGAGCGAGTGCGAGGTTTTAGAGATGTCAGACAGTTGATGTAAATTTGTAGTGCTAGGGTGAGGGCCACAAAGTCATTGAATGCAGTGTTTTAAGTCCATAAGACATTTAAGGATTGTTTATGAACCCTGAATTAATTTAGAGTTGAAGAAGAGCTATAGAAGCTAGAAAAAGGAGTAGAGAAGAGATAGAGAAAACACGAGTTTGTGTAACTAGTAAAGAATCGGATATCAGTCAAGACTGGAACCTATGAATTCAGTGTAGAACCCCAAATAATCGAACCAGTTACATAAACTCATGGTCAAAAGAAATAAAAACTCACTTACGTGCCTATATTATGCCTTACTTTCTTGTTTACTTAAAAACTCTTTTGAAATGGATTTATCCTTGGAAGTACCTTGGTAAATAGGATTTTCCTTTAAATGAATCTGCTGTTGTTCAGGAACCCCAGGAATGGTCTTAGCCAACTTCAAATTAGCAAAAACACACTTATTAAAAATTTTTTCACTTGATCTACAATGACCCAAATTATGGTTGTTCTGTTCCAAACATTCATAATGCAATTTGAATTCATCAAAACAATATTTGTTCAAGTCGTTTAACACACTTATAGCACATCTTGTGACTCTTCTGCCTTCTTTCAAGCACTCTATACTTCCACCGTTATTCTCATTTTTACATAATAAGAAGTCGTCGTTATAAGGTTGGCATCTAGCACCGATGAAATAGGAAGCCGACAAAAGGGGAGCTGAGGTTGCACCTACTTCTTCTACTTCTGGTACATCTTCTGGCAATTTATTGTCATCAACATTTGACCATTGATGTCTACCGATAAAGTATTCACCTAACATTATTTGTAGTAGATTTTATTGGTCGCGAGCGAGAAGTGCGGGAGCAGGAGTGAGAGTGAGGGAGATTAGAGTGAGAAAGATCAGGTTAAGAGAGTGAGAAGGACAAACAGGAAGGCAGGATGAAGTAGCGTCAATTGTTCATTAAATGCATATGTAAGGATATATAGTAAAGTTGTTTCGGAAATGTCGTATCTATCTTAACTGTAGATCTCATTCAAGTAACTTCTTCAAATTATAAACCTCAAAAACTTCAAAAGTATCAGTCAGTTTAAACTCAGTTAAAACGGTTTTGAACTCGAAAATCAACGAGTTAAACTTCTTTAAATTTATGAGCAGATGATCGAACTTTAACTTGTCAATTACTAAAATCAAATTCAATATTTGTTTGAGCAAATCCACGTTTATAAACTTCGAACTAATGACAAGATCGATCAAATCACTCAAATTATTGATTAAATTGTTGTTTAACTTTATGCAATTGATCTGGAACTTTAGTCTCTGTAAATAATCCAACATGTCGAGATTCGACACGATTTTTGTCTTGATGCTATCGAAATACGTCGTGAGTTTATTGACTCTGAGGTTGAACTTGTTTAGGGAAAGAACCAAATCATTGATCATATTGGCGCTATCGTTTAAATTTGAACTTAATTTAATAAAATCATTGAAATTGGCATTGATTAATTCTATCAACTCGTCATTGAGTTCTTGTTGAAACTTGGTGAAATCGGCGATTAAGGTATCTAAACTTTCGTAACGGTAATTCTCTATGAGAAACGAATCGACCTGGAAATGTGGTGCGTTGATGAGCTGTCTTAGGTCTTTATTGGAGTAATTTATGGGATCAAAGTCTGTCATATAGGTGGGACCTGGTGAGTTTTGGCTTGTAGGTTTAGCAGGGAGAACTTGGAAATGAGCGTCAAGTGAGCGCCAGGTTAAACACAAGTTAGCGACAAGTTAGTGAGACTAAGGAGAGATTTGAGACATAGAAATGCCACACAAAGTTTAGATTGTCTCCTCTAAGCATCTAGTTAGTTGTAACCCAGTGGCATCCCACTTATGTACCATCCAACCCCTATCTATTCTACATATACGTAGCAATGCCGCAGAAGAATACCGTACGATAATTCCAATATTTCATGTAAATACCACCTCTAACACCGCATATACGCAAATAGCAAATCATTCGTATTTATTACCTTCTGCTCCTGCGGCCTACGGAGCGGCCCCAGGCTTAAGGTAACACTTGTCCTTTTGGAATTGTGGTTTCCTTATGTGGACAAAATATTTTGCGTTTGGGATGTTTACAAATGGAAAATGAACGGAACATGAACGGAGCTGGTACGATGAAGGTACAATGAAGATACGAAATCTCTCAAGTACGAATCAATTCCATACTAAATGTACGAATTGTACTGAAATGAAAACAAACAATTCACAGGATTTAAAAGAACGTTAGCATAATAGATCATACGAACCCAACAAAGTATACAATAACTCTAATCTACAATACTACAATAACCCCCACCAAAACGAGGTTAACAATATGTTAAGATTGTAATTATATCTAACAAACACGTAAACCTTCGTTTCACATACACCAACACGTATCGAATCCATGCATTGATAATTGCATTGATAAACACATGCATTCATGCATCGGTATATGCATTGAACGTTGCATTCAATACACGTATTGACTTCACGTATTAGTACAAATCACTGCTACTTAGGACCAAACAGTCCCAAAAAGGCCAAAATCGGGCTGGGGTTTTTTAGTTACCCTAAAAACCCTAGGCATTGTTACGAGACATTTTTTTCGCTCCCTATTGTTACATTATACATGCACAGAGTCATCTAAAATACAATACAACCTAAAATGATGAATTGTTGGCGACGATAGTTACTGACGATCTAAACCTTAAATTGCAGTGGGTTCAAAATAACTGACACCTTCGTTAAGTTAATGTCGCGTGGGGTTAGTTGCTTAAGAGGTACCAGCATAGGTGCAATGACTGTGATAGTTGCAGGCCCCACTACTAGTAGTTGATGGGGCCATAAAATGGTTTATTTGTGGAAGGTTGTTATGTATAAGATTTATAGGGTGTGTAAATTGTGTTTAGATTTTCTTGCGTAGATTAAGATCAAGTTTTGATCGCAAGTTATCGTGTATAAAGCAAGGCATAGATATGGTGGTTCGGAGAATAGTACCATAAACAGCACGGTGGGATTTTTCATGGTACGATGGTTCAAACCAATTGAGATGGATTGGGGATAATTTGGTGCTTAGTTTTTAAGTTCTACAAGAGTAACTACGTTGTTAGTTATATCCTCAACTATATAAAGCCATTGACTTATTGACACAGACTCATTAACTTCGCCACGTTGACCTTTAAGTTAGAATCCTTAAATCTCTTAGCACACTTAAAACTCTTAGCATTTAACATACCACTGCTATTCATCCTGGCTTAGACGTTTCCAAGCGACAAAGTATCCGCTAGGAAAATACTCATTCTGGCAACGGCGAACTTAAGCCTCTTCGCCAGGCAATACGAATAGCCACGACATCCCAAGTAAACCTGGGTTGTTGAGGTTACCTTAAAATAATTATATCTATGTACAGTTAAGACACACGATGTTTATAGGAGGTTTATAGGAGTTACTAAAGAGGTTTTTAAGAGGTTATAAGAAGCAAAGTCGTGTGTACAAACACAAGTTATATGTAAGCAACAAACAACTACAAACGCTGGTACAACTTTGGCAAGTTCTAGCGCAAGTGGTAGCGTAAGCGCAAGTCAATTGTCTACATAGCAATTCCATTTCCAAAAGATTTCCTTACATCTTGCATTAGCACACAACAATAAAATCACAGTTAAAAATATTAAATCGTCTAAACTTTATTTTTTTTCTCACATTTTTTTTATTTTAAAAAAAACTTAATTAGGATAAAATAAAAGGGTCTACGTCCGAGTAAACAATACTAGACGAAGTTCTCCTATATAAATAATCACGGTAATGTATGATCACTCGTAACCTTTCCTAGATAAGACGGGGCGTTCATTCCAACTACAGTCGATTCAGGTTTACAATCGCGTAGTTATTGTAGAGTCACTGCACAGGTAATCACTATTATCGTCCACATTCGATAATAGTTCTCAATTCGTATTAAACCTATTGAATATTGCCGAAAAGGGATTAAATCCTCCTGTAATCGTTTACACAATGGATGTCAAATATTTTAAAGTTGATGTTTGATGACACTGGTTTCGGGCTCGACGTCGCCCCTTTGTTAATAGGATGTCGGTTCTATGCGCTTAGTGGTTAGGGTAGGCTAGAGGGTAGTAATGGGGATTGAGGTAAAAGTACTGACGTGGTGTTATGTATTTGTATGTTTAAACCAAATGAAGTTTGTAGGGTCTTATTTGAAGGCGTTTGGCTTTGAGTAACATGGTTTTTACCTCACTGGAATGTAATTTCATAGATAAGAAGTTAAGGTTTAGTTCTCGGCAATATAAAATTTGGACCGAGACTTAAGGAACAGTTAAGAAATACTTAAGGAACAGTTAAGGAACAGTTGAAAGATACTTAGAACGTAGTATCTCTAAACGAATCCTTTGAATACTTGTTGAACTTTTTGTATTTGCATGTTTCACTTACACATATACTTACATAAAAAGCTTCCTTTTGTGAACTTCACTGGTTTAAAAGACGAAGAAATCTCAAAGTATAAGGATTACATTATTCCATACAAAGGGGCCAATATGTATGAGTTTCCAGATTGTAAAGTATGTAAAGACCCCAAAAATAATAAGATCTATTGGCTAAGAAAGTGAGGTAACTTAAACATGAGTGTTTGTGGATAGTTATAGTGAACAGAACAGAGATGGATAAGCACTGGAACTAAATGGTTTACGCTAGCTAAGTTCAAATAGGGGAGATCTTCCCCAAATGCAAATGGTAGGTGTTGGATATGTCTCATTTAGATTGGACTGTTGTGAGACCTTCCATATTGCTGCAACATGTTACACAAATATATCTGTTAATGCTAGCATTTCTCTTAATATATAGGTGTTTTGGGTGCGATATTCTTATCACTAATTCTACCGCGATATCGTCGTGCTGGTTCCCTAAATTTACTACCACCGAACTAGTCTCTGTGTTGCACTAATCATCACTATTATTGTTATATTGAGCTCTACAAAAGGCAAATTTCTTGGTTAAATGAATCACAAACGATGTAACAACGTTTTGCTACACTTTCCGAATGCTAACCCCACCTATAACCGGTATGTTTCCAGAAGTTCCACTAGTGTTGTTTACTAACAGTACAGATGTTAATACGACATCAACTTAACAAAGGTGGATCCTGAAAACAAAAGCGAATACTACCTGAGAAAGATCTTGAGAATTGTCCAAATTAGGAAAAATAAATAATATTTCAGGAGAAATTTAACCACGTTAATCCCAATACTTGCGTTCATATTTTTCCCCTTAAGTGAGGATCACCTCCGATTTTTACATTCTAACTAAACCTATACATATACGTAAATAATACAGATACGTTGGCTTCAGCATCGAACGGTGATTGAGATGTAAAGAACCCTGTTAACATTATATCTGGTAAATCTTGAAAACCCTACATTAACTATAATTCTAAATTTAAATTCTATTGATGTGCATTATCCTTTGTTGTATTATAATTGAATAATGAAATTATTGTAACAACAACAAAAAAAGAAATAAAATATCTAAAATAAAGCCAGTAACAGAAAAAGAAAAAATCTGCCTAATTTAACGGAATTGAACTTGCTTGCAATTAAACGAGTAAGAATACCCGTTGATTTTAAAAAATCGACTGCATACGATGAATTGTTACTACTCTTGTAACAAAGCAATTTTTGTTATCCCCTGGAATTCTCATGTACGTGGAGGAGCTAAGGATTGGCGGGGTTACGTAACCCTATGACGGGAATCTCTCCAAAAAAACGTGTAATTACATATACTATGGTACCGTTATAATCAGCGTTATAACTCTGGCTACTTCAGTAACGGTACGGCCAAACCCTTAGTTACCGGAACCTTAATTACATGAAATTGTGGATACCAAACAAGGTATAGTTTCGGATTTTCCCCCATCGGCGAAAAACTCTAACGAAAAATGAAAAAAAAAAGTTGTTATCTTTTACGTGGATGGACCGAATTTTGCGCAACTGGAACTAGGAAATGAGGAAAATGTCGCTAGGTTCCGGTTAGTAACCCAATCCCTTTACCAAAAATCACATATAGACAAGTGTTATTTTTTTTTTATTTTCAATTAAACTCAGCGTATGAGCCCTCTACCCCTTAACAATTTTTTTTTAAAATATCTAAATTTTTTTAACCATTTATCAATTTGCAGAAAACTAGCTATTTATATTCCGATAGAATTCCCTGTATAATCGTAGACCTTCCTTTTTTCGATTTTTAAGAAGTAACTAATTTTTTTTTCAATTCTACATAAATGTCAACTGCTGTATATTATAGTAATCCAAGTGATGATAATAAGCATAGTTTACCATCGTTATCCTCGATCATGAATAATGGAGGTGTCAATGGTAACGTAGGTGCAATGAATGGTATGGCCAATAGTGCCAGCATGAACAGCATGAATAGCATGAATAGTATGAATAGCATCAACAGTATGGGTAACGAAGAGTTGTTCTCAAACCACGGTAGTCAGCCATCCACTGCAAACACCACACCGGCCTCATCATTTAGCGGTAAGAGTGGCTTACCTCAAGAAGCTATGAACCAACCTATTGCCAACAAATGTACATGTAAAAGTAATGCCAACCGTATTCCAAGACCAAGAAATGCTTTTATTTTGTTCAGACAAAAATACCACCAAAGTGTATTGGAAGAAGGGTCTGTTATCAGAACCAATCCGGAAGTTAGTAGAGAATTAGGTAGAAGATGGAGAGCATTGAGTAATGAAGAAAGAGACCACTGGAACCAATTGGCTGAAGAAGAAAAAACCAACCACGCTAAGAAGTATCCAGGTTACAGATACACCCCAAGACGTAATGGTAAGAATAAGAACTGTGACTATTGTAAGCAAAAGTCATTGAGGCAACAACAAATCCAAAACCACAGCCAACAGTTATTACAAATGCAACAAGATCAATACACTAACTTCTTAATCCAACAAAACCATCAACTGATGAGTTCAGTTCCACAACCACAAGCCCAACAACTGTACCAATATCAACATCACCAACAACACCAACAGTACCAACAATTCCCCCAATTACAATCCAACACACCTCAACATCAAAACATGAACTTGCAACAGCCAATTTCCATACCTGCATCCAATAACATGCAATTTTTCATCCCATCCAACCCATTAAACCCATTACAAACCAACTACCAGTTCCAATACAATAACGACCAGGACAAATTGAGCCCTTTGAGCCAAGTACCGGTTGACCAACAGCATCATTATCAAGGACAACAACCACAACAGCCACAACAAGCTCAACCTCATTACGTAGGTTACGATCACCAGAGGTTCAATAGTTTACCAAATCCTGTTAGTTACGGATTTGATGGTGGCTACAGTAGTTAGTGTATATTATAATGAATTATGTTTTGATGTATCAGTTTATTCGTAGCTTAGTTATGTCTGACTTTAGTTATCTCTAAGTTTAGTGACGTCTTTAGTTATCTCTACGTTAGCGGCGTAAACTTCGTCAAATTAAAGTTTTAGGGTCTATCTTGGTTCGCATAATGCGACAAAATAATAAGGCCCCATTCCCTAAGTGTGTCGAATTTTCTGTGTTCCTAGGCTTGGATTAAGGAGGAGGAAGTGGCGAGCGCACGCTTTCTGGTCCTAGCAATCAGAGGTACATTCCCGTAGATGAAGGTAGCAGGCGATGATTCCCTAGCCACTATACAGGCACTAATTCAAGTGATGCATATGGAACAAATTAGTAAAATTAACCACTGCCGGGTCCTTTCCTTTAATCCCTCGTCCTATCATCCTATCGCCCTATCGTCATAGGTTCGGCAACCCTGAGGTCATTCCACTAAAGTTAAAGATGGCAGAATTATTCCTATTACGGAAGATTCCTATTGAGGTTGCTAAAATTTATTTTCACTATCGGTTACATTATTTTTCTTGAATGTGAAAATCAATAATTACGATATGGGATTATTTCAACAAGGAGAATTCTCGGGTAATGTTGACAGTTTAATTTGAAAATGTTCAAAATTTTACAATCCAGGTGGAGGAGATGAAGGTGGAGGGCCTAAGTTGTGTAGGCGATTTCTTTTTGCTTATGAAATTTGCGGTTGCTATTTGAAAGTTTTTGACATTAGTACCTACGTTTATGGCAAACGGTAGCTAGTGCTATCGTGGTCTAAGGTTCCATGGGGGTGGTTCAAACTCATTTTCAAATATGGGAAAAAAGAAAGTAACTCAAGCTAAATTCCATTTTAGGGAATGGATGTTCTTGATTTAGACTAGTGCTTAGGAGTTAAATGGTTACGATACAATTGAGGGAAATGCACGATCGAATCAAATTCAAATGTCGCAATTATCATTTTTTTTTTCTTTTTAATTTTTTTTTAATTTTATTTTTTTTAATATTAACTTTTTTAGTTATTGTGTTATTGATGTGCCGAGGGACTTCTTAATGTGGCACATTTATTCTATTATCTCACCTCTAACTACTACAAGAATAAACGAATGCGCTAAGAGTGCTTTTCATTGACGGAGAATGCAATACACATTGTATGTGGACATGAAATCTCTTTGTCAGCACCCCTTTTTTCGTTATCGGGAAATTAGGTGTAAATCATCTTGGTATCGTTATAGTCATGGTTTTTCATGTTAGTATGTACCTGCTTGATATTGTTACTGCGAGTGAAATTGTAGCCAACCTTATCTTGTTGTCGGGAACGCCGCCATCTTCGAAAAAAGCAAAGTGAAGAAAATGTCAGTTCATTCCCGATCCTGCATAGTTTTTGGTATGTCAAGGTGGGATTTATCATTTATGGCATGGTTATGGCCATCATTGATTATTGATTGGCTATGATTAAGGAGTAGTTGCACTATAACTTTAGGTTTATAATACATCCTTCACACTGTAACTTTAAGTACTGTGGCCATTTTATGTTGAAAACTGTGAATATCTGCGTTGGTTGTAGACCCAAAAGTGTGTGAGTGAAAGAGGGTGAGAGGTGACAATTCCAGGGACTCTATGCATACTCATAGTCGCCTAATTCACACTAACACCGAACCCTACGCAATAAAAGTGGAGAGTGATAGCCTGGAATTATCAGAGACGAAAATCACAAATATGGGTCAACCAAAAGCATGGGCCAACCACACATATGGGGGAACGTTACTGAACTCTGGTATGAATCGGATGTTCCTTTTATGCTGCAATATTGCAACTACTCTATTTAGAAGTTGAGGCGAGTTTGTGCTTAAATTGGTTATAGTAACCGCAGGAGTCAAGTCGACTGATTAACCAGTTGATTCCGGACTCGAGTGTTGGGCTGATCTTAGTTGTGGATTTCTCTACTACAAGTTTCTCTGTCCTATGACAGTCACCCAAGCTTTCCTTTTTGTGTACCAGAAAGCTCTCATATTTGTGTACCAGAAGCTTTAAGACTACACGCACATTGAATTAAGGTTTGCCGTAAACTATAAAAAGTGACCAAACCATCCAATTCCCTCCTTTTTAATCAACCTCTTCCCCTAAACGTTCCCCTAAACGAAACCAAACTAAACCGAACCATGAACAAATTATTCGTCTGTGAAGACAGTAACATCCAAAACCAATTAGAGAAATGGATCGATAAAGCACCTGGCTACTCATACCTCAATGTTGACTTTAAAGACTTCAACGCCACACATGTAACGATGACCCATTATACAAGGCACGGTGACACTGACGAACTTATTAGTGAAGGGCCATCTTGTGAGATTAGCTTAGAACAGAGAGAGAAGATCATTGAGTTTTTTATGAAACAAGGAGATGTCAGTGATTCAGAGAGTGACTCCGAGTCTAATGATTCCGAGTCAAATGATTCTGAGTCAAAAGAGAAAGAATCACAAATTGATTCATTAGGTTTAGGATTGTCTTGGAAGCATATCCAACAGTTTTTTATTGATCTTCTTTAGACTATACAACCGTGTATAGTTGTAACGAATATAGTAATGAATGATTTTGCTGATTTTGACTCACTTTACCAAAACTATACGTTTCTCCGAACAATAACCACCGTACATTAACCATACAGCCCTATACTTCCTAATGCCGAACACCTACCTTACACTACCCATACCAAACCTCCGTAACTAGTGGCATTAACGAAAAATGCCCTATGCCCTATGCCCTTAATTAAAATGCCTTAGGCATAATTAGAGCTATTGCGTAACTCGCTAAACAGTCCGCCATTCAGGAACTGCCGTGAACCATTAATGCAACGCACAAGCAACGCACAAGCAAAGGCACAATAGCCGCCATATTCCGTTATCCACATACCCAATTCGCCAATGAATCGCTTATCAATTAATGCTAGGCACCGACTACCCTATCACTGACACAAAGACAAACCCAAACCCAACCTGACACAAACACAACGCAAATACAACGCAAATCCATCGCAACCACCGTCATTATCGCTACAAAATCTACCAATAGAATCACCACACATTGCCACGACATTCAGGTTCCAAACCACGTCGACCGATTAGATAACCATTACGATAACGTGATTGTTGACGACTCTATCTAACCATTACATCAATGCCTCCGGCCATGCCTCAGTTCCTGGCCTTGGATTCTTAATGCTGGAGTGCCTATAAAATGTCTCTGTTTTAAGTTTGCGCTTTTCACTGATAACACTATCAAGTCGTCGTCTGGTCCATGAAATTCAAAGGTTTGCAACTGCAACTGCAAATGCAAGTGCCACTGCAAAATGTCATTTACCCATCGGATAAACCTTAAACCTGAAACTCTAACCCTTATTTCATTATTTCGGGTATTGTAACTTTAATTTATCGTAATTGAGCGTAAAAGTGCTTAAATGATGTATAGAATAACCGGATCTTATAGTTTTAAGGTTTTTGAGTGATTTTGCACCCTTTAACCCCGATCCTTGCTTGGAGTCGAGGTACGATTGTGTAATTGGGTAATTGGATAATTGGGGAATTGGGCCATGGGGTAGGAATGTCCTATGGGGAAAATTATGCCCTTAGGAGATTTTATGTTTTTGTATTTTCGTATTTTCATGGACTGTGGTTTACTCCTATATTTTTCTTCTTTATTTTATTCATTTGTACCTTATTTTGTTAGTTACTTCACAGTAGGCTTACCTAACAGCAGGATCAACACACAGTGGGCTTAACTCATAGAAGGCTTAACTTTAACTAAAAATTAAAGGTTTACGTTAAACTTTAAACTTTGAGGTCAGTAAATAGTACGATAAGCTACGATGAAAATTACGATTTGACCACGGTTAACAAAAAACTTAGCAAAGAGATACAATATTGACTTCCTGAATATCCAGGCCCATATATTACCAAATAAATACCCACATTTTACTTCACCTTCTTTCAACTTCATTTCCTTGATCTTCATCAATTCCTTTCAACTCCTTAATCTTTTGTCAAATATCATTAACTAAATATCTTCACCAAAACTATCTAATGTTATAACTTCACCAGGCTTGAATGGTGGTAATCCTAAATATGGACACCCATCACATCTAAATGCGTCTCCTAAAGAACATGAATTACATCCTCCAGTTTTTCCCTTGATTGTGAAATCAATTTCTGACATATCTGACTCAGTGAATTGCACTTTTGTTTTTAATCTTGCTTCAATTTTAGCAGCTTCATCACTGGCCAGTTTAGCCAAATTGGCCAATAATTTGTTTTGCAAAGTTTGTTGGTTTAACAATTCCTGTTCTTCTTGTTCCTTTAAACCACAGGTGCAATCTTTACAAGCCTTACGTCTTTTCTTACCTGAAGTATCACATTTCTTAGGTTTGATCAAGTTGTAATTGATGGAAGTTTCAAGTAACTCATCTTCATCGATTTCCGAATCAGTTACGTCATCTTCATCATCACTGAAGTAAGTCAACTTTGTTTTTTCCAACTTACGTTTGTTGTTAGCTTCGTCCTTCTCTTCATCGCTATTATTAGCGGAAGTATCAGTTAAACCGGCTGGACTTCCTTCAGACTTCTCCACTCTCTTGAATGGATTATCTTTCTTAAGAGGATTTTCTCTTTTGAATCCTAATTTGCTCAATGCTGGCTTATTCAAGCTTACGCTTGAATTACCAGAATCGGTCTTCTTCCTTAACAAGGTTACTTGTTGAACTTTTTCGGGTTTAACCCATTTTCCGTCCTTCACCAAGAACCCATTCATCAATACGTCCACATCCTGGTTGGTTGGTAAGTCACCTTCAACCTTACCACCTTCATTAAGCAATTGACTGAATTGCTCTAATACTACCGAAGGAATATAACGATCATTTTCCCCATCGTTTGGATTCAAGTAGTATATCACGTCAAACTTGTCCTGTGGTATGTTACCCATCAATCTGTTTATTATGAGCTGGGTGATTTCATACCCTTGACTTTGTAATGAATCTTTAGTGTTGATGACTAGCAGTTCATCCGTGACAACTGTTGGGTGTAATAAATATAGAAGTTTCATATTATTCTCGCGTTGTTTCCCTATATGACTACTTCTTGTGACTCGCTTTGTGGTAGGTCTTCTGTTTGTGTTTAAATACCGCCTGTTTGTGTCCACTAAGGCAAAATCAATAAATATATAGATAGGAAATCTTTACTGAATTTGTCATCTTAAATTTTTTTCGCACCACTTTAGTAACGACGTGCCCTCACCATTACACTTTTCTTAGTAATTCTTCGGTCTCCTGTATCGGACTCGCATTTTATTTGGTTGCAAATTATTTGACAGTGCTACCATTGGCTGGAGGTTATACCCCATGAAAAGTTTTAGTAATGGGCCATATGCTCGGGGTTTAATTGGCTCGGGAATTTGAGGGTTCATTGCTTATCTTTAGGGTTCTAAGATTAGCCTGTACACACTTTCTATTTTCTCTATTCTACTCTCTTTCGGAGACACTAAAAACACTACAAGATGATCGTACAAAGATGGTCGTACAAGATGATCGTATAATACACTACTATACAACGGTTTAAAACCAGCTTAAACTTTTCATAATCAACTATAATTAAGATTCATCATCTGTCATATCTTCCTCTATATCCGTTTCATCGTTGGCATTGATTAGTCCACTTATTGGTGGTAAACTCTGCAGATTGGAATATTTGTGTTGGATCTTGCTGGGGGATAGTTGTGGCAATACCACCGAGTTAGATCTCGAGTGTATAGGACTGACACCGTTGGAATGTTTGGCGTCAGGTGATAATGGGGTATTATTTAAACTGTTGGTTCGAGAATGATCGAACTTGATAGATTGAGGTGATGATAATGACATCAAAGAATAAACTGCGTCTTGTTCAGTGTTTTTACCA
Organism: Yamadazyma gorgasii; assembly: GCA_003708985.3. Lineage (NCBI taxonomy): Eukaryota > Fungi > Ascomycota > Pichiomycetes > Serinales > Debaryomycetaceae > Yamadazyma > Yamadazyma gorgasii. Next base: position 1,270,937 of record PPPC03000003.1, on the reverse strand, counting down.
TGATGATTGGCTTCGTTTTTCACGGTTATAGGAGGCAATTGGAACTTCTTGGAATCCATAGATAACGGTCTTGAAGGACTTTTAATGGGTTTAATAGGCTGGCCATGGGGACTTGCCTTTTGACGGTTTAAAGTCGCCATTAACGCATTGTGGGCACTATCTTCCTTTGGACTGGGGATATTGATTTCTTTTGGTTGTTCTTTGAAGACAGGCGACTTATCTAATTCTATGCTCTTATTTAAAATCGACTTTATTACTGGAACATCGTTGTTGGTCATATTTTGTAAATTCAAATTTGCTCTTTGAATGCTTTCGTCTTTAGACAAATCCTTTTCGATTGGTCTAGGAATTTCAGACTTGGATTTCTTAGTTGGCGAAACATTATCGAAATTTAATTGTGTGAATTCAAATTTGTGCTTCTTATAATCTCCCTTATTCAACTTCTCAATGGCATTACTCAACTTTCCTTTCAATTGTAACGTTATGGTGTTCAAGTCTTCTCTTTCCTTTTCCTTCTCTTTCTCCTTGTCTTCGTCGAACAATTTCTTACCAGGCGAAAAGAACTTAGGAGTTCTAGGGAACTTATACTTTCCATCATCTTCTTCTTCATCACTTTCATTTTGAAGTTTTGGCGTCTTTAACAAATTGGAATAAGGGCTGCTCACATTGTGACTGCTGATATCACCAAGATTCCTACTGTTTCGTTTTAATGATGGCGTGAATGGCAAATTTGGGTCTGCATTTGGGTCAGGAGTTGACAAGAATGTCGATAACCGTTTCTTACTTGGCGGGGTTTTAGGTATAATGTCATCGTCTTTATTAGTCCTTGGAGGAGCAAATGTCGTACCTCCCAATTTGGGTGAGGATATAGGTGTCTTACTCATGTTATAACTTGTCTGTCTATATGGAGCAACTGTTTTATATGGGTGGTCGTTAACGTTTCAGGTTCAGGTTCAGGTATGTGTCTATTTCAGAAATATTTTTGGCAAACTATTTTTAGGAACACCGAGATGCAAATACTGTCAACTTCGTATAGTGTCTATATCACTTGTGCAACGTCGTTAAACTAATCAAGGCCACAAAAAGAGAACCACAAATGTAAAACGGTATAGGTCCTTACGTTAATGACTTTTCCTTTCGCACTTACACAATTTTGGGATTATCTGACAATCCACGACGGTCCGCGAAATTTCAGTAAGGATCAAAAGTAAACAAGACAAAGTCTTAGACATCGTTACCCTACATACACACTAACCATCTGGGAACATAGTTGCAGCATCAACCACACTCAGGCAACCACAAACCACAAACACAGCGACACAAACGCACACAGATCTACACAAACGTACACAAACGGTTAGACGGCATTTGTATTAGGGATGAGTGGAATCCCTTCATCAGTAAGAAGGCAAAATGGGTTGTACAGTAACAAACGGTTAAGTACCATAAGTGCATCCAGACAATCGATATTGGGGAAGTCTGATAGAAGATCGATATTATCTACCCCGTTGAATAGGAGGCAGCCTCAATATAGTTCGTATGGATCCCAATCCCAAATAGGATCACAATTAAGTAGTCAGTTTACACAGACACCTAAGACTCCAAATCAAAACACGTCCACGATCTCCATTGATAATCGACCATTAAGAGACAAGAACTACCAGCAATTAATAACTAAAGAGATTTATGATTTCTTGGTGGTGAACAAGTACGAATTAGAAACAAACCAGCCATTGACGGGAAGAACCTTGAAGCTGCCAACGCAAAAGGATTTTTTATCGATATTCCAATTTTTGTACAAGAAGATTGACCCATTTTACAATTTCCAGAGGAATATAGAGAGCGAGGTGTTTATAATATTAAAGAATTTGAACTACCCGTACTTGGATACCATTGCCAGGTCTCAAATCAATGCGGTTGGAGGAGCATATTGGCCCAATTTCTTGGGGATATTGTATTGGTTGGTGAAATTGAATTTACAATTAGATGATATCAATAATGTGAAGTTGGAAGATAGCTTAGACGACGAATTGGATAGGATTTTTGTGAATTACATGAGGAAATCTTACGTGGCATTTATAAATGGAGATGATGACAACAGTGACAAATTCTATAAAGAGTTGGAAGATGAATTTAACAATTTCAATACAGGTTTGGCTGATGTCATAACAGAAAAGACTGAATTGAAGAATAGTTTAACCACCGAGTTACGTGAGCTACAAACCAAATACGATACAATCAGAAACATTCAAAAGAAATCGGAAGCTTTGGAGAATGACTTAATAAGTTTTAAAGTTTATATCGACACCATGGAAGAGCGTAAGGTCAAATGGAATGAAAACTTAGAGAAAATTGCCAAAGATATTGAGAAGTACGACGAGGAATTGAGTAAATTAAATCAAGAGAGAAGTGAATTAGAGTTAAGGTTAACCAACAAAGGATACAATATCACTATAATTAACAATTTGAACAACGAACGAGACTCGTTATCGAGGTTGATTGACCAAACCAACAATAAGATCGAAGAAGTTAAATCGCAATTGAACGACAGAACCATTGAATTAACCAAGCATTACGAAAGTTTAGATAATTTCCTAAAACAATACAATACCCTCATATATAGGATCCAATTAGAAGGAGATTTTGAAATCAAATTGAATGCCAACTTATCAAATTTGGATCACGGGTTCAAGCCCAATGAAATTTTAAGCAAGACTCTTAAAAACGAAAAAATCGAATTGCTTAATCATCGTAACAACATCAACAACACCATAAATTCCATTAAAGACCAATTGATAAAATTGACTGAAAAGAATGATGCCATTAATGAAACCATCATAGACCAGAAAGAAACCATAGAGTCGCTCGAAACTCAGATTTTGAACAACAAGTCGATTTATGACGAAATCTACGAAAATATGATCAATGAACAGACCACATATTCGATGCAAATTGAAAAACTCGACCGTGAATTAAGGTCAATTAAAATCAATACCAACCAGGAATTCATAGAGATTGAGAATAAGTTTCAAAACACTGAAATCAAGTTGAAAAACGCCGACCACGAGATCCTAAGAAGAAAGACTGTGTTACATGACAATATTCAACGGATTTTAGAGTTCACTATAGCATTCAAGGTCGACATTCAACAGAATTTAGAAGACCTTGAGGGGTTTGTGGTAGGAGAATATGAAAAGTTACTCATATGATGTATCTATGTATATTATGTAAAATAATGAATCTATTTACAGGTGTCTGTACACTTCCTCGCTAATACTCATTTCTTAACCACATCTTCACTCTCTTCAACTGTTCTTCTTGTGGCCTGGTCAAAACCTTTTCAACTACTCCCTTTGGCTTATAATCCTTGGTCAAGGCTATAACGAACAAAGCACTGACATTGAACTTCTTGCAGAGCTTTGAAATCGTCCAGGTGTCTGGATCGCTTACTCTTAAATTTATGATCTCTTTAGCAGTGGTTTCGTTGACGTCATATTTCTTGGTGGTTCCATGTATTATAGGCATATCGGCGATTTCCTCGTCAGTATATGTCTTGTGTATTGGTAGGTTTCTTCTTGGATCATTTGGTGGTAAGAATGGTCTGGGAGTTTGTTTTATGCCTGGTGAGCTTGCTGGGGGGTTAAACACAATTCCTGGAGTAGGAACAGGTTTGAAATTATATGCTGAGTTGAACTTATTTTTAGGTTTGGCTTGGTATGGTATATCTGATACTTTACGTATAGATATTCTAGTGGGTTGGTATAGTCTGTTCATGATAAAATTTTTCACTTGTCTTGTGCGAACTTTTTGTGTGAGGTGAGGGAGGAATAGGGAGAGATGGCGAGAGAGTCAGGGCGACGGTTAGGGAGAAAATTAGGGAGAGGGTGGAAGTAGATTATTTTCATTCAGATGAGCATTTGTTGGTGATTGTTTTCATATTCTAATGAATTAAACTAGAAGTTTATGTAGCAGTATAACATAAAAGGGGAATTGCATGAAGATAAATCCGTCAATTTGATTACTTAAGTCCTGGGTATTGAATACCCGTGAAATGACTTTGTGTCTGTGTCTGTGTACACCCCACAATTGCCAATTGTTACTCTTTGGTTTTATTACGTAAATATCTAAATCATGTACCACAAACGAGAATTTGAAAAGAATTTGAAAAGAATTTGCCGATGGCTTATATTCAGGACGGTATCTTCGTTATCTTCGTTATCTTTACCTTACATACCGTAGTAATACTTCGTATAAGGATTTATCTGAATTATCTACTAAGGGACAAGGCATTTACAACACACTTCCTAAGAAACTTACCACTGCGTAAAAAACTAAGGCTTATGATACTTACGAAGACCCAAGAAACTTCCCAGACACCTCCCAAGATTTCCTACTTTACTGCACATATTTCAGAGATGAGGCCATTAAAAATCTTAAACTCATCACAAACCTAAAATAACACCACTATATCAAACCCTAAAACAGTAAACTAATTAATTATCTAATCAAAAGGCTCATACCAACATAAGCCTTCAATTGTTCGTTTCGAAGTTCATTCTCTACATTTTGAGGATCTCTCCTACATATACTCTAATCGAAAACAGCAATTAATTAACTTAAATGGGAAGAGATTTGCGGAGGATTATTCTCGTCTAATCTTAAACCTAAGGCTACACAGTTTTCTCAATTACACAATTTTCACAATTACCCCTAAATAAAAAAATTATGTACTTCGTTAAAGTACATACCGTCTAAAATTTCTTTGACCGTTGCGTATATGTTACCAAGAAGGTTACATTCCCACCGAATTAAACCTATAGAGGAAAGGCATAATGAAAAATAATTTACCAATTAGTCGAAAATTGACACTAATGCGGCACTGCTCAACGGTAATTGGTCGAGACAGTGTTGGAAATTTCCGGTACATGATAATTCCGGCACACTCGTAATAGCCGTTTAAATGTGGCCCAAAGTAGAATTAATGCATATGCCGTTAAAGAGATTAGACCAGAAAATCGGTCTAGACCCGCCTGGACTGTTTCTAGACTTAGGGGTTGTAACTGCTTAGTTCTTTGGTTTTTATTAGCACCATTAAGTTCTCACTCGATATTATGGGTTGAGCGAGCAATAGTAAATCCAGGGCCAACTCTCATGTTTATTGCTCACAAGACTAGTGACGGTCCACGAATCTCAACAATGTGACACCACAGAACGGTCAAAAACATATGCTAAAAGAAATAAAAAAAAATTTTATAGACGAAGAAAAATATTTTCTCAAACAATAAAATTTTCTAAATAATGTTAAACTATTTCGTGTCCGCATTCCCAAAGCGGAAGGAGGATTAACCGATTGAGAATTATACGTAAATAAATATTTTGATTTTGTATTAATGCGGAAACGTTTTTAACCGTTTTATAAACACCATCTGTGGGTGTCATGCATTATGAATTAAACTATTGTAATACCGACCAATAGAATTCCATAACTTCCAAAATAACAATGCGATCTACAGCTAGAACTTAACAATTGTACATTTAACCATTTTTATTTATTTTCTTTTTGCACTCAGTGGGTGGTCAATTCCTTGTCATCAAATAAAACCATCAACAAATCCTTCATTTCAATTTCCTTTCTTTTATTTTGTTTACTAAAAAAACTTATAGTCTTTTAATCTCACCTTTAGTCTTTCCTTTGATACATTCGTTTTATATTTGAAGTTCCACCTTCCATATATTAAGAGACTCCCTTAGTTATTACAAAAAAAAAATGTTAGTTAAATCCTTAGCTCCTTTGTTATTTTTAGCTTTAGGTAAAGCCGAATCTGATACCACTGTTGAAACCACCGTTACTGTCACAGTCACTGTTTTAACTCCAGAAGAATCTTCTTCATTAAGTGCTGCTGCTGCCGCATCTTCAGCTTCTGAAGCTAGTGCTGCTTCAGCTGCTGCTTATGCTGCTTACGAAGCCAGTCTTGCTTCTGAAGCTTCAGCTGCTTCTGCCGCCAGTGCCGCTAGTGCTGCATCAGCCGCTTCCATTGCAAGTGTTGAAGCTGCCGAATCTGCTGCTTACTATGCTTCGTTATCATCAGTATCTGCTGCTTCAGCTTCAGCCGCTGCTTTAGCCGCTTTAACTTCATCGTCAGTTGCTCCTTCCCCAACCTTAAATGGTTTCAAAGGAGTTATTGCTGTAGCCTCCGGTTTCAATTCATCCTCCTCATCATCATCCACTTACCACAATTCAACTACTTTCCACAACTCCTCGAGTTTAATCACCTCCACAAAAGAACACACAAGCACAAGCGTTGAAGCTGTATCAACTGCTGGTGACGACGATGACGATGAATCTTCATCATCATCTTCAGGTAATGCTGGTAACGTAAACAACGTTGCTATTGGTGTACTTGGATTCGCCGCTATAGCTTTATTATAATTTGAGTAATAAACTTTTAACGATGATGATAAATGTTAAACAAGATTCTTAAGAGACCATAATACCAATACTTTTGTTTTTTTATGTTGTTTGTTTTCTAACTGTATCTATTTTATTTTCTGTACTTAATGTGTTATTATATTGATTTCGATTGGTTAGGTCGTTATTGTCTTGTGTGTACTAATAAATATTACCGTAGAATTCTTGCTTATTATTTTTTGTTTGTAACTGCGCTAGGTCACTTAGTTTGTAAAAGAGTGAAGAAATTCTATATTACATCAATTAACTTATATAAGTTGAACGTACGAAGTTTTGAGCCATTCTGAGCCTTACTAGTCTAAGCCTTACTATTTTGAGCCTAGCCTTCGCTAAAGCCTAAAGCCTCTTACCATTAATGTCCCGCAAATAATTCTCCCTCTCCAACACATAATATTCCATTTCACTTAACCCCTGGGGAATCTTAGGGGGCACATGAGGCTTATTTTCAAACCCCAAATTCTCATCATTTATCCTATCAAAGACAGAGGGACTGAACTTATTGTCCCATTTCCCATTCCCCAAGTATCCCGTCTCCTTCGTACGGTAATCCATTTTCCTCGTGTCCTTCTCCTGTCTGCTTTTTCTGAAATGTTCGTTGGGCGTAGGAGCATAATATTTTGGATCTATTTCGTTAACATCCACAGGTTCTGGTGGACGTGGCAATGACGAATAAGACAAAGATTTGACTTGTTTGTCCATGAAATAAACCTGGGTAGGTAATCCGTCATTATCGTCGTCTAAGCCAATAGTGTCAGCGGAAAAAGGCACGGCTGTGGTGTGTTTCGGAGTAGGAGAAGTTTGTGGTTTTTGCTGAAATTCAGGAGGTGGTTTTCTTAATGGGCTCTTCATCGATTTACTAGGAGTAACAGGTCCCTTAGAAGGTGTGGGTGGTGCTCCAGCAGAACCTCCAAAGGATGTCACTGAATGAGCTGGTGGACTAGGTGGAATTTCATCGTCAGATTCATTATCATAAACCCCAGGTCTAGGACTTCTATTATTATGAATATCTCTTGCCAATTCATCCAAATTATCAAAATCGTCAGTGTTTATAGGTGCTATGTTATTCAATCTTTCAGCTTGGGTTTTAGCTTCTTGATTCCATAAATGAGTGATAGGTTCCTTAGTTTGAAACCTCTTGGTGAGCTTGTTAAACTTAGCATAATATCTCTGTTTCAAGTTCTTGGGGTCTTCTTCAACTGGTTCAACACTTGAACTTGAACTTCCTAAACTGCCAATTCCGTCTGATTCACTGGAAAAACTGCTGAAGAATTTATTCTTTGGCTTGTAATCTCCGTTAACAAAAATATCATCAATGGCACTGGGTTGACGACTTTTCGATGGATGTTGAGGTGGAGGAGCAGGTAAGTTCTTGCTGATACTTTCAATTTGCTCATAGTCCATAGTTTCATACAATTTAGGTGGTAAAACAGGTGCACTGGGGTAAAATGTCATTTCTAAATAAATCATTCCTGCTCTTCTTCCATTCAATGATAAATCATACCATTTGTCATAGATATACTTACCATCCCTTTGGTTATCGTCTCCAAAGATAACACTGCAATCGATTTCACATGTCCCTATAGGCGTAGGATCGTTCTTTGTCTCATCCAACACATCTAACCTTATCACAGGCTTACGATCCCTTGTCAATTGGAACCTTATTTCATGAGTCCAATCTGGGGTCTGGCCGGCTCTGAAGTGGGATGGAGTCTTTTTGGCAGTTGTTCCTAATCTCAAAGTAACGTATGGCGATTGCTTATCCAACTTACGTCTGTTAGGTAAGTGTTTAGCTCTACAAACTATCACTACTAAGGTTCCATCAGCAGACTGCGGTTGTTGGTAACTGTTAGTGCTGGCAGAACTGGTGCTTGAATTCATGGACGTAGTTGCCGAACTAGTACTTTGATTCATATTAATATTTTGGTGTGCTTCTGTTTGTGACCTCCTGTTTGTGTACGCTAAATGTGTTTGTGCACTCTACTTAATGCTTAATTTGTATTCTATCCCAGAATGAATGATTGATGAGCCTTTATTTACAAATGCCCCCAAAACAGAAAATTAATTAAACCCCATGAGACATTACCGATTTTGGGACATTGTCGCACACATCTCAAAAATTTTCAACCTCACTCTCAGACCTGTACATACTAGGACTCATACAAAGAGTCTAAAACCACAAAAAGACCACACAAAAAGGAATGGCATACCGTAAAAACCCAAGGACCATACTACCATTTGGACTAGATTATAGTGATGTCCTCTCGACAAATCATGAAATAGAAAAACCCAAATTGATTCTACCCATAAATGCACCATTAAGTGCCAAAGAAGAGAATGAAGCCAAACAGTCCATAAACTTTACCAACATAACCCTAGACGGACCATTTTTCACGGGTTCGTCAATAAATGTCAACTCAAAGAACCTAGAGACATTGTCAGATGGTATAGAGAGACATAGTGACAAGTATAAGAAGGTTAAGAAGATAGGTACAACCATTGATGAGCATCCATATAATCTACAATTCTTCCCCAACGAGTTGTATTCGGTCATGGGGGTTACTAATAAGAAGAGGAAGAAGCTAGGGTTATCCTCGTATAACTCCAACGGAGGAATCAAGCATTTTGAAACTAAAGAAGAAGATGAAGACTCTAAACTAAGACTTGAGAAGTTGAGAGATTTAGCAGAAGATTTGGATTCAAAGGAAGAGGAAGTGCACGAAGATGATGAAGATGTTGAGGATGATGTTGAAGATGAATTTGAAGATGACGAGGATGATGATTATAATGCTGAGAAGTATTTTGATGATGGTAACGATGATTATGGAGATAATGATGAGGAAGGAGAAGCTGAGTTCTAGGAGAGTTAAGAGAATAGGAGAGATATTTAGCATATTTATATTAATAGTATAATAGTACCGTACACCCATGGTCTTTTTCCTCTCTCAGAAGTGTATTTAACGTTGTATTTGTGATCATTTTGTGGTCTCTTTCTGTGTCATTCATGATCATTTTGTGTAATCTCTTCTTGAACCAAACCGTCTAGTTTCTCTAGTCCCCTGGGGAGACATTAATGCCTATAATTATGCGTATATTACAGAATACTAAATGCAAAAGAAATTAAACAATTTCTACCTTCTACTTTCAACCATCTTCCCAATTTGTGTTCCTTACTAACTAAAGCAAAAACATGAATCTTCCCATCGACTTCCACACTTTCAATAGAAACCACACATCCCTTAACAGGCAAGGAGCCAATTAAGCTGAAACTACGGAACCCTTCCTTATCGATTTTCCATAACTTCAATTCTCCAGAGTAAGATCCAGTGATGAAGATATCCGTGAATGGTATAGCATGAACGGAAAGTATCCAATAAGGTTGGGGCGTAGGGATTTGAACAGGTTTGCCTGAAATGTCAGCACTTGCATTTGTGGCAGCAAGTTCAGGTTCTAATCCATGGCCAAGTCTTTCAACATATAATGGTTTCTTTTTAGCCAAAGACCACAAGCTTATATTACCGTTGTCCGAACCAGTTATGAAATGAGATTCGTCTACCATAGAAACACAGTCTAACGACCCTTCATGGTAGGATTCTGATTTCTTATCACCCCCTCTGAAGGTAAGTCTGGACTCATCAGCGATTTTCCAAAACAACGCCGTCTTATCTCTAGATCCTACACTAACACAGGTTTCTCTTGATAATGCAGAGATATCGACAATGTTATCCTGATGGCCGTACAAGATTTCCAACTGACTGAATTGGTTGATTGAAAACGTACGGACCTTTAAGTCAGCACATGCGGCATATAATTGGTCGGTGTTCCTTCTAAACACTATGGAATTGACAGCAGCCCTTGGTTCTAATACTTTAAGACACGTTAAGTTCTCATTAGACCATATGATCAATCTGGCATCGCTTCCACCAGTTACAACATACTTTCCATCAGGTGACACTGCTATACAATTTATGGCATCCCAATGATGGTTCTTCTGTGGATTTGAATGAATGTTTGAGTATTTGTATCCTCCTCTTGTGTGTTTTACTCTTAGTGGTTTCTTTTTCAGGATGTCCCATTTGATAATCTCTATGTCTTTAGATACGGTGTATAAATATGGATAATGTACAGCTAACCCCGTTAAGTTCTTGCACCCTATTCTTGTGGTTATTAAGTCTAAATCTTCGAATTGTGACATCAAGGAATTACTGTAGAACTTATATATGTGACCCTTGGTTTCTGTTACGTCTCTTTGTAACCTTCTGCTTATAATATCATCATCTAAATCTTTGGCATCGAAATCATCCTGGACTTCCAGTGACTTTAAGTTCTCGAGGTACTGTTTTGCCAACCTTCTTCTTTTGTCAGCAGCACTTTCGTTTTGGAATTCTTCGTCACTGTCCTGTTCTATTTCTTCTTCTGGTTCATCAAACTCATCGCCAGTCTCACTACTTATTTCCTCATCTTGGTCAATTCTGGGGGTATTTGAACCGTTTGAATTAGGTCTGCTAGGTTTTGACGAGGGTCTTGTGATGTTTCTTGTGGTGCTTGATAGTTTGTTACGTTTCCTTTTTTTGGAAGGATCTGAAAGAAATGGATCACTCATGGTAAATTTTTCAAGATGCGATGCGCTGCTAACTGCTAACTTGAGCGATAGTTAGCGAAACTGAGTATAGCGAGCAGAGGTAGTGGGAATATAGCACAAAATGGTGCTAAGTTTAGAGAAATTCGTCAGAAAACGGACCTAGTCATTAATGAGGTGTTAGTTTAACATCGACCTAACTTACTACCAATTTTGTGCTCTGAATCTTCAAATTTCACATTAACCCCACCATAGTCTTACTAATAACTCCATGCCTAATGTCCATTCTCTAATCTCTAATATAAAACCTCTAATGTCCAATCTACTACGTTCAAGTTCATCATCCACGTCTATAATATATTAAATAAACACCTAATCCTCTAAAAGATCATCAATATCATGATCCTCAGCAGCATCATAAGCACTTTGGTCTCTCTGTCTTATTTGATTGATTTGTTCTTCAATTATAGCTTCTTGCAATTTGACACTTTTTCTGGTCTTTTTCCCCCATCCAAAAGTTTCTGCTTCCTCTGTTAACTTTTCAATCTTTTCTTGTCCTTCTTTAGCCTCCTTCTCGGCCTTCAATACTTTTTCTTTCTCATCTCTCTCGATCTCTTTTTTGATATGGTAGTTCTTGGCCCATCCTTGGTAAAGACTACGTACGATGATGTATCCACAGATGATGACCACTAAACGGAAATATTTCATGAACTTGTCCTTTTCCACATACTGGAAGATGAAATCAGAGATTTTCTCGTCTCCAAATTGGTCCATGTCAGTTTTGTTGGTTGTTTTGGTTGTTTTGAGATGGTTTTGTGAGAGCCGAATTTGCCACAGCGAGATGCGAGTTTCTATATATTTAGGCGACAATAAACTAAAGCTCATCATCAAATGGATCGATTTCAGGATAATCCCCCACCTCTACCTTCTTGGGTCTAACAAAACTTCCGTGGTTATTTCTACACTCAAAATATTTCCTTCCATCAATCAGCCCATTGTTCTTCCCAACCGGTTCGTCGAATTCAATACCCACCCAGTTACTTTCTCCTTGGTCCAATTCCTGGATCTTGCCTATGTACCTAATCGTTCCTCTTCTTTCTCCCTGAATGTTGATGATTCTGCACCTATCACCAATATGCATGGTTTCTATTACGTCATCATCTAACTGAGCTTTTTTCTGTTTTTCCAGCATATACTTAGGATCAAATCTCCCTAACTGGTTCTGTTGTTTCCACTTCAACACCGTGTTTTGCCTTTCACTATAAGCTTCTTCAGACATGTCGTAGGTCTCGTGGTTTTCGTTGTCAACAAGTTGTTTGAGTTCTGAATCGGGATTTGCATCTTCGACATGTAATCTGGAAAACGGACTGATGTTTAGTGACACTACCGTATTAATCTCGTCTGCTTGTTTGTTGTAAGCACCACTGTCTATGATTTTAGTATACTGGTTTGAATTGGGAATATTGTAAAGCAACACGGTCTGAAACTGGGGAGGAATTCCAGTTATAAGCTCAAGTTTGGTCTTGAGGTATGCCAACGTCCATTGGGGGGAAATTTTTCGTTCTGACGATGTTATATCTGACGTTACGTATACTGTGATATCACTCATTTTCGCAGATTTTTCAACGATGGAGGTATGTAGAACTTATGATGCGTTAATAGTGTTTCTTATTTTGATTATTAAGTATTTAAGGTGAATGTTGGGCCATATAGAGCCTATGATTGGATGTTATTATCCTATTGAAGAGTTAGGTGCTTCTTTGGAGCTTTTCTCCGTGGTGAGGGATTATACGTTCATCCTGTAATTTATCAATACTCAAAATAAATCACATAATACCTATTGCTAGAACCCTACTAACATCAGAAACAAAAGAAAGACGTCAAGAAAGACAACAAAGATAAAAAGAAAACCTTACCTAAACCGGAAGGTCCAAAAAGAGAGGCTATTTTAGACCTTAACAAATATTATGACCAAAAGATTATAGTTCAATTTATTGGAGGAAGACAAATCATTGGAGTTTTGAAAGGGTTTGATCAATTAATGAACTTAGTTTTAGAAGATGTTGATGAAAATTTAAGAGGTATGTGTTTTTACTTATTTTAAATATCACTTTACGAATACTAACAAATAGATCCTGAAGACGATAATATTTTAACAAAGGACACTAGAAAATTAGGAAAAGTTGTTGTAAGGGGGCCAAGTTTATTGACTATTTCACCATTGAATGGTAGTGAAGTTATTTCCAATCCTTTCAAGCCTGTTGAAGCTTAAGTGATAGGAGTATGTATTGGGGGTAGTACAAATAATAGTACTGGTAGTAGTTCTTTGGTGATGATTAGTTAGTCGTGTTCGTTTTTTAGTAGCACTTTAACAGTACATTAAATTCCAGATTCACACTACTACAATTACATAATCCTAACAGTAAATATATGTAAATTAGTTTGCATTCTCTGACTCATTATCCGCACCCTTTATATAATCCCATTGTTTGACAGTATACCATCAAATTTACTAAATCACTCATTATATCCAATCAATAATGAAACTGTGGGTATTAAATTTAATCTCCTTGTTAGTAGTTGTAGAATCTATCATAATTTCAAAGGAAACAACCCAGTTAAATGTACTGTTTTATGTTCCAGAAGAATTCGAGGATTTAGAATATTTCCAGTCCACATACTTAGCTAGCATAAACATCACCGAGTTTGCAGAGTGTGTTGAGTTGCCTGTCGAATTAGTGAGGTTGTCATCCTACCCCGACAATTTACCTTTAATCCAGCCAAGAGGTAATATTCCGTTTGATGACATCTTGTGGTTTAAGTGCTTAGGGAAACAACAAATAGCTCAATTACTTACTGTTGGAGATGGGACACTCCTTGATGAAGACGAGGTCGTTCTAGAATCAGAGCCATATGTGTTTACTGCCCAGATTGACCATTTTCGAGACCCCAACCCAGGAGTTTTAGATCCTAGCTGTAATTGTGGAGGTCTTTGGGAGCAGTCTGAGCCTATAGGGCAGCCTGGTAGATGATAAGCTTGAAAATTGAAATTGATAAGGAGAGGTTAATAAAGATTGCAAGATTTGAGGGCAATTCTAACTATAGCAGATACCAAGTACTCCTCCATAAGCATGGTATGACTTTAAATAACTAAATCCCAAATCCGGGTAATCTTCCGTGTTGATTTGTGCGGAAATGGACTGCCCTCATCTCGCCTTATCAAATGTCTAAATCTAATGTTATTGTTCTTCCCCAAACCAACCAATTAATTGGGTTGTACTCGATCATTAGGGACATAAACACAAAAAGAGGCGATTTTGTGTTCTATTCTGACAGAATCATCAGACTTTTGGTAGAAGAAGGCTTAAACCAATTGCCAGTAGAAAAAGCTACCATCGAATGTCATGGAGATTACCTGTACCAAGGAGCCAAATTTTTAGGGAAAATCTGTGGTGTATCTATTGTTAGAGCTGGTGAATCAATGGAAATGGGATTGAGAGATTGTTGTAGGTCGGTTAGAATCGGTAAGATTTTAATCCAAAGAGACGAAGAAACGGCTTTACCCAAATTGTTCTATGAGAAATTGCCAGAAGATATCCACGATAGATATGTATTTTTGTTGGACCCAATGTTGGCTACCGGTGGTAGTGCTATGATGGCTGTAGAAGTTTTATTGAAAAGAGGTGTCAAAGCTGATAGAATTTTCTTTTTGAATTTAATAGCAGCTCCAGAAGGAATCAAGGCTTTCCAAGATAAATTTCCTGACGTTAAAATCATTACTGGTGCTATTGATGAGAAATTAGATGAGACTAAATATATTGTACCAGGTTTAGGAGATTTCGGTGATCGTTATTATGGTATTTAGTACACTCTTTATAATATAAATAATTACATGCACTTCCTATGAACTATATTTGGATCTTCCTGATACTCTTCTGATGTAACCCACATCTTTTTGAATGTGCTTAGACCTCCTAAAATTGACCCTCCTATCCATGTAGAAAACTTACGTTCTGGTGGTGCAAAGATTTTTATCTTCATTTTTGTTTGGTATCCTTGATCATTGGACCATATGGATTTGGATGTAGGGTTTTGTAATTCTTTTAAGTCCCCTAAAAGTCTATCACCAAAGTTCCTTAACATGGTGTTACCTCCAGAAAGGATTATACTACTGTACAATTGCGGCCGTAAGTCCAAATCAGTCTTGGATATGGCTAAATTAGTCAATTGTGATATTCCCGGACTTTCATCACCTATTAGTTCAGGATTAAACAAAATTTCCGATGATCTAAATCTTTCAGCTCCTAGTTGAAGAACGTGTCCATCAGGTAATTTATAATTGGATATCAAGTCCGATGTTTGTTGCATGTTGGCAGTCGAAGTTAAATAACTCGTATAAGCTGCGTTATTGTATAGTTTTTCATCTTTTGTAGGGTCCTTTGATATAAAACAACACTTCTCTTTAATGTCTCGTACCACCTCAAACTCAGAGCTACTACTAAAGTGAAGTCCCGACATTCGTCTGATATGATAGATCAATTGATGTGTTATGTCTCTACCCGCTATGTCCATCCTTTTTATCGACGTAGGTAACGCAAACCCTTCATATGCCGGCACTATATGCGTAACCCCGTCAC
Source organism: Yamadazyma gorgasii (assembly GCA_003708985.3). NCBI lineage: Eukaryota > Fungi > Ascomycota > Pichiomycetes > Serinales > Debaryomycetaceae > Yamadazyma > Yamadazyma gorgasii. The sequence continues at coordinate 1,255,255 of PPPC03000003.1, read as the reverse complement.
CACTGTCTATCACCACTCCTGTAGTTCTCCCAGAAGCATACAACGATAAGGTGGCTTGTAACGATACATACACACAGGGCACGTTGAATACTTCAAAAAGCACCTGACACATTTTATCTCGATTGGATTTGGGGTTTAATGGTGCTTCTGTGACTAATAATGGATGTTCTTCTGGTGATGCTTTCAACTCCTGACTGTAGAGATGATTCCATAATAATTCCATATCATTCCAATTGTTAACAATTCCATGTTCAATGGGATACGACAACTTTAATAACCCTCGATACTCTTGTGCGGTGTTCCCTACAAACGTATCGTCTCGTATTGAATCGTCTCTGCCAATATTCAATGATCCTGCCATAATCTTCTGATACTTTGGTTTACCTATTATCGTTGATGAGTACACCTTTGGCTTGTCTTCACCAGCAAACCCAGCCTTAATGTTTCCCGATCCATTATCTATCACCACCGGTTGGTTGTAGAGGGTTTCCGCCATTTTCTATGCACTTTCCCTATGGCTTGGGTGTTGTGTAATTGATCTGTATCAAATTCGCAACGCGACTGTTTACATTATGATTCCACTTAACGGTCTTAGTAACAGCCAAAAGGCTCAATTAAGAAACGCCTTCACCTTGATAGATGGCGAGTCCAAGGATTCCATCATTACAAAGGATGATCTTGTCAAGTTATATAAAACTTTGGGCATGAAACCACCAAGCGATAAGGAACTTACGGACATGGTAACTGTTGATGGAAACGAAGAGGGATTGAATTTTGCTCAATTTCTGAACATAATGGCTCAACAATTAGTCCAATTAGATGATAGAGAAACCATATATAATGCCTTAAAAGTGTTCTCCCAGGGACTGGATGTAAAAGACTTAATAATCGATATTGACGACTTAAAAGAAGCTTGTTGTTCGGTGCAGTTAGGAGAAATTGGGTCTGGGGATCACAGAATGTCCAGGTCTACATTTGACGGGTTAGTCAAGGGATTTGTTAGAGAACAAAGCGATGGAAAGAAGTTATTTTTAGCATCTAACTGGTTGGATGCGTATATAGATTAGATCTATAGGTCCAATATACAGTTAAAAGAATGGTTCTATCTTTGGAGAATTGTTCTTATACTAATAGACTCCCGTTACAAAACTAGAAGAGCCGGCAGAAACCAGCAGAGAATAAGAACTGTAGAGATTAGTAATAATAGAGAACAACATCAAATAGTTAAAAACCTTCGTTTCTAAACATTCAATCTATCTTACATTCCTAATCATCAATTATTAACTCATCACATCCCCAATCTTCAAAGGATCCATCTGGTAAATATCTTCTAATAACAAGAGGAATCTTTCTTTGCGATAACTCTTTCATAGCAATTTGTAAAGGATCAGTTTCTCCTTCAATATCAACCAATACTGGGGCATTTAACGAGATTTGTAAAGCTCTTGTACCCAAAACTCTTGCTCTTTCATATTTTGTCATGTATGGTGTGGTTGTTCTTTTTTCTTTGGGGATTGCTAACTCAGCTGTGGTCTTTTGTCTTGGTTTAGCATCATCAGGTCCTAATCCACCGTTTATAATGGTTCTTCCATCCTCGGCCTTTATGTCAGCATCTCCGTTGTTATCTTCAGGTTCATCAAATTCATTTTCGGAGAAATGGTCTGGTTGGTCGAAGTCATCGAAGTTTTCAGGAGCTTCATTATAAGCATTGTCTTCTATGTCTGACATGTTGATGATGAAAATTTTTCGCGGTGAGATTTTGCAACCGTCTAGTAGGTGGTGGAGGTAGGTAGAGGTAGAGGTAGGGAGGGAGTTGAAGAAGAAGCATTGGGATTACTTAGGTTTATATCATAGATAGGAAAATAGGAACATTATTATATAGGAAAATAGGTATATAGGTATATAGGAATGAAAGTAAAAAGCAATACAGAGTAATTAGTGCAAGAGAATAGAGTCTCAATAAAGATATACATGCATTTATAATTCATCAGCAAATGGTAAAACATCAATGTCACCAACAGCTACATAATTAAATCCAGATAATTTTCCAGCTTTAGCAGATGATGAATCGATAGAATATTCCAAAGGAACTTCAAAAGATGATTGTAAAGCAGTAGCTAATTTTGCAGTTTTAACGGAATTGGATAAGTCAGTAGCAGAAACGGAATCAGCAACTGATTTAGCTTTTTTGATGGATTCAGCAACGGCAGTAGCGTCTCCAGTAGCACTGATAACAAACAAACCGGCGTCTTTGTATTTGAGGACTTCGGAAGTAGCACCAACTTTAGCTAAAGAAGAGTCCAAAGTTGGGACAATGGAGGAACCAATAGCAGTTGATAATATATCGAATTTGGCAAAGTCAGCAGGTTTGATTGGAATACCAATGGTGGCAATAGATGGACCACTAGTTCTAATTCTAGCTTCTTTACCTTGGTAGCTTTGAACTGAAGGTGGTTTGACTGACGAAGATTTTGGTAAGGATTGTAATCCTAATTCATCTATAAAGGTTTTTAAGTCAGCTTCGACAATACCTGACCCGTAGAAATCGATGTTGTCTAAAGTATAGACAGAACCAGCAAATTCTTTGATTTCATTTGCAGTGATTGGTAATTGTCCATCGTAGTATAATGGGTTACCGTAACCTTTTTTGAAACTGATTTCGTGTAATTTTTCTAAAGCCTTGAAGGTGTTAGATTGGGTGGCAGTAGCATATTCGTCTAAAGCTGCTGGTAATACAGTTTCAGGTAATTCGTGAGGTCTAAATGAAGTTTTGGAAAGAACATTACCTAAAGCTTCGACAAAGTAAGGCAAGTCTTGTTTTAAGAATTGAGCAGTTAAAATGATTGAATCTCTGGTGACTTTGGAACTGACAATACCTCCTAATAATTCACTTTCTCTGGTGAATCTTAAACCTGATTTAGCTTCAGTATTTAAGAAGTTGTATTTGGATAATAAATGAGAAATCCCGGTTTTACCAGTCTTGGAACCAGCATCCTTAACAACAACGGAAAGGGTTGATAAATTACCTGGAGCTTCTCTAGTGGTGATAGAATATGATCTTGAAGCTACACGAGATAACATTGTTATATAAGTTGAATTTTTCACTGAGAATTTTTATTCGCGTGGTTTTGATTGGCTCTGTGAGTGAGGTGAGAGTGAGAGAGTGAGTGAGGTGGGAGTGAGAGAGTGAGTGAGGGAGCAGTGAGAGAGTAGTGAGACAAAGTTTGAGCATTGACTTTTGCAGCCTAGTGCTGGGTCATTGTATGATTTTAGTAGGTTTAGTATATCAAAGTGACCGATAATCACGTGCATCTAATAAAATGACAATGGCCATCTGTTCTTCCTAAAGCTCAATAATTTTAGTACCACTCTCCTACACTTTTCAGAGAAATAATGTAAACTTTTAACTATATACTCAAATAAACTACCCTTGTGTTAATCTAATATCCTTGTCAACTTCAAAAATATCACAATAATCACTTATTAACTTTCCCCATATAAAATCGATCAATATTAAAATGTGAACGGCTCCCCAGATCAAATTTATACTGTAGAAGAAATTGGAGTTTCCATTACCCAATACAATCCAACAATAATAGAAAATAGGTGATAATAACAGTCCAATTAATAACGTGATTCCCGTAATGTAAATGGTCTTACAATAAGGGAAAATAGTGGCACAGAATATTGGACTTAATGAAATTCCAAACCCTAAATCTCCTATGATTGGGTACGATTTAGTAAAGGATAACCATATGTAACACAAAAAGAATGCTAAAAATCCATCACCAATAGATTTCTTAGGCACTCCATACTCGTAAAACCTTATAGTGATTGGAACTATGAAAATAAACGTGAAAATATTGAACACCCCGATATAGAAAGGAGTGAAGTAATCAAACATTTCTGTGAAGAAGTACCACCATAATCCCACATTTGGTTGAATTTTATCGAATCTAATGATAATACCGTAACATTGGTCTATGAATTCAAGAGAGGCTGTGGATATGACTGAAAATAACATCAATAAACTGCAGGAAGTTACGAACAACGCAGGGCCCTGGAAATAAATTCTGGCTAAACTATCGTGAGGTATGAGTTTAGTAGCTAAGGCAAGGATTGGAATGATAAGGAAAATAGGTGTGTATGACAAATAAGATGCTAAGGATAAACTAATCATTGACCTTGGTAAGTTCTTAGTAATGACGATTTGATAGACACTTTCAATAATGAACAAGTAAGTGAAAACTGTTGTGGAATGAGCCAAGTTAGTTAATAACAATAATGGATTAAACAAGTAAAATGCTATAATTAACTCGTCACTTAATTTGTATAACTTTGATTGTCTTCTATTTGTGTTATACTCGTTATACCAATTGTTAATATCGACAAGTCTGAAACTTATAAATATATCCACTAACGAATAAAACAAATTAACAAATATAGGGAATAAGAATTGAGGCAAACTCTCCTTAAATAAGTAGAAGAATCCAACAAGTAAAGGAGGATGATGGTTTACTCCACCATTGTAAGCGTTTATCCCATTATTCATGTAAAAAAATGCCTCTTGTAAGGAAGTGTATGAATTGATTGGAGTTGACAATTCGATTGAAGATGCTAATTTGAGGGGGATATCAGGAAATATCGAAGGAATGATGAATCTTATAAGAAATCCAATGATTGATATTTTATAGGTTGACAAATTCAGGGACTGTGTCGGTGAACCAGTCGACTTCCCTTTGTGTTCACTCATGGTTAGGTGAGGTACGTGTTTTGAGATTGAGATTTAAGCTGAGACTCGATTCGAGAAACTGCGAAGAACAATGGCTGAAGTATGTATAACATTTGTATTGATAGTCCCTAGGGGCGACTGTGGGTATTTATGGTGCCAATATATAGGTCCATCGCCCTAATATGAAACTCTACTAACATTAGTTATTCTCAATTATGCCTCAGAGGTTTCTTGAGGGCCTTGAAGATAAATCTGTGATAGTTCGATTGAAATGGAACCGTACTGAATATAGAGGAAAATTAGTCAGTGTGGATAGTTATATGAATATTCAACTAGAAAATGCTTATGAGTCCATAAATACTGGAGATTCAAGAACCGAAGAGCAACTAGGTGATATTTTCATAAGGTGTAATAATGTGTTATTTATTAGAGAGGATATTGATCATAAGTTAGAGGCGAATGATATTGTTGAGACTGAGCCTGTTGCTGTTGAAGGTGGAGATGAAGAGTTAGAAACTGTTGAAGTTGATTAGTTTCTACTCTGTGTAGTTTCTAATTCTAAGTTGATTAGTAGTGTAATATATAATAATTTTCGTTTTATAGACAATTCAAATCCGAGTATAGTTAGGGATTAAATAAAGTGATTACAGGCCAATAATATTCAATAGGTATAAGATTACATAACTGATAGTACTACTTTAAAATGGCCTTCACCAGCTCTAGAGTTTCCTCGAATTCTCTCTACTCACAACTCTACTCAACTCCACTCACTAAATCTAAAACCTGCGAACATGGACGAACCAGCACCCTACGGTGGTATCATGGTTAAACACCTTGACGACATAAATGAACAAAAAGAACGATTGAAAGAACAGTCCATCGATGTGGAAGTTAATGGCGAAACTCAGACGTTAAGACCAGAGGCCATCATTTTAAAAGGTGTTGATTCTTTAGCTACTGATAATATCAAAGCTTATATTGATTATTATGTAAATTATAAAGTTGTAGAGGTTGAGGTTCCTAATGAAGAAGGATCAGACGTACAAGTACAAGTCCAAACCAAATATGAACCAGTTGAATTTGACGACCAATTAAAATTCAGAATCGAATGGATTAACGACACTTCTGTTAATATCGTATTCCAAACCCACGAACAAGCCAAAACTGCTTTAGAAAAGATTTCTATTACATCCAAGAATCCTGCCATTACAGAACCACAACAGTTTTTACCGTTTTCGGATCCTAGTAACATTTCAAGTTTGGTGCAAGAGAGAGAAGCTAAACCTTATAATCCTATAATAGAATTTCAAAAGAAGACTTCTTTGGCCAATAGATTAGGTATCCAAACTCCTTCGCAAGAAAGTGAAACTAATATGGACGAAGATGAAACTTCTTTGACTTTATATACGAGAATTTCCTTTCAATCTGATAGAAAAGTCAAAAACGCTTCCACTTATTCTAGATATTATTTATTACATGGAGAACCTGAAAGAAAGCCTAGACCAAAGTTTAAAAGGAGAAGACCAAACAATCGTAGATTTGATCGTGATTACCAGGATAAAGATGATTTGTTTGCTAGTAAATTAAGAGACGACGACGATGATGATTTATTTGCTGATAAGATGAGAAATAGAGACAGGTCGCCGGAGAGAGATAGATCCCCTATGAGAGATTGATTTCTTAGACTTTTGTGGATACTAAAAGAGATAATAAAAGTTAATATGCATTAATTACCCTCTTGACCAAAATCTTCAGTAAACTTAACATGGTTCTCAATATCGGAATTGTTAACTGTAGGTCTATTACTCTTTATAGATTTGATGAAATCTTTTATGGTTAACTCTGGTTCTTTCAATTCGTCCGTTTCAATATCTTGCCAACCCATTTCTTTAGCACCTTGATCACCAGGGGAACAAGGTGTCAATTTCTCCTGGCCATCTTCTAAAACCGGTTTAAAATGAGTGGCTTGCTGGATTTTACGAATTGGCTGCATCAAGGCGTCTCTTACCACCACTGCTATATCATGACCTGAGTATCCTTCAGTCATGGTAGCAAGAGTTCTATAATCTTGTGAAGTACATTCACATGGGACTTCACCAATATTAATTTCAAACATTCGTGTTCTGGCATCTTCATCAGGCAATGGAATATAAATTCTTCTTTCGAATCTTCTTCTGATAGCAGCATCTAATTGCCATGGGATATTAGTAGCTCCTAACACCAATACCCCGCTGGAATCATTCCCCACTCCATTCATTTGTACCAACAATTCGGTCTTAATTCTTCTCGATGCTTCACTTTCTCCTTCACCTCTAGGTCCACACAATGCATCCACTTCATCAATAAAGATAATGGAAGGTTTGCTTTCTCTGGCCATTGTGAACAATTGTTTAACCAATCTTTCTGATTCTCCCATCCATTTACTAACCAAATCGGACGATGATACTGAAAAAAATGTGGAATTGGCTTCTGTAGCAACAGCTTTGGCCAAGTACGATTTACCAGTACCTGGGGGGCCATACAATAAAATCCCCGAAGTTGGTTTACGATTACCTTTGAACAATTGAGGAAACTTCACAGGCAAGATCACCGCTTCCTTCAATGCTTCTTTGGCACTTTCTAACCCTGCTATATCGTTCCAACTAACATTTGGTTTCTCTGATAAAATCGCTCCTGCTAACGCTCCTCTCAATTTCTTAGTATCAGCATCATCATCGCCTCCATTTGAGGTATCGCCTGGTTTGGCACTCTTAGTTGATCCATTGCTTGAATTCTGTTCTGATTTCTGCAGTTGTTTCTCTAAATGATCTTTTAACTGTTCTGCTCTGGTTAAATACTCTGTGAACTTGGATTTGATCAATTCCTTAGATTTTGGGTTTTTTTCATATTTGATGGCCAACATCAAATAATCCAATCCGTTATAGTAAAGTTTATATGCTTCTTCATACCTTGTGGCAGTATCGGCGTCTATTGCTTTTTGTACAAGGTCTATACCTTTGGTTAAGAAGTCACCACTAGACATTATAGGGGCGCACTATGAGGTTAGGTCTGACCAAATCTGACTGCGTAGTTGCCTGCGTACAGGGTTGGCCGAGTGCTAACTGGCACTAACTATCCCAGCAGTGGCCAAACACTGTCAGCACAGGCCAAACACTGGCATTAGATATAACATTATCTGGTCTTATTAACACATACAATACTACCTCACCTAACTAGAGACTAAAGGAAATCGTTCGATATTATATATAAAAATGATACACTCTTAACGGTTAGATTTAGCAACTCTTTCTAATTCATCTTTCTTTTTAATAGCATAAGAAGTGGAAGAACCTTTAGCAGCATTAATTAATTCTTCAGCTAAACATTCAGCAATGGTTTTGATGTTTCTGAAAGCAGCTTCTCTGGAACCAATAGTAAGTAAAGAGATAGCTTGGTTAACTCTTCTTAATGGGGAGACATCAACAGCTTGTCTTCTGACGGTACCAGAAGAACCGATTCTGGTGGAATCTTCTCTTGGACCAGAGTTAACAATAGCATCAACAAGAACTTGTAATGGGTTTTGTTCGGTTAAGACGTAGATGATTTCTAAAGCGTGTTGGATGATTCTAACAGCCTTTAATTTCTTACCGTTATTTCTACCGTTCATCATTAAAGCATCAGTTAATCTTTCGACGATTGGCATTTGAGCTTTCTTAAATCTTTTGTTGGCGTATCTACCGTTTGAGGCTGGTAAAAAGACTGGTTTTAATTGAATGTAGTCAACTAAGGAAACATCTTTGACTTCAACATCTTCGTAACTCCATTTGTTGAATAATTTGATTTCTTGTTGGGCAGCTTGAACTTCAAATGGTAATTTGGTAGCTAATTCAACGACTTTGATTTCTTCTTGAACAACTGGGGTTTCAACTTCAACTTCTGACATATTGTGTTTAATTGAAAATTTTTCAAATCTATAATTTTTTTTCAGTGAGACTGTGAGACTAAGTGAAAAAAAATTTTACTTGGGGCTTTTGCGTGTGCAGGATATTAGATGAGAGTTGATCATGTGCGTAATTCTAGGGTTTATTTGTGACGTTTTTGAAGTTTGTATTAGTTACTACTTACTAAATCCTATTTACTGAAACTAATATCGACCAACGTTGAATTGATGACTAAAACGTAGTTTTGGCCCTCGGATTGAGCAAAAATTGGTTGTCTGACTGAATCAATAGGGTATTGGGCCAAAATGGATCCTTCAGGGAATTGAACCCCATCATCAGTTAATGCTAATGATAATAAAGACAAGAAGGTTAATTTTTTGAAGTACATGTCTAAAGCGATTGTTTGAGTTTTTAAGTTTGTTTGAAAGTACCAGAAGTCCAAGTAGCTCTTGTGGAGGTTATAGTTCCTTTTATTAATTGACCTTGACCCATATTTATAGTAATTTGGTGTGGGTAGTTTTTGCAGCTAAATGTTTCATAATGCCCTTTGAGATCTGTTTTAGGTAATTCTCTTCAAATCATTGATTTCTCCCCATTCAGACGAGGCACTGGTCCCTTCAGAAGACGTTCTGTAAGGAGACAATCGTTAACGAAATATTTCTTAAAATAGATATCCGATTTCCCCGAGTAACAAGGCTGATTATTGACATTTAAGGTTAAGTATAAATGTGTAAAATTCACACAGATCACAAAATCTTTAAAATTGAAAAATATTTCAACTCATTAAACTTCAAATCAGACATTTACAAAACTTTTGTCGGTTATACACAAAGAGAAATCTAATTAATCAGATTATTTCACTCGATATATCAATGCATATCTTACAGCCGAGTATTAAGATCTTTAATTCCCCAAAGAAATTTAAACTTCTAGGCACACGACCATTATAATCTCTACAAAAAATACCTCAGTACACCAATATACCACCATACTTACACCCCCTCTAGTGTACACCCCAACAGGTTACCCCAAATAAACCTTAACAACAAAACCTCTCAATGGATTACTGTCTCCCACGCCGCACACGGGATGTCACTAATTTTTTATTGCGGCAGTGATAGCTAAGAAAGTTATAAATACTAAGTTCGCAGTAACTGCCGACACTAATAAATCGTAGTTAATTATGTCTAACAGTTACGGAGCTCCTACTGGTGCACCACCAGAATGGTCAAATAGTGGTAAAGATACATACAGTGCCCCATCGGGACCTCCACCAAGTCACAATCAAGGTCCAAGTGCAAGCCAGGGCCAAGGTGACAGAGGTTTTGGTGGTGGTTACCAACAAGGATATGGGGGAGGTTACCAACAACAAGGATATGGCGGATACCAACAAGGTTATCCACAACAAGGATATCCTCCACAAGGTGGTTACTATCAACAACAACAGCCAATGTATGTTCAACAACAACGACAATCAGGTAGTAATGATTTTTGTTTAGGACTTTTAGGGGCTTGTTGTATATGTTGTACTTTAGATGCCTTATTCTAATCCAATTGACAACCTGAATGAGAATTGATGTTATGGTATGCATTTTGCATTAGTTATACGAGAACTGTTTCTGTAGTTTAATAAATGAAGTTTTTTTTGTGCTTAAATAGAACAATCCCACTCCTAAAGTACTACCGAAACTAATCATTTGTAAATGTCATACTTTTAAGGTTCTGCTTAAATATTTGATAATCTTAGGGTTATCTGAAGAAGAAGAAGATGACGATAAGGGACATGGTTGATCTAAATATAAATCAGGTTTTTTCTTTTTTTTCTAATTCACTTTTTTTTTGAAGGTGAGAATGTATATTAGTGTTCCAATAGATGTTGTATTGTCAAAAAATTCGTTTTTGAAAATTTTCACAGTTTTCAGCTAAATTTAAAAAACTAGATATTTTGGAAACAAAAAATTGCCTGTGTGGCGTAATGGTTAGCGCATTTGACTTCTAATCAAAAGATTCCGGGTTCGAGTCCCGGCATGGGTTCTTTTTTGTACTACTTTTTTATTTTTGTATATAAAAGACTTGCATGTATATTGGTTTTAACTAAAGAAAGACTATGTAAAAACAAACAATTTTATCTAAACGAATATTCAAAGAATGTGTCAAACTAGTGAAATGAAACTAAGAACTGTAGGACCATAATCCATTGGAAATCCAATCCAATTCAAACTCATTAGAAATGGAACCGAATTGTTTAACCATTGGTAAAACTTTCAATGATTGAGTACCGTGGGACAATAACTCAACTTTATTATCGGAAGTGGAATCCTGTGATTCGACAGTTTCAAAAGTTTTTGGCAAATAGAATAAAAAGTAATCATTCAATACAGGAGCAGGGATTGAACTTGGTAAGTCGTTAACTGCAACATAAATTGAAGATTTGTTCTTAACTGAGGTCTTAGTACCAATGGCAGCAGCAACACTGAATAAAATATCCAAGTCTTGGAAATTGAACCCACCTAATTCATTTATTCCAGTAAATGAAGAACCACGACGTCTACCAGTAGTATGTGGTTGAGAAGCACCACCAGGGTTTGCAACAGTACCGATGAAATCGAATTGTAAATCACCAACTCCGATGATGATTAAATTACCTTTAATATTAGTCCATAGGATGTAGTAGGACTTTTGCTGTAAATCGTTGGTGAAGATAGCCCCTTGGATGTTATTGTATTCGTCAGTTGATTTGTCCAAGTCGAGATGTTTGTCGTATTCATCTTTGATGAAGTTATTGACTGATAACGAATTTGCATCGGGTTTAATTGAAAATTTGGAGATATTTTGAACATGGACTGATGACTTACGTCTTCCACCTCCGACTCCAGCACCAGCACCGGAAACAGGAGCAGAAGTTTCAGAAATTTTCGTCATACTTAACAATTGAGAAACATTAGTTAAGGAAGATGAGGATTTACGGCCACCATTCAACTCCGAGTGAAACACTGACTTGTTCAATTCAGTCAATAAATTCAATTCTTTGTTTTGAAACATGAAAGAAATCAATTCTCTGTCTTGAGGTTTTGTGTAATCCAACAATCTTAGTTTCTTTCCAAGAGCTGATGGGTCATTGTTGTAGCCTTTAGATAACAAGGTTTTTACTAATTCTTCCTGTTGGGGAGTCAAAATTGATGTAGGGATCTTATACATTTCAGTCTCGTAGGATTTGAATCCAAATCTTTCATAGAAGTTGCCAATTGACGAATAAATGACCCAAAAATATAATTTTGAAAGATAATAATTGGCCAATTTAGGATCAACATTTCCGTCAGAATCCTTGACCATTGAACCAAAATTATCGGCTTTTTTGCTGTCACTATTTTTGACCTCGTTAGCAATAATCTCCTTCTCAACGTATTCGATAACCTGGTTAACCAACTTGTTGCCGAGTCCAAGGCTTTGAAATGTTGATGATGTGTACACTTTAGACAATTGCAACACAGTCACATGTTTGACACCAAACAATTCCGGATTGGGTGTTGAAGAGATTCCTGAGCTTTTATCAGCATCTTTGTAAAATCCCTTGTTATAAATCAAGTCAACACAACTGACAACTTTACCTGTCAGTTTCTGTTCATAGTAGTAAATCTCATGCTTGTTTGTATCTTTCTTGATGGCAGCTAACAACAATTCACCCGTTGCTGTTTGTGTCAACTCCGGGTACTCTGATTGACCGAGTCCTAAGACTTCAATGATCTTTTTATCAGTTTCAGCTCTATTGAATTTGAATTGATCACTCATGGTTTATGAGATCTAACTTTGCTAATATGGGGTGCGACTTATGACCAGGTGTCGGGCGACACGGCCAGACACTGAAAATCAGGTACATTGGACACAGACGAGGAAGTGTACTTAAGAAATATAAAATAGAAATACAAGCACAAATGCAAATACTACTCCAAAATACATAAATTGGCAAGGGTCCAGAGTACGCAAAAGACAAAACACAAAAGACACAAAAGGAAATTTACACAAACCTCATACAATTCGTTAATTCGTTTACACATTTCTCTGTATTCTTATTCTATGTCACTACCATCTTCACCACTGAACTTAAATCCTCTGGGCTGAAAATCCCTTTATCAAGTGTAAGTTGATTTCGACTAGGGTTGTTAACCAGATCAATGATAGCTTGTTCCGCCATTCACGCCTCAAAAATCAAGTTGGTTCGTATTGATTTTGTATTCCAGTGCTCAATTTGATTTTCTACTACCACAAGGGCGAGAATTATCATCAAGTTTTATATTACCTTAGCGTAATCTCTTTATTTTGAATACACATTTTTTAAACAATGTAGTGACTTCTCTTATTATAACTCTTACGAATATTAATGATGATTGCTTCAATTTTTCAGTGGCTATTTCTATTGTGTAGTGGGTGAATATTAGATTGGCAAGAGTAACACATCTTGTTAATGTAGGTAGCACCCTACACCACACTCTAACAGTAAAACTACTGTATAGTGGTGTCCTGTATAGTGTACTCTATAGTGTCCTGCCTCGCCATCACTTGACGTTCGCAACCTTTTGCAGCCTAGAAAAATAGCCTATAAGAAAATTTTGCAGCCCGGCATCTGACCGTTTATAGTTTGAACATGCCTGTAACGGGTTGAAATGATATAATTACGTTTAAACTTCCGAAACTTTCGAAATAAAATTATGACTGAACCTGTCAAGTCCCTGTCGTTTAATGGCAGTTCTATTGATTTAGGTAGAGAACTAAGCAGTAACGAATCTTTTAGTAATGAAACTTCTAGTAAATGGCAAAATTTCAAAAATTCATTCAAAAGGCAACACGGAAATAACATCGTAGAACCGACTTTAAGACCTTCACAGTTGAAAATGATAAGTTTGGCTTCTTGTATAGGGTCTGGGTTGTTTATAGGGTTAGGGTCAGCATTAAAGACCGGAGGTGCTGCTGGGATATTAATTGGGTTTGCTCTAGTTTCAGGATACCTTTATTGTGTCATGCAGAGTTTAGCAGAATTAGTAGCAGTCTTACCAATCCAAGGGTCGTTTGCTGCCTATTCCACGAGGTTTATTGATCCTTCATGGGGGTTTGCAGTTGCTTTTAATTATGCATTATTTTGGGTAGTTGTATTACCTTTAGAGCTTGTTGCATCAGCTATGACCATTAAGTTTTGGCCATCGGATATCAATCCGGTTGCTTGGGTTGCCATTTTTTACGTTTTGATTATTTCATTGAATTTATATGGGAACAGAGGGTTTGGTGAAGCTGAGTTCATTTCTGCCATTATCAAAGTTATAGCTATTATAGGGTTCAATATTCTTGCAATTATTATTATAGCTGGTGGTACAGACGCTGGTTATGTAGGAGATAAGTACTGGCATACACCAGGAGCATTTGCCAATGGGGCTAAAGGAACTATAAGCGTTTTAATTACTGCCGTCTATTCTTTAGCAGGAACCGAATTAATTGGACTTACAGCTAGTGAATCAAAAGCAAACCCTCGTATAGAATTGCCTAGAGCTATAAAATTAGTCTTCTATAGGATTTTGGTTTTTTACATGTTAACTATAACTTTGGTAGGGTTTTTGGTTCCTTATAATTCTCCTAATCTTATTGGTTCATCATCATCAGATTCTTCAGCCCTGCCGTTTGTTATTGCTATAAATTCAGCTAGTATTAAAGTTTTACCATCTATATTTAACGTCGTAGTACTAATAGCTTTGTTGGCTATAGGGAACACTGCTGTTTTTGGGTTTTCAAGAGTGATGCTTTCACTTGCTGAACAGAAAGTTGTACCAAGCATTTTTGGCTACGTGGATAGAGCCGGTAGGCCCTTAGTAGGAATCCTTACAGCTGCAACTGTAGCATTGTTATCATTTGTACTGGCATCTCCAAACCAAGACCAAGTTTTTGCATGGCTAATGGCCCTCCTGGGGTTATCAACTGTATTCACTTGGGGAAGTATTTCTTTAGTTCATATGCGGTTCAGATTAGGAATGAAAGCACAAAATAGATCATTAGAAGAATTACCTTATTTGGCAAATACTGGCTTTATTGGGTCAATTATTGGTGTTTTGAGCCTGGTAGTTATTATTTGCTTACAGTTTTGGATATCACTTTACCCAGTTGGGAGTCAACCTGATGCTACTGTTTTCTTCCAAAATTATCTTGGTGCTGTGGTAGTGTTAGTTCTTTTCTTGGGCCATAAACTTTATAGCCGGAAATGGAACACCATTGTTCCTCTAGAAACTATGGACTTAGACACTGGACGTAGAGAGACCGATGTGGAATTGTTGAAGCATACAATTGCTATGGAGACAGAAAGTTATAATCAATTATCATGGCCCAGAAAGGCAATTCGTATATTATTTTAGATTCAGCTTTACCTAATCTATCTAATTTACCTCATTACTAGCTCTTCCCTTTAATATCTTTGAATCAAAACCAATAAAATTTATACCCAAAAATAAATCAGCTAATAATGTACATATACCATTAATTACAAACCCCCAAAACAAAGCTCCAGACCCTGCTAGTTTTCCTGTAAATATCGGACCTATACATCTAGCAAAGGTTTTGACGGTATTTACAGTCCCCATCACTTTTGTTAAATCTTCTTTTCTTACCACAGATGTTAAAAGAACTTGTCTTGGAACAACATCCATAGTGGTGGTGGCATAGTATAGAATTAAAAGTATTGATGCCACTATAAAGTCTTGTGTAAACACTATACTAATAAAGAATATAGCAGAAGGTGCTTGTACCGCTAAAATAGCTTTGACTGGACCTAAAAGCACCGCTAAGTAAGCTGAGGGTATGGAAGTGAAAGTGTTAAAAAGACTGGTAATGAAGAATAGACTTCCAAGAACAGTTGCTGATATGTTGAATACAATCTTAAAGTAATAAACCACCCAGGAGGTTGGCATGAAACCGTACCCGAATGAATCCAAAAAGAAGACAATTAATAATTTCGAAGCAACATTCCATGTAGAGCCCATATTGATGGCATTTGTAGATCGAGTAAGCAATGGAGCACTTTCCTCATCTTGAGTAGACTGTTCGTCTTCTTCATCCTCTCCTGAAAGCTCATCATCGCTAAAGTCTTCAAGATCACCAACTTCACAGTTTTTAGTCAATGAGATCATTATAAAAAACTTAAGAACGCCTACAAACGTATAAAGCACGAAGATGACTCTGTAACAGCTTAATAGATCCCAATGCAATGTTAAACTCAAATAATCCACGACAAACCCACAAATCAACGACCCCAAAGCATTACCAGCAGTTGCAAATAAACCATGGAATGCAAAAACCTGAGGTCTATGTTGATGAGCCGTCAAATGAGCCAAAGAAGCTTCTTCAATGGTTTTGAACGGACCTGTTTCGTCACCACTAGGCGATATAACACCAATGATCGCTGATAAAAGTAACACGAGATACTCAGATCTCCATGCAAACATTCCTCCAGCAATTATCATCATAACAGTGCCTAGAGTAAGTACTCTCCTTCTACCTATTAAATCAGCATTCCAAGATAAGAACCACGAAATCAACACATCACCCACCAATGTTAATGTCATGAACAACCCAATATCAGATTGAGAAATATCCACCGATTCTAGAAACAATACGAGCACTTGGTTAGTCAAACCAAACCCAAACATCCTAAGGAAGACTGACAGCCATAGTAACCACACGTCTAGGGTGGCATTACGAATTGTTGATTTTATCATCGGAAGTAACGGGATTATGTATTATATAACTAAAGGCTTGTGATCATCAATTAAGGACTGGACAATTCTTTTTATAGCCTGTGGACGTAAATGTAGCTGCTTTTGTGTAAGTTCTGCTTAGTCCTGTATGACCTGTAGTTAGTAAGTTCGCGATATCTCATCTCAGTCTCAGTCTCAGTGTAAAGTGAAGACAACAGAAACGGCCTTAAAAGGACATTTGCACACATAGAAAATCGAGCCGTTAGTCCACGAGTACAAACAGAAATAGTTCCACAGACACAAGAACACAAACCCAACATCGAACATGAATAATGAGATAAATCAAAACTCATTACATGACCTAGCTCATATAGCCAATATGACGCAAGAGTTTAATTCGTTGTCAGAGCAAATCAAAGAAGAGGAAAGCTTCAACAACACCAGCTATGATAGTGGATACAATTCAAGCACGAAAACAGGCAAACCTAAAAGAATGGCTTGTGTGGAGTGTAGACAACAAAAAAGTAAATGTGATGCTCATGAGAAGCATCCTAATCCATGTAGTAGATGTGCTAAAAAAGGGTTAAAGTGTGATCTTCGGTCAGATTATAAAAGGACCTATAAAAGGGCAAGGATAGCTCAGATCGAGAAAGAGTTCAGTGATTTAAAGAAAAGTTTGAGTTCTGCTCAAGCTGCTGATTTGATCAATAAGATTCCTTCTTTAGCCAATTTCCAGTTCACTGATAGTGAAAACTCCACTCCACAACCTGAAATGAGTTACCCCAATATTCCCCGTAAGAATTTACAAGGAAATATCCCAAATTTGGAAGGAACGATCGATCACAAATCAAGTGATACTAATCCTTCTTCAATTCCTGATACTCCATCTATTGCCAGAATAGGAATGGATGTACAGACAGAACCTTTAGAGAAAGTTATTATACCCGAAAATGTCCTTATTTGTGAAGAAAAGACTCTTGACACTATAACTTTGCCTTCACCATTAATCAAAACCCTATTCTTAGAATATGTCAATCATTATCATCCCATATTACCAGTTGTAGATGTCATGAAAGGGCCAGAAAAGATTTATAAGTTGTGCCCTGCTCTTTTTTGGGTAATAGCTGTTGTTTCATTGAGAAGAATGAATGATTATAATAACAGAGAGTTATTATTAAGACTTTCGCCTGTGATTAAAGATGTTTTAGCAGAGATAACTATATCTCCTATAACGAGATATAACCCCACAGAAGAGGACGAACCAATTTTAAATGCTTGTTCCGTTTATTCCGTACAAGCATTATTAATTTATACGTATTGGCCTCCAATCACATCGTCGTTAAGTGCTGATACTTCATGGAATACCATTGGTTTAGCGTTATTTCATGCTATAAGAATTGGTCTTAATGTTCCTCCACAACAACCACAACTGGATATAGGTCAAGAACAAACTAAAACTTGGATTTTATGTAATATAGTATCACAAACCATTGCTACTGCTTTTGGGTTTCCAGCATTTGTGCAATTTGATTCGTCCATTTGGTCTTCTTTAAGACAAAGTAATCCTGCAGTTGTCAATGCATCTATACGTTTTATGTTAGAGATTGCTCTGTTTGAAGACCAAACTGCTAAGACGTTAAATTCCAACCCCATGGATCCCTATGGTCTCATTGATCCTACAGAAAGGTTGCCATTATTGAAAGTATTGCTTAGACAATTGGATGAATTAGAGATCAAATTAATGGATGAGTTACCTGCTACAGAAAGTTATAGAAAGTTCCAACTCTTGGTAGCAAGAGTTCATTTATTGACATATTATTTCATGGATTCATCCCGTATAGCGTTTTTCGAGTTACAAAAAGGTTTAGTAAGGTTATACAATTCAGCTATAGCCCTTATAAATTTTGCTAACATTTGCCAAACAAAGGATAAAAACTTTGTAAGGTACTTGCCAAGTGTCTATGTCCTTAGCCTCTGGCAAACTGCTTGTATTATAGCCAAATTAACTAACTCGCCATTGAAAAAGTATATTGATTTAGGCAGTGGAAAACAAAGCTATCAAGCAGCTATAAGTTTAGCAGCCAAGGCTTCCATTTTAAAACACGATATGGCACATAGATCAAGTGGAATTATGAGGAATATGTGGCAAGTATTAAGAACTTTGGATGAAAAGAAACAAAGCAGTTTGACTATTGAAGTCAGAAGTAGAATGTCGGCATCAGTGTTTTTTGATTGTCTTTATGTGTTAAGACAGCAAGTAGGAATGTTGAAATTGAATACCAGAGATGATAATGAAAACGAAGGAAATGGAGAGGTTGTTTCAAATGAAGATGAAGAAGATGAAGAGTATGGATACCAAGAACACGACACAGCAGTGGTATCCGATGATGAAAAGGATACCAGCCAAAAGTCTACACCTAGTAGTAATACTTCAAGTAAGACCAAGAAGGCTAGGTCACTTAGTAGTACGGTTAATGCTGAATCTAAAGCCAGAAAGATCATACGAACAATTCCTTTGGACCCACAGCCAATTTCTGCCAGTAAAAGAAGTTCGATTTTTAAGGTTGTGGAAACTTCTAATGAATCATCACCTAAAATCAAACCAACTGCTACTCAAGAAACTCCAGTGTTCCAATATAACAACTCCCTTAATGGGCAGCAAATGGTCAATTCTCCACCAACTTTATTTACCAATAACTCGAGAATGGCTATAACGGGAAATACTATCAATAGGTCGAATTCCAGTACGAAATTAAACCAGCCTGATGTATTAAACCAATTCACTATTCCGTTAGCTACGCAGTATAAGAAGAAAGACGGCATGTCGTTAGGACAAATGGTTCTTAACGAATCGCCAGGACAAGGGTTAGAGAATTTAGAAATCGATGGTATTGATATTAATAGTGATTTATTATGGAAAGATGTTGATAGTGTGATGAATGATTTTGGGTTCCACGCTCAATAGTAGAAAAATGTACAGATAGTAACTCAAGTATATAACACCAATAAATAGCACCAGACTAAACCTACTTTGCTCAGCTTCATAAACGCTCGCGATTTGTCGTGTGGTCGCAATAAAAATTTTCTCACTAATCCTAGTGAAAAATCACTTACTCACCATGTCTTATGATGATATAGAAAATGCTACCCCCGATATCGTCATCGGAGGGGATATGCAAGAGGATGACTATGAAGTTCAATACGAACACGATATCGGCAGCGAGGCCGAAGAAGTCGAAGAAGTCGAAGAAACAACCAAAGCCAAAAAATCAGTAGCATTCGCAGGATTAGATGAAGAGTTTGATGAAGAACAAGCCAAAAGAGAATTTGAAGAAGGTGGTGGATTACCTGAACAACCAGAGAACCCAGACTTCACACAATTAACTCCTTTATCTGCTGACATTATCAACAGACAAGCCACCATCAACATTGGAACTATTGGTCATGTTGCCCATGGTAAGTCTACTGTAGTCAGAGCCATATCAGGAGTTCAAACCGTCCGTTTCAAAGATGAATTAGAAAGAAACATTACCATTAAGTTGGGTTATGCTAACGCTAAGATTTACAAGTGTGACAATGAAAGTTGTGAAGCCCCAGGGTGTTACAGATCATTCAAAAGTGACAAGGAAATCAGTCCTAAATGTCAGCAACCAGGATGTGAAGGTAGATACAAGTTGGTCAGACACGTATCGTTCGTTGATTGTCCAGGGCATGATATTTTAATGAGTACCATGTTGTCAGGGGCTGCTGTGATGGATGCAGCTTTATTGTTAATTGCTGGTAACGAATCCTGTCCACAACCACAAACCTCAGAGCATTTAGCAGCTATCGAAATCATGAAGTTACAACATGTGGTTATCTTGCAAAACAAAGTCGATTTGATGAGAGAAGAAAGTGCCTTGGAACACGAAAAGTCGATTTTGAAGTTTATTAAAGGTACTATTGCTGACGGAGCCCCAATTGTGCCAATTTCCGCTCAATTGAAATATAATATCGATGCCGTTAACCAGTTCTTAGTGAATTACATTCCTGTTCCAAAAAGAGACTTTTTAGCATCGCCAAGATTGATTGTTATCAGATCATTCGATGTCAATAAACCTGGTGCTGAAATCGAAGATTTGAAGGGAGGTGTTGCAGGAGGTTCGATTTTAACCGGTGTTTTCAAGATCGGTGATGAAATTGAAATCAGACCTGGTATAGTCACAACTGACGATAACAGTAAAATCCAATGTAAACCAATTTTCTCCAAGATTGTCTCGTTATTTGCCGAAAACAACGATTTGAAGTTTGCAGTTCCTGGTGGATTAATTGGGGTTGGTACTAAAGTCGATCCTACCTTATGTAGAGCTGATAGATTAGTGGGACAAGTTGTTGGAGCTAAAGGAGACTTGCCATCGATTTACACCGATATAGAAATCAATTATTTCCTTTTAAGAAGATTGTTAGGAGTCAAGACCGACGGTCAAAAGGGTGCTAAGGTCCGTAAGTTGGAAAGTGGTGAAGTTTTAATGGTTAATATCGGATCTACTGCTACTGGTGCCAGAGTTGTTGCAGTTAAGGCTGATATGGCCAGATTACAATTGACTTCCCCTGCTTGTACAGAAGTTAACGAGAAGATTGCTTTATCTAGACGTATTGAAAAACATTGGCGTTTGATTGGTTGGGCTACTATTAAGAAAGGTACTGCTTTAGAACCAATTTCATAGTGTATTTATAGGAGTGAACATACGACTCAACTAGGCTTTTTACTTTTTGCTGCTTATATTACTACTAGTTACTGCCAGAGTAACTGCTTACATACTCTCTAAATAATTGGGACTCTAAAAACTTGGGAAATGAATCAACTTCCATTAATCTGTAGATGTTGATCATTAACTCGTTGGCCATAGATGCAAAACACATCAATGACTGGTAAGAGTCGAGTGGTTGTTTTGGAGTTGCAAAGATCGAATAATTGTCGTTATCAATGACTTGAGATTCGATATTTTCATCTCCTAATCTTTTGATTGAACTGTCGGTGGTGGGGTTGGATGAATCTGAATGAGTGTCTAATAAGTTTTCTGAAGTGTCAGAGTCTTTATCAGAGTCTTTTTCATCTCCGTTGTTGTGCTCAGACTGATCAAAATCTGGCGTAGGTGGCATTGGTGTCTTCAAATCAACCTTAATCTCCTTGTTATTGATTAAAAGCTCAGAAATCCGGTTTCTTAGATTATAATCAATGTTAAGAATAAACGAAGCATCCACAGATAAGTAGGTGAAGTAAATATGATGAGCTGACGATAAACAATCGTTGATTAAGTCTTCTTTTTGTTTCTCATACATTTTATGATAATCAACTGTATTATCAGATGCTGACTTTGTTTCAATGTATTCCATGAGTTTGGTTAGCATCTTCATCTTCTTACTAAAGAGTTTTAACTCATTGTAGGCATCCATGTTTTCTTCACAGAACTCTTGGACTAAATGCTGCTTGAAGAGATATTGAAGTCCTGGATCGTTCAAGCATTGTTTGAGGTCGATTTCAGTGTCACAACCCTTGATAGGGTTAACTTTTATACCTGATTTAGCCTTTTTTGACCATTTTGAAGGCTTTGCAAAACTATAAAAGTCATCATGACCAGAGTTGAACCCATGGTCTCCAATCGCAGTTAATAACCCTAATTTCACGAATAAATTACCCATCTCTAACGCTGATTTTGCTGACAAAAAGTCAGTACAGTCCATAAGCCATTGGATAACCGCCTTTCCACTAACACAGTACGAATATTTAATACCATGCAAGCATTTATTGTGAAAAACTCTAATTCCACTTGCGCTGCTGTAATATTGAACATGAGCATCAGATTCTGGGTTAGTGAAGTATTTGTGAAACAAGGGACTGACTACTGCCTTAGTCTCGGCCCTATTAATAGCACCAATATCATCACACCCAACGTAAAATAAATTAGTGTCTAATGAAACAAATAACTTTTCAGGTTGGTTTAAAGGTGACCATATATTTGGCTTGGATCCAAGCATCTTGGAGAACAAGATCTTGACCAAACAGTGGGAATAAATGATCTTATCATTGAAATAATTCCGCTCAAACGTAAACAAGTCCATGGTGTTTAATGCACTAGTAAGAACATTAGGTAAGGTCTTAAGCTTAATTCCGTTCTTTTCAATAAAGTTCCTTAACACCGCAATGCCTTTAGGTGTTGGCTGCAATGCCAACTCAGCCTTGACATTTTCTCTTGTTCTATCGCTAGGACAATGTAACAACTTGGCGTTAAAGAATCTTGTTAATAAAGTCGACCCAGTCATATGGTTGACTTTGTAACTTAATGAAATCGTTGAAATCGTAGTTTCAAAGTCATAATACAAATTCTCCAAAACCTTCAATGCAGTTTGTGCCTTGAAACTATAAGGGTAGTATTTCTTCATAGTTAACATACTCTTAGGTGGGTCATCTTCTAAGTCAAGATTTAGAAGCATAAGTGAATACACATCCTTAAGATCGGTTTCTCTGATTTTACCGTTTGGGGCTTTGAAGTTTTTGTGGATGCTTTGACAAACTATTTTGCCCTTATTCGTATATCTCCCTTCTTGACTATGTGCCTCAAAATCGCCTATATCACTAAACGGCTTGTCCAAAAACTCATTCAAACTATCATTGGTCGAATGCAAAGACAAAGCCATATTAATTTCAAATACACACCAACCTCAAAAAGTCCTGGGTGGAAATGTGTTACTTTAAGTCTTTTTAATATTTCACACACACGAAATAAATCCCTAATAGTGAAACACAGAATTGTTTCAGATATGACTAAAATTATGCACCGCGTGTAAATCCAACCTATCATATCGCTCGCTGAAAAAAAGTACCCACATTTGGGTCGCAAATCATGCGTGTGCTTATTTTTTGTTAAGAGCCAGAGCCTGGAAATGATTCTATCGATTTTTGGAACTTAACCCACTTCTACGAACTGCATTATTTTTATAATTATTTTTATGATTATTTTCAGTTTTCGGGTCAGTTCCACGGAAAGTTCGAAGCTTCAAAAGCTTCTAGGGATAGTGAAAATCACGGAATTACAAGGTAAATCCTTTTGCCTTTTGCCCTTCAACTCTTTAGGAAAATCCTTTCGCCCAAACATTAAAGCCTGTTTAACCTAAATCTTTTAAACCTAAATTTATCGGTTAAACTTTCCGGGCCTAAATTAAAGTTTGTGTACTGATATGAGGAGTTGCGGTATTCACGGCTTATGTTCGCTTGGTATCTATTAATAGAGCTTCATTTGACCTTGCTTTTACTTTTCTTTATGCATGTCGTTTTACCTACCAAAATTTTATATTGAAATGATTATACGTTGCCCGTGGCTGCAAAGCCGATCTCCGCAGGTGTAGGACATTATTATTCTAAGAGATCATCTAATTGTCAACTATTTATTGTTCTTAACTGACTCGAGAAACCAAGTCTTATATGGGGGAAAAAGATATAAAGAGAACTGTTCTTGTTGGCAGTGATAGAATTCTAATATCTGATGGGGTTGTTATTCGTGGCTCATCATTCTCGTTAATCGATTATGAATGTCATACATTTGAAGGCTGAAGTTTTGAAGACTGAAGTTTTGAAGCCTGGAGTCTTCCTTCTCCCCATAAGAATTAAATTTGATCTTGTAGATTTTGGCAGACTG
Source organism: Yamadazyma gorgasii (assembly GCA_003708985.3). Classification (NCBI taxonomy): domain Eukaryota; kingdom Fungi; phylum Ascomycota; class Pichiomycetes; order Serinales; family Debaryomycetaceae; genus Yamadazyma; species Yamadazyma gorgasii. The sequence goes on along the minus strand of PPPC03000003.1, from coordinate 1,231,197 downwards.
ACCAGGGCTTTTACGTGTTAGGTGAAGATTCTGATTCTGCGGGAAAGAAAGAGCATCACAAGGTCTGCAGGTTGATGCATTTGAAATAAATTTATATTTAACTATAAACTAAAAACCAAACAAAACCATGGGATGTAAGCCCAGCTATAATCCCAGCAATAAACTCAATAGAACCAAACAAATCATTTAATCCCATACTCTTATGTTTAAATACTTGAGTAAGATATTTAATTTGGAATTGTAATCTCTTTGTAACTCACCGAACCCATAAGCCCTTAAAGCTGTGTCCAACAACTGAGGTTCAATGTGACGTAACTCTTCAAGGGTCTCTGGCATATTTACATTGGTAATTGGTACATATGTAATTAAATCATTTGGTTGAAGGTTCAATGTTGAATTCTCGTGTCTGACACTTGAGAGAACCTGTGCCTCTTGAAAGTGTCCAATTGATCTCCGGACTTCGGTTCTAAGTAAGTCTTGTTGATATGCCAATTCTGCAATCTCCCTTGATAATCTAACCAATGTTAAAGGATATTCTATCTCTTGACGGTTGTTGCTGCTTTCCATATTTCTAAGGGTTAATTTTTCTGCACCACTTGAAAGTGCGGGACAATCTCTTATATAGCTTCTAATTCTTTCGATAAGCACATCGATTGGTGTTCTATTGGAGACAGACAAACCATATTCCTTTGCTAATCTTCTTAATTGCTGAACATTTCTACCAGCAATGGCGACGTTTGGATCAATTGATGGTAAAAGGCCATTTCTCTTGAAAATGGCATCATATCTGTTATTTCTTAAATTGATTCTATTGATCCGGTTGTTATGATAATCCACTAAAGAATTGAAATTAACATTGATTCTTTTAAGTAAATTTTTGACTCTGGATTCATCTAATTCAATTCCAAAAAACTCACAAAGGTTATCAGTCTGTTCTAAAACATTATCCAAAGTTATCTCCCGTTCATAAATCTCATCCCTGTTAATAATGAATAAGGGTTCGTTTACTTTTGTGACCATAAAATTGTCAAACATTTCACTATCACCAATTAAGCTTCCAAGTGCCATTCTATAAACACAAACTCTGAAGTAAGTTACACAAAAAGATTTCGCAACTTCGCGACACTGATGTGAACCTACAATTTTGTTAAAGGCTTCAACGAACTATCATTCAAGTAGGTGCTCAATTCCATTAAATTTATATCTAATTGTACCATCTTGATATCCTCTACCATATAATGTTTATTGGAGTTTGATATGGCTATCCCCCCCTCGGAAGTGTTAGGACTGTAGTCTATCAAAAGACCTAATCTATAGAGAGACATCCAACAATTCTTCATAATTCTCAGGTCCCAGATTTTCATGTTGATTTTCAAATTAGGCAAAATGCTATGATTCAAAATAGACGAGGATTTAACTATGGATTTATTAAGATTGAACAGTTTGATCATAGTCGTATACTCCTGATAAGCTAAGTTGAAATTGACGGAAACCAAATTGGATTTAGCAAGAACTCTGGCCCCAGCTATAACCAAAAGAAGCTCTAAATTTGATAGCGATGTCAATATAGCTTGGGTAGGATTGGTGATCTGATTGGAAGTATATACAGGAACAAGGGAATCATCAATTAAAGGCTGTGCGGGAGTTATTCTCAGTATAGGCAACATCATTGAGTTATTAAATGCTTTAATGTTCCTTATGGAGTTGAAATTACTCACTAAAGTGGTTTTAAAATGGGACAGTTTGAATAGCAATTGTTCAAATTGATCATTCCATACTTTTGCAAATTGTGGGCTTTGTAAATGGTTTTGGTCTTCTTCAGACAATTTCAAATTGGCTATACAATTATGCATAAACTCATCCAATTGTGGAATTTTATTCAAAATTATCAACCTCTGACTAAATCTAGATCTTACACGTTTTTCTAACAATTCCCTGGTAGTAAACTTTGTACTAGTACCTATAAGTAAGATCGGTGTGGACGAGGTTTGGGTCATTTCCAACAAATTATACAACAAAGTCTGTTTGTTACCTAGGGTAAATGTCTCCAAGTTATCAATTATGAAGATAATTGAAATCGTGAGTGATTCATTATTCAAAAATGCAAGGATATTCTTGAATGTCGTACTTAACTTCCTGGTTTCAAGTCTAACTCCCATATCTTGAGATGTTAAATAATCATCCAACTGTGAGGCTATAGACCGTATAGCAGTGGTATCATCATTATGGACGTATGAATTCAATTTTATAGTGAGAAATTGTTGAGGGTACTGTTGTTCAAGTAAAGACAATGCCGTGTTTATCATTAAAGACTTTCCACCACTTTTGGGTCCAATTATCAATGTTGAATTTCCTTCTCTTTGGTCCAAGGTGTTTTCCATTATTCTATAGATTTCATTGAATTGTGAGTGGTGGACTATATGGGTTGAGTTAATGAGTTTCTTTTTGATTGTTTTTTTTATGAATTGTATATCTTCGGGGGATACGTCAGTAGGAAGTTCTTGATCTTGGACCAGTTCTTCTTGGGGTTGTTTTTGAAGTTCCTTTTGAATTGTATCTTTCTGGGTTTCTCTTTCTTGAATCGGCAGGTGCTTTGAAACTTTTGAATCACTAGTACCTTTTTCCACCTCTTCTACCTCTTCTTCGTCGCTTTCACTGTCAGAATCAACGTCTTCTGCATCTCCTCCACTAAACAACTTAAATGTCTTGAAAAACTTCAAATTGCGTTCTCTTCTCTTCGAAGTTTCGAGTTTCCTCACTTTCTGCTTATGTCTTAGTTTCTGAAACACCTTGTCATTCTTTAGATTCTTATTATCTACCGATTTAATTGGCTGGAACTCGGCAGAGAACTCACTCATCGGTCGCGTATATATAAGAACTTGCACTCAGAACATCAATCGCGATACATCTAAAGCAAGGAAGACAAGGGCAAGTGCGCAATATGTTACCACAAACTGCTTACAATTTAATCAAATCAACCAGGTATTTACACCTAGCCACTTCATATCAAGACGTGCCTCATGTGTCGTTGATGAATTTTACATTCTACCAAAATGGCGACAATGATTACATCATTATTACCACTCCCAAAGATACCACTAAATACGAGAACATTACTAAGAACAGTAAAGTGTCGATGCTAATTCATGATTGGGTTACTGATAAGCTGGATACAGTTCAAAATAGCAGTAGTGGCAGACGTAATTCGTTGTTTGAATTGATTACCAATATGAATAAGAATGAGTTAAGAAGTGTGAGTGTAATGCTTAATGGCGAATGTAGCGTGGTTGATGAGAAAGATGAAAACTACCAATTGTATAAGGACTTGCATTTGAATAACGCCAAGTTTGACGACAAGCAAATTGATAATTATATCAAAAAAGATGATAGTGAATTGATTTTGATCAAGATTACTAATTGCAAGGTTACAGATACGAATGATCATATTGAAACATATTAGGTTTAATTAGGCGAGTTCGGGGTTTGGCAATTATTACTTGACACCACTGGGTTTAGGGTCTAGGGATCGAACTTGTAGAGTTCATAGTGTTTGCAGTAGTCGTAAGATATTGATACTAGTATCCCTGTAATACGCATAGAACTAGTGATCAATAAATCTAGCAATTAACCCCACAATATATTTATAGTGAATAAATGCATGTTTATCATCGACAACTTATCAGATCTCCATCAACCATTGACGTAATGGTTCTGTACAGCCCTATAATTTCAAAACGCCTAAGCCTAAGCCTAATTGGGTAAAGCGTAATGAATTATATGGCTACTACGGAATCACAACCGATCAATGTCGTGGTGAGACTTCAGATAACAGGGGGGTATTGTTGGCCATGCCACTATTAAGGTTTTTTTCGTATATCCTAGAACTACACGTCATTATTTATCCAATAACCATTTTGTTCTAAACTTAATGCAGGTAACTTAGATGCATAAACTTGGGGTAAAAATTCAAATAAAAATAGCTCGGGTCTAGACATGAGGATGGTTTCTAAGCACAGCGCCAGTGGTTTTGTCAGCATCGTTATCTTGGCATAACCTCAGAAAAAAGTGGCCAAGCCTCTAAGGTTTACGGATCTAATATCATAACAAGGATTTACGACACTTTGGTAAAGAAAATAATTTGGGGAACATAATGGTGTAGGGAAATTACAAGGCTTAAAATTCCACAAGCCATTTTGTAATGTGAGGCATTTACTTTAGGAAGATAACCATCATGGCGGAGTGGTTTCAACATTGCCCACTAATTCTTTGGGCCACTATCAGGGATGGTTGCTTATTTTTTTGCCATGGTTAGGACTCATGGTTATGATGGATATTGTTATAAACCATAAGAAAAATTGACTCAGCCTTAACAATTAATCCGACACCCCTCTAATGGGACGCCAACCTTGGCAATCGTCGCTTCTCATTGGATGATGAGCCACGATTTTGACACATTTGACACAATCCCGAACTCGAAAGGTTTTTGTTTTTTATTTTTTGATTTATGAAATTCTGGCCTAATGTATAAAAGGGATAGAATTCCGGAGTAGATTTTTGTTGAACATATTAAGCAGTTATTATTGTAAAGTGTTGGGATTTGCTGTCATAGGATTACCATAGACCTTTGTTAAAAGTAGTGTTAAAGTAGTGCCAGAGTCTTGCCATATATTAGTTCCCATAATAGTACGATAATACTTTGATAATAGTACGACAATACAAAGAAAATCGTTCCATAACTGTACCATATTAGTACCATATTAGTGCCATAAGCTCTAAAGTCATCATATCTTCATAGAACCACAGCATAGACTCTTAGTCCATCATTGTCCATAATATCATGAAAATGTATAATAATCAAGATATCAAACCTTTGTTACCATCCTTGAATTATCAAACCCAAAAACAGGCCGGTTATTTACCTTTGCCCTATAATGGACCAGCAATGAGTGGCCAAATGGCACAAATAGGCCAGAGGGTTCAAAATAATTATCCCCAGCAAAACCAACAGAACCAGATCCCACAGCCACCTTTACAAAATTCCATACAGATTAGCCAGGTGCCCAATCCTGCTAACAATCCCCCTAACCAAGTTAACCAGGTGAATCAGGTCAACCAGGTGTACACGAACCAACAAGGAGGTAACCTTCCACCCATACAATTTTACTCCACCAAGGACCATATGGTACCTCATTTTGAGGGCCATGACATAAACTATGCCATGAATATGGTGCCTGGTTTCAACTACAACAATTATTATGTAAGTCAAAGAAACCCTAGCAGCATAGGAAGCAACAGTGACGATGAAAAGTTGACAATCGATTACAGTTCCATCATAAGTTACACAAATTCACCATCGTTGAAACGCAAAAGGAGGCTCAAGTCTTCGACCGGCACCATTCCCCAACAACCAGTGGAGGAATCGCCCAAGTTGCCATGCCAAGTGTGTGGTAAGATCTTTGTCAAGCCATACAATCTCAAATCACACATGAAATCCCATTCCACAGAAAAACCCTTCAAATGTTCGGTGTGTCCAAAGACGTTTGCTAGGAGCCATGATAAGAAGAGACACGAATTATTGCATAATGGAGAGAAGAATTTCAAGTGTGAAGGGGTGTTAAAGGACGGAAAAACCAAATGGGGATGTGGCAAGAAGTTTGCCAGAAGTGATGCATTGTCAAGACATTTCAGGACTGAAACTGGATGGTTATGTATCAAGCCATTAATGGATGAGGCCAAGAATCCTTAGCTAAGAATCCTTAGCCAAAAATCGTTTGATTGTTAAATGATGATGAAGGGTCCTCCTTTTAAAGCAGGTGCATCATGTCATGACCCAAACTGCTCATAACAAAGGTTAATGCTTGAAGTTTAAGTTAATATCGTATAGGGTGTAATATAGGCTAAAAATAGTTTAAAGTTGTAGTAATTATATTTGCTCTTTTTTCCGGAACCTTAATCTGCTTATATAAGGAGGGGTCCTTCTAACCTTATTGACAGGCTAGAGACTACTAGGGTAGAAAACTGGACTGTTGACATGGCCATACATTAGGGTGGCCCTAGGGCTTTAATTTGTAAGTGCCAAAAAATTACGAAAGTGGAGGCTGGGAGGGCTCGGCTTGGCTAAGGCTAGGCTAAGCTAGGCTAGGCTGGGCAAATGTTAGGGGAACGACAACTTCGCAGTTAAGAATCAACCCCACAAAATCACATCACTCAACATTTAGGTCATCCACATAAACATCGTACTAACATAATCTGATCCACAAAAAGCGTACACAAACACAGCAACAACAAAGGATAGTTCAATTAGAAAGTACACAAACACAAAAAGAGTACAAATAGCTATGAACACTTTTCAATACGAGGAAAGTCTCCCTAAATTACCTGTACCAAGTTTGACTTCAACTGTTCAACAATTACTTACAGCCTTAAAACCTTTGATTTCTAGTGATGAATACTCCCAATTGGTCAATGAGTCAACCGAGTTTCTTAATGATGCAAACGTTAAGTTAATACAACAACATTTGGTGGCGATATCTGAAAAACCTGAACACCCATGTTATTTAAATAGTATAAATGATGAAACTAATCCTGGGATATATGGAGAATTAAGAGGTGATATATTACCTAGAAACCCTTATTTGATTCTACAAGAAGATCCTTATTCCAAGTTTATGAATCCTCCCAATCAACAGCAAAGAGCTGCTAGTTTAATTAATTCATCATTGAAATTCATCATTAGTTTAAGGAATGAGACCTTGAACCCTGATGTAACTCCTAAAAACGGTAACCCTTTGACTATGAAGTGTTATAAGAACTTATTTGGGACTACAAGAGTGCCAGATTTAAGAGAAAGTTCTGGTTCGTTCCATCATATCAATATAAAGAAGGCACCAAAGTCAACTAATATCGTGATAATTGCCAATAACCAATTCTACAACCTTGAAGTTTTGAACGAAGATAATGAGATCTATTTCAATGATTACGATTTATCGTTAATTTTGCAAAGTATCTTAGAAGATTCAAAGAAATTCGACAAGATTGAGTCAATCAACAACGCAATTGGGGCCCTTACCACCCAAAGTTACAATTACTGGAGACTAGGAAGATTAGAGCTCATGAAATCAAACCAGTCGAATTTATCGATGATTGATGATTCTCTATTTGTGGTTGTGCTAGACCCTAATAGTCCTAATACTGACCAGGAAAAGACTCAATGCATCAGTCATGGGAGTTCTGAATTGGATCACAACATTCAAATCGGTAGCTGTACCTCAAGATGGTATGATAAACTTCAATTAATCGTCACTGCCAATTCCGTGGCTGGGATTGTATGGGAAAGTACATCAATGGATAGTACGGCAATTTTAAGGTTTATCAGTGATATTTACACAGACTCAATATTAAAATTAGCTAAGAATATCAATGCCATAGAGTATTCATTATTTGGTGATATTAAATTCGTTAGTAACAGAGCTGCTAAGAAACCAACTTACCAAAGGTTAATTATGAATAAAACCCCGGAATTATTGAACTTAATTCATTTATCGGAAACCCGGTTAGCTGATTTAATCAATCAGCATATGTATACTTCTATTAAGTTGAAATTCAATACTGACTTGTTAAGTAAGTTCAAATTGAGCATTGATTCAGTGCTTCAGGTTTGCTTGCAAATAACCAATTATTCATTGTATGGGAAAATTGCCAATACTTTGGAACCAATTACTACCAGGAAGTTCCGTGATGCCAGAACAGAACTCATAGCTATTCAGAACGATGATATATTCAATTTAGTTAAGCTTTACATCACAAATTCCTCAAGAGCAGATAAATGGAAAAGTTTTGAAAACTGTTGCAAACGCCATACAGCTCAATATTTGGCTGCTATGAAGGGACAAGGGTTTGAAAGACATTTGACGTCACTCTTGCATATAGCAAAACATCCCAAGGCTTCCAAATTCCTTAATTCCATCAATACGGAATTAACCCCAATTAAATTTGATGCTTTATCATCGACTTACTTGCCTATTATCTCCAATCCAATTTTAAATAAGATCCTTACACCAGAGTTATTGATTTCCAATTGTGGTAATCCTGCTCTTTATCTTTTTGGAATTCCTCCAGCAACAGACCAAGGGTTTGGAATCGGTTATATTGTCCATAATGACAAGATTTTGTTGACCTTAAGTTCAAAATTCAGACAGAACGAACGTTTTCTTAACACCTTGGTAAAGATTGTCAATGAAGTGAAATTGATGTTAATGTCTGAGAATGATTTCTTGTACAACCTAAACAAAGACAATAGCTATAGGAACATTGAATTACAGAGACTTAGAATCGAGAACGAGTTGAAGAACTTAAATGTCGAGTCTCCTTCAACGAAACATCCTATTGAGTTATCTATTGATTCATTTATTATTCCTTTAGACAGGAGTGGTTTAGATCCTAATAAAGTCACAAATGTGGCCATTTCAGGGACAGGAACTCCAATCGCAGGTGCTTCGGGTGTAAGAACTCCTGCCGTAGGACATGACATAAAGAGTAACGAATCTACACCAATGACAGCATCGTTGACTTCATCTAGTTCCTCCAACAACGAGTTTGATTATTTAGGAGGGTATGGATACTTTGATTTTGGAGAATTGGACTTGCGTAACAGTGACATCAATAACAGTCAGAGTTACTTGAATAGTCCTTCTAACTATGCGTCAAGAAACCATTCGGCTTTGAATTTGCTGGACTTGAAATCTGACGTTAGGACCAAGAATGATTTGAACGAGAAGATTAGAGAGAAGTTGAATAAGAGTTTTGACAGTTTAGAGGGTGAGGTTAAGGCCAAGACTGAGGTTAGACCAAAACATGAGGTTGGAAGAGAGATTAAGCGTTAGAAAATTAAGGTAAGTGTGATTTAATATGAATGAATGCTTTGGTTTTGTGTACCAGTAAATTCTTTGTGTACTCTACGTACTCTCTAGTTTGTGTTTGTGTACTAGTTTTACTCTCCGACCTGTGTTTGTGTACTCTCTGTGTATCTATCACATTAATCTCTTCACTTGAAAAAGAGAAGCGGCGCGCTTTAGTCATCATGAATGGCCTTGCAAAATTAAATAAACGAATAATATCAATTAAGGGCCCCGACACAGCCACCTTTCTCAACGGCCTAGCTACTACCAGGTTCCTTCCTAACATAATCAAAAAGAACCGTCACACTATCAGTGAATCTGACTCCTTACATGAACATTTAGGCAAGATTATTGACCTCAAGCAAAATTGGGGTATAATGCATGAAGATTTGTATGATCCCGATAAAGAGATTCTTATCAGAAGAGATGGAGTGTTTTCGACGTTTTTGAATGGGAAAGGAAGGGTTGTAAGTGATTCTTTCATTTATCCACCTTTCTACAAACCGGATTGTCTCAATACAGAGCCTGAGTATTTTGTGGAAGTCGAAGAGAGTATAGAGAAGCTAATGAATTTCAAATTCAATATGTACAAATTGCAATCCAAGATAAAGTTTGAAACGTCAGAGTTACAGCTGTTTTATTATTATAATGATACCCCGGAGTTTGACGAATTTTTGGACTTTTTACAGGGTGAATACTTTCATACTTACGATCCACAGAGTGCGTTGAAGAAGGCTGAAAAGTTTATAGGTGATGATATAGTGGTGAATTCTAAGTTTTCAAGAAACTTAATCGGAATTGGCATTGATAATAGAATTCCTAACTTTGGTCTTAAGTTTATAACTGACACCAATATTACCCCAGAGTTTTTTAGTGATTCTTTTAAAGCCCAATTTGAGGTTAAACAAACAGATGAAGACACAATAACCAGAAGAAGGTTCTTAAACGGACTCTATGAGTCGAATGATTCGCCTCCCAATTACCAACTTCTCCCATTTGACATGAATCTTGACTATATCAACGGATTATCGCTCGACAAAGGATGTTATGCCGGACAAGAGTTGACAAGCAGAACCTATAATTCTGGAGCTATACGAAAGAGAATATTTCCCGTGCAATTCTTTGAGCTAACCAATGAGAATTTAGAAATTATTGACCAGCAGGAAGAGATTGTATTGAATCTAGAGGACCCTGTGATTGATATTTTGTCAAAGATTAATTGTAGCAGCATTGATAAGTTAGAGGTAAGCTCATTAGAACCAGAACCGGCTCAAGAACCGGCACACACCCTGGAATCAGAAACTTTCAGCCCTTTTGGAAAGCCTTTAAAAAGACGTAAACAGAATGTAGGTAAAATTCTTTCAATTAAAGACAATCTAGGGTTTATGTTGGTGAATTTGAAGGATGCTGAAAAGAAATATTTCAAATTCGAATTACCGGATTTAGATACAAAGTATATAGGAATTAAGGTAGTAACCCCAGAATGGTGGCCCCACGATTAGGTTATGGCCTAAATGAGGATGCTGAGAGATCCAAGTTAAGGAGGTTTGATCCAGAGCAACAGTCAAATTAGAAATATCAACTTGTACAAAGAAAAAAAGAGAGCATAAACTAAATATTAGCATATAGTACATATTTACATCTCACTGACCCTTTAAATCATTAATCTCATTCAACAAATCCCTTATGTATTTTGCAGCCAATTCAACCGTAGTAGCCTTGGAAGGAATTGTAACTTGGTCATGGTAATTTTGAGGAATTAATGATCCTAAGGTATGGACTGCTAAATTCATTCTATTTCTTCTACCTTGTTCAGCCAATTTGTGACTAGCCTTTTTGGTAGCGGGCTTTTCCTTTGACTTCGAAGCTGCCAAATTAGGAGAATTATCCGAAGATCTGGAGATGGACGAAGTTCTGGACTTTAAGGTTGGACTCATATCGGTTCCACCAATGCCATTAATGTGAGAATTCGACTCATGTTTTGCTAATTTACCCATGGTGAAACTCATCAATTGCGGCGACGTATTGGTGCTGTTATTAGGGTCAAGTTTCTTAGACTGTGGTGGAAGCATTGGTGTTGAGGAGTTGGAATTCGAGTCCGAATTTGAGTTGGAGTTGGAATAATTGCCGTGGTTGTTGATTGATGACTCTGGGAGCTTTTCAAAGTTGGTGATATTGGTCATAGAACCTGGTGATTTCTTGTTGGACGCTAAAATCGGTGTACCATGAGGAGTCCTTCTTTTGTAGCTCGTTGGTTTATTTTCGTCAACTGGTGCAAATGTTGAGGACGAGGTTCTTCTTTTTCCATTGCTGAACCCGTTGGTGTCTTGAGCTGATAAAGCTGGAGATGTCAATGGTTCGAACGTTGTTTGTATAGGATTGGAGTATTTCTTATCCAATGGAGTGTTGGATGGAGACACAAGAGGTGTGAAAACCGCATCAGGTCTAATGTGCTGCTGATTTGGGTTTATTTCAAACAATTCCTTGCTCTTGTTCCTTTGTGATTTGTGGTAGTAATGTTGATTATTGAACGACTTATCGTTCTGACTTGGAAGAATTGGCGAGTTGACTACACCGTTGTTTAACCGGGATTTATTAGGTAAAATCAATGGAGTGTTCTCAATGATCTCAGTAGGTGGAAACGCCGTTGAGTTATTGTGGACATTGTGTTCACCAATCGCTTCATTGGCAACATCATTTCTACCACCCCTAATAGGATGTTCCCTTTGTTGCTGTTGATGTTTACTGTAGGCCAAATTAGGCTCTAAGTCAGATATGTCAAAATTGTAATCAAGGTTGAAGTTTTGCTGTGAATTGTCGTAAATGTTCAGATCTATTTGGTTCATTAAGTCATGGTCAGTAAACTTATCGTCAGCCATTTCATTTAAATCATAGTAGGGAGTTGAATCAGATTTGTTTGGGGGACTAAACCATTCATTTTGTTCCATTTTCATATGATGTTCTATTGTGTGTATATTTTATGTGTACCGAAGCTTTTCGTGATTAAATTTGTGTCTATTATTAAACTTGTGTTTGTATAACTGTTATAATTGCTATTTCGTATGCCTTTACTCTTTGTTGGTGTTGTTATGTTCTTATGTAGGCTTGTACGTTGTATCCTGTCCCTGAAAATTTTCTGCCAATTTTCTCAACTTTTTGACTGCACTTTGTGGTACAAGATCGTAACCCACAACTGTAACCAAAACTGTAAATGCAACCTAAAACTGGCAAACCTAAAGTTATAATTAACCTATCAACGTGTAATTTCAAGTATCTAATACAGGAATCAAGTGCTGAACGGATTGGTTAAATTTGAGCGAGGTTTAGCGAGTTTATTGCCTTATATCTTTGATCCTAGGCAACCAGAGTCTTAGCGGAATATTGTTACGGAAATTACAATTACTGTCACTGCTATCAGCTTATCTTTTGTTGTTTTCGATACAAGTTCTAGAGGGTCTAAACTGTGAATAATAGAGGTTTTAGGGCTAAATCTTTGGTCTACACAAACCCCATCAGATCATAACTCTCCCTCCTTCTAACCACAGCATTGTCTTGATCGTCTACCTCCCATAGTTGTCTATAACTGGTAACTAGTCGTTTCTAGTTATCCAGGGACCACGTGGGTGCAAAAATTAATAATTTGCCCATCCACGCTTGCTGCAGCCTACGCGGCTTTTAATCGGTTTACCGAGATGCCGGGTTTAAGCCACGAACCGAACATTATCATTTAGGAAATTCCTCACACGAGGAGACAGTCGCTTGAGTTAACTTCAGTTCACTTCAGTATCTATATTTACACACTATTTACTATAGGGATCAAGTCAAATCCCCCTCACTAACACTCAGGTTCATAGGTATGTACTTGTTATTCCTAATGACGGTATTGCTTATAATCTTAGTCTTCTTGATTGGTTCTCCCTTGACTATCTTCTCCATTTCTTCTTTAGTTAAAGTTTCATATTCCAATAATCCTTCAGCTAATCTCTTCAATTCCACGTTTTTGGCCTTTAACAACTCTCTGGTACGATTTTCACTGTCAATTAAAAACTTTCTTATCTCCTTATCAGCCAAATCTCTCAAGTTAGTTGACCAGCTATCCCAGTCATCACTCAACTTGATAGGTCCTATAACATCACTCATACCATATGATAAAACCATAGCTCTGGCAACATTAGTAGCATTACTTAAATCCGACGAACATCCACTAGTAACATTTTCAACCCCATTAATCATTTCCTCAGCTATTTTACCTCCCATACAAACATCTAATCTGGCAAAACATTCGTTTTTGGTCATATCAACTTTATCCATTTCTGGTAATTGGAATGTTATACCTAAAGCTCTTCCTCTAGGTAAAATCGTGGCTTTATACAATGGTGTGGCTCCCTTGGAGTACATTGCCATAATAGCATGTCCTGCTTCATGGTATGCAGTGTTCTTACGACTTTCTTCAGTTATAACCATTTTCTTCTTAGCTGCTCCTAATAAGATTTTATCTTTGGCCCATTCGAAGTGACTCATATCCACTGAAGATGCTGATAATTGTGAGGCATGAACTGCAGCTTGATTAACTAAATTCATTAACTCAGCTCCACTCAATCCTGGGGTTCCTCTGGCAATAATTGATGGATCAACATCTTCAGAAGTTTCCACATTTTTCATATGATGTTTTAAAATATCAATACGGCCCCTAACATCCGGTAAATCAACATTAACTTCCTTATCGAATCTTCCAGGTCTGGTCAAGGCCTTGTCAAGACTTTCAGGGAAATTGGTAGCACCGATTATGATGATTCCTGAGGTTTGACTGAACCCGTCCAACTCAACCAATAATTGATTTAAAGTTTGTTTAGCGTATGCTTGATCTTTAGGGTTCCTTTTACCTCCAATAGCATCCAATTCATCAATGAAAATAATAGCTGGTGACTTTTCACGAGCTTGATTAAACAACTCACGAATTCTTTTAGCTCCTACACCAACGTATAATTCATCAAATTCACTTCCTGACATAAAGAAAAACGGAACACCAGCTTCACCTGCAGTGGCTCTTGCTAACAAAGTCTTACCTGTACCTGGAGGACCTGTTAAAAGAACCCCTTTAGGTAATTTTCCACCCAAACCTGTGAACTTAGAAGGATCTTTCAAAAACTCAACAATTTCCTCCAATTCAGCACGGGCTTCGTCACATCCCTGAACATCACTGAATCTAACAGTCAGCTGTGAAACGTCAACAGATTTGTCAGCAACTTCAGCGTTTTTGAAGATAGTTCCATTTTCAATGAGATAATTGAAAGCATTTGTGGCTCCGTAAGTAAGCAACCCAACAGGTATTAACCACTTCAACCATTTGGAAATTATCGTGAAAATACTTTCACTAACAATAACATGCACGGGTTCGTACTTAGATCCAAACCCATTAGGAAATCCGCTGGTTTGGGTGTATTCGCTGTTCAAAGCTCTCATTACCTGTTCGGCCTTGCCCTTCTTACCGATTTTGTTCAAAGCTTCAATATACGCCTGAGTACACTCGGGAGAATTGGCAATGCCCGGAGTCTCGTATCTCTGTACTACGATATGGGGGTAGTTATTGGCTAATAATGATCTGTAGAATTCAGCTTGGGCATTTGTGTTTTTAAGGTCACTATTTGCTAATTGTTCCTGAGATTGTAAAAGACTTATAGTTGAGCTTGAAACCAGCCTAATGCCTATTTTACTAGCACCATTGAACCCAAATCCGGCCCTAAGTATAGGGATACTGGATCTGGCACGGACCAAGGGTCTATAGAGACCTATTGAAGGTCTTAAGGTATTACCAATGAAACGTTTGATCATTAGTTTTCCAGTGGTTTCCGCGATTCTGTGATATACTGAGTGGCGACATCCGACATGGGGATTAACCGTTGTATGGGTGCGAACAATAAGCACCAAACCTAACGTATTCTTATTTACATTACTATACATACCCTAGCCCTAAACTAAAACCCGGTGATTTTTAAATCGTCATGATTTTCATTGCCACTAATATTCAACCCATGCTCATTGGCTAAATGTAACAAACATATAAAACAGAAACTGGTAGACAAATCTTTCCGTTCTTCTGGGTTATACATTTTCCCAATATCTTCAACTAATTCACCAAACTGTTTTACTTTTCCATTTTCTTCGTCCTCTTGTGGTTTGTCATCCTCAGTAGACTGCTCTGGCTCTTTTTCGGACTGTTTAGGAGAAGGTGGTGGTGTCATCTTCTGTATACCTCTCCATAAATTATCCTTCAATAACTTAACATCCACCCTCTTGGCAATACGTGAGAAATTGACATATTCTGGTCTAACTTTTCTACCACCTATCAACAAATTCTTACCGTTATCTTGTGGATTATCTTCGAGAGCATCATTGAAATCAATACCTCCAAAAACGTCATCTTCTCCACCGTCAAAATCGTCTTTATTGATCTCTTCCATTTGTGCTTGATGGAATGATGTCATACGGTCTTCATGGTTATATTGTTCAGCAAAATAATTCTCATCAGTAAACTTAGGATCCGTGTCGGCTTTAGGGACTTTGGGGTAAAACATTATTGAATTTTGTGGTTTAAAGAATAAGTTAGTCAACTTAGTCGAGTTATATTGAATATCTTCAGGGAGTTTCGTGCTTTGTTCATTTGGCTTTTTGAGTAGATTGACATACTTGGCGTTTTCAAATAATTTAGATTCCGTTTCTTCATCAAGTTCTTCAAAAAAGTCAACCAAATGATTTTCTTTCTTCTTCCTAGTTTTAGATTCTTCGCTAGATGCTGTAGATGTGGCAGTAGTGGTAGTAGTACCAGACTCATCTCCCAGTAAGGTAACAGCAATGTTTTTCGATTTCTTATAAGCAGCTACTTTCCAATGCTCAGGACCTCTCCAATTACTTTTCATGGTCTCGTCAAAATATGCCATCAAATCTTGATCAAGAATTTGGTTTCCAGGCCCTAACTCATACTCTACTTCTTTATTACTTGGAGTTTCGTAATTGCTACCTGAAGGTTCATCATTAAGGTCGTCATTAAAATCATTATCATCATAGTTGCCAAAATCAAAGTCGATGTTGTTATCTTTTGGTGGTTCGTCATCTTGTTGGCTTAAGTATTTGTTGTTAACATCACTTAAAATACTCTTGGCTTTATCTATGTCACTCAAGACATCTTTCAATTGGGAGATTGATGGACATATGGTCATAGTTTCCAAATCATTAGCAAATAGAATATTCTCAAGTTTGTTTAAGTTGATGCTTGTGTTTTCATTCTGCGGCACCATTACTTCTTGTTCTTCTTCTTTATTGCTAGTGGTAGTAGCATCAAACACCACCCTACCAGTCTTGTCAATACTTAATGTATTCAATAATAACGACTTAGCACCACCTTCATCAAATTCAGCCAATGCCTTTTTAAACAACGGATCTATAGCCAATTCCTGGTCTAACTTTTTGATCTTAATGGCATCAAAACTAACTAATGTACTTTCCATGACTCTATTAATCTTCCTTGCTTTTTTAACTGCCTCTCCTTCACCATCTTCGCCTTCTGCTTCCTCTTCTTCTTCAACATCGTCTTCTTCATCTCCTTTCTTATTGGCCAATCCACTCAATAATTTCCCAGTTTCGGTGGCAACAGACTCAACTCTACTGGAATAAATCTTCACACAACCGTCCAAAGTGGCAGAGGCTCTTTGAAAGTTGATATCGTCACCATCTTTAATAACATTCAAATCATGGAAATAATCAATAAGAGCAAATTGCCATGAATTCTTGGATGTGATTTTGTTATCAGTAGAAAGCTTAATCCATTCCTCAAAGTTTGATAAGATTGTGTTCTTGTTGGAATCAAAGTCAATGGCATCCTCTCCAAACGATGAATTGCCTTCACTGAATATATCACCTCTATTAGAGATAACACGTTTCGATTTACTCAACGAACGGTTGGAAATGACTCTCCCTTGTTTAGAAAGGTCCTGTAATCGATTGGACACCACCCGTGCTCCATGGGGTGCTGTATTACCTCTCTTTTTGGGTAATATCTCTGACATGTTAGTTGTAGGATTGGGAATGATTTGTTTACTTCGCGATCCAAACAGTAGATGTCGGAGAGATGTCGGAGGGTACATCATAATGCATAATAATTAGGACCGAATGTCGCGTTATCTAAACTTCTATTTATTGGATGTACCATTTAACTTATGTAATTATGTAGAATGTCATTTTCTATGCTAACAGCTACAGTGATCACCGCCTCTTCTTTGATATCCTCTCAATTTCACTCTTACTAATCATCAACCCATTCCTAGTTGATTTACCAATAGAATTAATCTTTAATCCTCTATCTCTAACTCTCTTTGTGTCTTTCTTTCCCGTACCTAACCTGTCACTTGCAAATGTAGACCCCCTCCCTACATTCAAATCTCTTAATTCACCCTTCTTAACCTTAGAGAGAATTATCCCCGCATTCTTGGCTTCCTCCTCGTACTTTTGGATCCTCTTTTCCCTGCTCTGTATCATTCCTTTTCTCATAGACATAGGCATCTTTTCCAACTTCTTAGGCTGGCCGGTAGAATTAATTGAAGAGAGGTTTCTTATTCTTGACGTCAATGCTTTTTTTCTGGCCTTTCCGGTTGGTTCCTCATAATCAAGCGTCTGCAACGTTACATCTGCTCCACTATACTTTAAATTTGCTTGTAAAATATGTGACTCTTGTAAGAGTCTTTGTAATTTCACATCATTCTCTAAATTGTCATCATCTTCTTTCTTTTGTTTAGCAAGTTGTTTAGCTGTTAGTTTGGAGTTTTTTAATTGTTTTTCTTCGATTTCTTTTAATGTAGGTGCTCTGCCTGATCTAATGTTTCTTTGTTCTTTTTTACTTAGTATAGGACCTGTAGTATAACTATCATTTAATTTGATGATTTTTGGTTTTTGTTCCTCTTCTTCTTCTGAACTTACATTTTCTTCACTTGTGTCAAATTCCTGTTCACTATTGTCACTATTTTCGCTTTCGTCTTCACTATCTGACCCAAATCCTTCAAACTCTTCTTCCTCATCACTTTGTTTGGTGGTAGTTATATTCTTTGATTTATCTTCAAAACCCATGTTTTCTAAACTTCCAAATTGAGCCTCAAAGTTTCGTCTTTGGATTTCCATTTGTCTCATATACTCTTCATCCATGTTGTCCCTTTTTGTGGTTTATATTGGTGTGTGTTTGTGTTGTGGTTTTAGGTAAGCTCAGCTCTTCGCAGCTCTTCTCATTGAAGCTGCTCACTAAAACTCTCACAAGGTTTCAAGATCAATCGCAATGACAAAGTTCAGAGGTTGTATCGATATCCATTCAGGACAGGTTAAACAAATTGTTGGAGGCACACTTACACAAGACGACACCAAGTCACATGATTCAACCCCCTCAGAAGTTAAAGAAAACTTTGTATCCACAAAACCATCATCCTATTACGCTAATTTATATAAAACCTCCAATTTAAATGGATGCCATGTTATAAAATTAGGAACAAATACAGCCAATGACGAGGCAGCTAAATTAGCATGTGAAACATGGCCGTATGGGTTACAAGTTGGTGGAGGTATAAATGATACAAATGCATTGGTATGGCTAGATGAATACAAAGCATCTCATATAATCATCACCAGTTGGTTATTCACAGACGAAGGAGGCAGCAAACAGTTCAATTGGTCAAGGCTCAAGCAAATTTCGGAATTAGTAGGCAAAAGTCGGTTAATAGTGGATTTAAGTTGTAGAACAGTGATGGAAAATGGGCAAGCTAATTGGGTGGTTTCAATGAATAAGTGGCAGACTTTAACTAGTAGTGAACTCAGTGCTGATTTCTTAGAAGAAGTGTCGAAATACTGCGATGAGTTCTTAATACATGCGGCTGATGTTGAAGGATTGTGTAAGGGTATTGATAAGGAATTAGTACAGAAATTAGGGGAATGGTGTCCAAAAGGCTTTGAAGGGAAGATTGTTTATGCTGGAGGAGCAACCCTGGTTAATGACTTGGACTTGGTCCAGAGTTTAAGTAAAGGAAAAGTTGATTTAACGTTTGGAAGTGCATTGGACATTTTTGGAGGTAAACTTGTAACTTTTAATGAACTTATAGAATGGAATAGAGTACATAGTACCTAGAACGCATTAATAGACTAATATTATACATATATTGACTTTTGTACAAACTAAGACTAAATAGGTCTACCAACTAGAAGCACCATAACTATTAGATCCATAAGTATCCATGGTAGGAGTTTGACCACCCGGAGTTCTTCCATATGTAGTAAATCCTCCATTAGTAGCATTACTTGCTTCAACATTATCTTTGTTCAACTCCACAGAAATACCTGCCAATTTCAATTGTAACGTTTCTAACGATTTTATGAAAACTTCATTAGGTGGCAAATTACCAACGGTTTCGATATCAAAGTAAAAATTCGAGGGTTTTGCTTCGTAATCAAAAGGAGCTTCGGGATCTGGAGCTTCTTCCCATTCACAATTTGCAGATTTTGGCCATTCCTTCTCGGCATCCACTTCATACCAATAATCAGTGTGTTTTAACTTATTCCATGGATCATATTCGAACCCAACCGCAGCACAAGGTGACCATTTGGCGTGTTCTTTAGCAATACCTTTTTTAGCAATACAAGTGACCCTAAGTTCTTGGTGTCTTCTTAATTTACAGATTATAGGACCTTGACCGTTCTTGTCTCTAATTACAGGGTCTCCGAGTCTAGAACCATTTTCGAATTTGGCCAAATGGGAAGCATAAACATTTATAGTCGAGTCAGTATCACCTCTAGCGGATAATTCCAACTTAACTGAACATTTATTACAATACTGATCACATGTACAATCTCTAGAATATGATAATTCATCAATACCTTCACTATTTAAAGGAATTAATCCTAATCTGTGACTTATAAATTCATCAGCTAATACTGAGGTATTGATATCGATTTCCACCAAATCAATAGCTAAAGTGGGAACCTCGGCTAGCATAGTTCTCCTAACGGAGTTAGCTACCGACAAGTCGACGTTTTTTAATACCAAGTCCACATGATCCCTATCAGAGCTTCTGATAGTTATAGCAGGTCCACTATCGTTGTCAATATCCATGCTGAGAATTTTTCACGGTGCGAATTTGACTTCAATAGTAGGTGCACAAATATAGAGGATTACACAGGCCGTTGTTAATTACACAGAAGAAGGTTAAGAACACAAAAGAAGGTTAATAACACAAAAGGAAGGTCAATATATAAAGAGCTACAGGTAGAAGTACACAAACAAAAGTACACAAAACCAATTCAAAACCAAAATAAAAAAAATGTCAGTAATGAAATCAATACCTTTGCCTGACCTTAGGTTCGAACAAACATTCATGAAAAGTTTAAGAGAATATTCAAAAAAACCACAACCCAACAACAATAACTTGTCAGATTCACAAATAAGTATACTAAATAAAGAAATCAACTATGAAGAACAACAAGAATTGAATTCCCCATTACCTATAATAACCCCATCAATTGTCACCTATGCTATAATAAAAGACCAGATAATCATGCCATTAGTACAAGGGTTTATATGGTCGGGGATATTAATATTAAGTAAGCCATTTTTGATAATGTTGGTCCAAAATGGTCATAGATTAGGTACGAATTTGGCTAATTTTATAGGTATCAATCATTTTTTAGGTCGTCCTTTTAGTTAGTGTAGTGTATATAAGAGATTAATTCATGAAGTGCTAGTGCTATTAGTTTGCAATAGTTTGCGCTAACCCGGACCGGTTCTCATATTTCCTTTTCTCCTTCCCTTTCTCTTCCTCATCCTCCTTCTCGTCTACCTTCCTCTCGTCTCTCTCGTCTTCCTCGCCTACTTTCTCTTCCCCCAGTAACGTGTTGCTCCCTCGCTAAGCCCTTAAAGTTTCCGTTCCGCACAAATTTCAAATCATAGTTGCTGGTTAAAGGATAAACAAACCCTAACCAATTACTTACCATCCACGGCCGTTATGTTCAGCAGAAGGAAAAGTCGAACCACCCACACCACGGCATACACCGGCGTCAACCACGTCGCCCCTGCCGCAAACCAACCTAGCTCCAGTGCTATGGCTGCAGCCTTGACTATTGGGAATAACATCAAGAACGGTGGTGATGGAATCATTGGCAGAACTGGAAGTTTAGGATCGGTAAGAGGTCAAAGACCTATGCCCAGATCGAACTCCATCCAGCAAATCAACAAAAGTAACTCGTTGTTGAAGAGATCACCTTCTGTTACCAGTAAGCCAACCTTCAGTTCCCCATCACCTTCTTTGCCCAATTCCAGGTCTTCTAGAGTTTTGTCGGGTTCGTACAGTGCAAATACAACCAACACAAGCTATGATACTACTCTTGAAGAGATTTCAGAAGATCCTAGCTCCTATAACCATGAAACTGTCAAAGACTTAAAACTTTCCCACACTCCAAAAACTTCAGTGAAAATGGTGAAAAAGTATATACCAACTCCTAATGGTATAAAAATCATAGAGGTACCTGAAACCACTATGCAGAATGAAATCTCCAGGAACAATTCCATAAGAAGTGGTGCCAATATTGGAAGATCCCCTTCGATTAATTCCTTACATCCTCCACATGCTCCTAAGGTCGCCAAGCGTAAACCTTCTTCAAGGTTATCGAGTTTGGTACAGCCAACAATTGTCGAAGAGCCAAAGAGTGCAACTTCGAAATCTAAAAGCCCGGACGAAGTTCAATTGGAACTTCTTCAACAGAAAATTCAAGAAGAAAAAGATTTAAACAAAAAGTTAGAATTGAAACGATTAGAATATGAAGAATTGAAAAATAAACGTTTGGTGAACGAGTCAAAGCTTAAGCAATTGGAGTCTGAGATTTTGGACTTGAACGGGTACCAGGTGAATGATAGTCTGACGTTAAATGAAGAGGATCATAAACATAGTGAGCCATTAGAACACCCAGCAGAACACTTAGGATCAACTGAACCTAAACAACCTTCAGAGTTTACTCCAACTTCAAACCATCCTGACTTGAAAGAAGGAGAAAGCTTGAACGAAAATTTGAACAAAAATGACAACTTTATCTCACCAACCTCATCAAATTACAACGAATCAATTAGCTCCGATTTCCCTACAATCGACCCTAATAACATCATAATCGACGAATATGAATCAAAAGAAATCTTCCCTGAAACGACCATTGACCCATCTGTTTTGAAAGTCGATGAAGTCGATAAAAAACTTGAGGAGACCACTATTAATGATTCTCAAATCGATCATACTGGTCTTGATGCTACTTTGAATAAAGATGATGTCACCTTACAGCATAATGACAATGTTGATGTTGATGATGATTTTGGAATTGAAGAGGTAGCTGATACTCCAGCATCTCAAGCCCGTCCTAAATTCGATACTGTTCCTCAAATCATCACTGAACCTGAACCTGAAGATGTTGATGAAATTGCCCAGGATGGTTTAGAACCTGAAGAGTTGGAATCAGAACACCCTCACCAACATACTGACCAAGTTGAGGCTGATTACAGAGCTATAGAAAGGTACCTTGACGGTAGCAGTGATGAATTAAAAGCTCCAGTAATAGCCACTGGCAGTTCCGCATCTTCCTTATCATCTGAAGGATCACCAAGTCGTGGAAAGAAGCCAATGAAATCTGCCATGAAGAATTCGTCTTCCTTCTATGGTACAACCGCCAATCCACAAAAGGATAACGCTGCAAGAGATGCTTACCTTTCATTAACAACAGCTGAAAACACCAGATTGAACTCTAAGTTATCATCATCGCAATTAGCAGATTTATCAGCTCCTAATTATAATCAAAGCCATCATTATCCAACAGCCAGTCCTAATATCAACAAAAGAATGTCAACTACTTTAAGAAAACCTCCACCTCCTCAAGGAATGAACAAGTCGTTAAGACCTCAATCTTTACAGATGGATTATAGGAACTCAATGGTCGAAGCTCCAGCTAACATTAATGGTGTTAAGCCTCGTATGAGTAACAGATCATTGCGTGATAGATCTTCTGTATATGTTCAGCCTATTGCAGCCCATCCAGCGTTGGATCCAAATTATCAATCTCCTTCTAAGTTAAAGGCTGCTGAATTGTACGCTAAAGCTAATAAGAGGCCTGTATCGACGTTTAACTTACAGAGAAAGTCTTCATTTAGTAATGAGCATTCAACTGATGGAAAGGTTATGCAGAGGACGACTTTGAGGGATATAACACAAATGCAACCACAAACACAACCACAACAGAATCAACTAGGACAAGAAGCAGCTCCCTTACAAGCTCAAACAACAGGACAGCAAAATTCTGGTGCACCACCATCAAGCAAATCACAATCTAGCAGATTTGCAGATTCTGATGATGAAAATGAAATCTTCTCATCTGCTCCAAAAAAGCCAGTAGTTGCTCCTTACAACAAGTACCAGGATCCAATACTAACATTACGTTCCCAGCCTGGCGAAAAGAAGGAATCACAGACGCAGGCCCAGCCTAAAGAGAAGAAGAAGTTTAGTGGTAGGTTGAAGAAATTATTTGGTCGTTAGGTGTGTTAGGTATGGTGTATGTTAGTTATGGTCGTTAAGTATGTATAATAAACTGTGTACAGCTAAGTTCAGACTAAGTCTCAAACTCTATAAGATTGAGATCATGAGAATCCTTTGACTCTTTGGAAGCTTCTGGAACCCTTGATTCTCTTACCTCTGTGTTAACCTTTAAATCAACAGCTTCGGCTCCGAGCAACACCGCTTTGTCTTTATCGTTGATTTCAACAAAATCTTCCTCTTCCTCATCAATTGGCTCGTGTTTGGACTTCATCGAAGTGTTATCATCCTGGTGAGTGTCGGGAGAACTTGAGGCAGCTGAGTCCATACGACGACGGACCTTTGTGGCTACAGCTCTACCATCCGCTAGCAATCCATCGAACATATCACGCAAGTTTCTCATAGTATCGAACTTCGAGTCCAAAGGTTTTGCCACGTCGATAGACGACCGGAACGTCTTGGAGAAGAACAATTCGTAAGTCTCGTCGGCCAACACAACCATTCTGAACGTAGGTAAGTTTAAGTACACTGGGGCATTAGGATTCAACGCAGCATTGTGAGTAATTTTGTTATCGATGGCTAAGTCTTTGAGTAAGACCTCTTCCTCCTCAGGTTGAGCATACTCAAAGGCTCTCTGAATAAATGAACTGGCTGCTGACAAGTACCGTTCGGCTTGTTGCCCTTCGATTGCTGCCTTGTCAATATTAACTTCTGTAGGTAATACGATCTCTTGTTTGTCTTCGGCCTCGAGTTGCTTCTGTTGACGATATACTTCGTCAGCCACAGCATTTTCAATGTTTCTTTGTGTAATATCATCTAAAAGCAACCCATCCTTCCAAGGTGCAGTAATTGCCAATAAATCTTCTGATATCTTGAGGATTCCCTCTCTGTCTATTCTGTCGTTATTATCGTTGTAAAGATGATAAAAGTTTGACATGGATGACATTAAATCCGGTTCTATAAGACTGTTGAGCCCTACTATCAATTGAGATAAGGTGATGGATTCCTTGTTCTCGCCGTCTTTGCACCAATGCTTGAACAATCTGAAGATAAAGTCTCTGACAATACTTCTTTGATCGTCAGGAATATTGGGACTGATAAATCCACAGATTTCCGACATGAACCGATAAAAGGCTTCGAAATCCATAGAATTCTTTCCACTAGCCATCGTTACATTGTATGTCTCTACCATAGAGTAGAATCTATCGTAAATGATTCCTAAATCAGCTTGTGTTAAATTAGGAGTCTTTGGTAAATTTCTAAGCTCAGTTCTTTTGACAAAGGTTGAAATGTTCAGGTAAATTGATGTTCTATGTTTACTACGATGCTTCTCAATAACTGAATCTTCAATCACAGAAAACTCTTTAAAAGCTGTAACTAAAAGTTCCTGAAACTTGGTGATAGATTTGTACTTTGTATTGGAAGAATCAGGGTGGGCTGATTGGTCTAAAGTTGCAAAATAATCTTTAATAACTTGAATAAATGTTCCATCATCTTCTAATTTGAGTAACTCTTCGCCATTAATCTTCAAAATGGCCAAAGCTACCTGGAAAAGGGTTTTAGGACCATGCTGAAAGAATATGTCCAAAATTCTGAAGGCATACACTAATGGTAAAGAATTTAAGTATAAGGATAAAAACCAAGGCAATGATACTACTGATAATTGAATATCGTGTTTAGTTATATGTTCCCATAAAATAGGCATTGTATCTTGTACCAAAGATTCAAATACCTTTTGATCAAGTAATGTTCCATACATTGTCTTACTATAGTAACCAGGAACAATTCTATCACATATAACATTCAAACACCAAAATGCTTGTTCTTCACTCATGAAAATCAACAACGCTGCCACGACAATGTTCATAGCTTGACAATACCCTACCCCAGGGTTTTTCCATGAATAAGCCGTTAAAACATTACGTAATCGTTGAATACCTTCAGGACTCTGATACGCAGCATATTCAGGCAATGATCTATTTAAATCTTTTTCAATCTCTTCAATTGCTATAGAAGTCTTCTCAGCATTATCCTTAAGTATCTGTTGATACTCCTTGGGATTATCGAATCTAAGATACATCGATCCACAACATAATTCCCAGATTTCTCCCCTCAACCTATTGGGTAACCCGACCCTAATAAGTTTGTGAAAGGTGGGGGTGCACACCAATGAAAGGTTTCTGCCATCAGCTCTGAATAGATCAAACCATAACTTCATTTTCGACTTGTCTCTTAACTCCACAGCATTCCCAGGAAACTTGAACATCAATCCGAGACCTCCTGGAGGTACACTATCGATGTTCTCAGTGGATATCTTATTCTTTACTAGGATATATTCAGAGTAACAGGTCTGAATGAATGGTTGCAATTTGCCTATATCCTTCAAATTATCTTTAAGACAGATCTTTAAATGATGGCCAAACCTTTCACATTCAGATTTCATGCCTATCAAGTATAACACGATATTAAGCTTGGAATGAGTGGTTATCCTTAACGCAAACCCAAACGTGTTGGAAGGCAACCTTTCCACTTTTTTTACCGAAGATAAATGAACCACAAACGAACAATTCCTTTTATCAAACGCATCCCAGAACACCAAGAAGTGCTGGGTCAAGTAAATCCTTCCTTGGGGCGATTGACTGTATTCATTAAGGCTGTTATCTGACTTTATTGATAGTTCCACAGCAGACTCGCTAACAATGGTTTCTCCATCGGGTAAATGGTGGGTTATACAGAATTGTTGGTCCTTGGATAATTGTGGGGTGTTTTTCTTATCAATGACTTGGTTGAAGGTAGTGACAGCTTTTTCTTTTAGGGAATTAAAGAAGGACATGTTGTAGGCTTGTTTGTGCGAGAAGTGCGAGTAATCAGTGTGGAGCAGCGTCAATAGAGTTTGGGCGGCTGGGTGGTACGGAAAAGTGTGAGACACGTATTAAATACATATATTTACAATACTCTACACTCTCTACTAATAACTACAGCTAACATACACAGTTTAGCAACAGTAGTAAATCTCCTACTTCTCGCTGTCACTCATCTCCTCTAAATCTTCCTCGTCAATTATCTCCTGTAAAATATTATCAAAAGAATAGTCTTCTCTGCTCTTCTTGCTTTCATTACTGGCTAACCTCGTCAAATGAGTTCTACCCAAATGATGGTGATGGTGGTGGTGATGTTGTTTATCTCCTTCTTGTTCAGTAACTTCAGGCTTACCTTCTCCTTGTAAATCTTGAACAGATATGAAAGAAGCGTAATTAGCAATCTGTTTCAATGGTTGCTTAAGTAACCTTCTTCTTCTGATCTTGAACTTATTACCCAAAATTTGACCTGTGTGTTGCAAGATCACCTTGATAATATCTTTCCTAAGTCTAAGAATAAAATCTTCACCCGACCATGTTTTATTCTGGTATCTAAGAGTAGGAATGTTCAATGAAAGATTATGAACATCGATAATATTAAGATGTCCTGAAGCTTTGAAACTTATAACAAGTTTAACTTTCTCAACTTCAATATCAACCACTGAGATAAACTTCGATGATCTCGATAAAATCAATGCTATATCATTCTCATCTTGTTCATCCTTTGGTTTCCTAACTTTCTTAAGTTTGTTACTCTTAGAACTAGAACTTCCTTTTGTGGGTGCTTCGGTGTGAGGCGATGATAAATCTTCACTTGATGAGAACATGGAACTAACTCTTCTTGACGAATGAGTTGAAACTGAATCATTATCATCATCTCGTTTAACACTTCCATTTGCATGGCCGTTTGAATTTCCATTTCCATTGCTATTAACAAAATTCTTGAAGATATTTTTAGGTCTCTCAAGCGGTGATAATTCAGCAGAACTTTCACTAACTGTATCAGGCTTAATATCAGTACTGACAGATCTTAAAGAAGGTTTCTCGGAAGGCTCTTTCCTGAATGATCCACTAGACCTACTATGGAATAAAGTCAAATTATCCTTCGTTTGTTTCTCTTTTTGTGGCTTCTCCTTAGGGAAAATATACTCAAAAAGTTTCTTTGAAGTATCATAATCTAATTGAATCTTCATTGGTTGGATCGATAACTTAGCCCTTTGCATAATCGATATACCCCCTACTGGATCTAACATTCTCCACGTCATGGAAACCACAGGCTTATCCTTATCTCTACTGCTTTCGTCAAGAGGACTTAAAAGTTCCTGATAAACAGCATTCTCCTGAAGATTAAACCCTTGAAGCATATTCACTTCAACCATGTTCCTGTTAGAACCATCCATAGCATCAACTCTCTTGAATTTAGCATCAGCAAGTGCCATATCGATGAATGGCTTACGTTTGTCATCCAAGAAATGCCAGATTACTTGATCTATGGCAATAAGCCATGATTGTGATACTCTCTTGTTGGTACTAAGTTTCATATTTCTCAAACTAAGTCCTCTCATTATAGTCGATAATTCTAATCTTCTCCTGGCAACTTCAAGCTCCAATTGCGTAACTTCTTTATTTTCATACTCCAGGAGTTTAATACTTTTGATATCCAATTTCAACAAAAGATGGTGGTACTCTCTGATGGTTTGCTGCAAATCCTTGACTCTCTTGTCTAACCCATACAAATCGTCACTGTCGGCCAAAGACATAATCTTATCCAACTTGTTTTTCAACGTATCCCTTTCGGATTTCGAATGCACCAATAAGTCAGTCACAATATAGAACAACGTTGAATATTGTTGAGAATCTGCAGTTATAACAAACTTGGCAATATGAACTTTGATCTCATCTTTTTGGCTAGTGGTAGCACTACTATCAGCATAAAGGTAATTGGGTTTCCTAATGGTCAATCCCATGGTGTTTCTTTGAGTTACCAACTCATTCTTCATCCATTGACCATCATAAATGTTTTCAATTTCAACCCAGGGCGGCCAATCTATAGCCAATTGGTCGCCTGCAAATCCGTAAGGTACATTTGGATGTGTTATAACTGTATTTCCCTTTTTGAACACAAATATTGACAGTGCATTGAATAATCCACCGTATCTGCTTTCTATCAATCCTGAAACTTCATTATCAGCACTCACAAGAGTACTGAACCCTTTCAGATTAATCGATATAAATCTCATTTCCAAATCCTTAGACACAATTAAAGCCGCAGAATTGCTATCCTTCTCACTAACCAATTGAATTTGTGGATGAACTAATTTAATCAAATATTTGTGTTCTGCCTCTTCGTTTTCATTGTCAATGTCGTCTAAGTACTCATCATATCCATTTATAACATCTTCACCGGCTTTGCACTCCTGACAGAACGCATCATCCAATTTGGGAATTTCTAATTCATCAGGCACTGTATTTAAAACAGACTCAACTAGATCTACAGCTTTCTTACTCATGAAATAAGCTTCTGATCTTCTATCTCCTACTAAACCAATATATGTAATAAACAAATCACGAATCTTGTTATTCCATTTGATTTGTAGATTATGAACAATGTATCTATTATGGAATTCACTTGCTTCTTTATTAAGTAATCTTACTTTATTAGCTTCATCCACGGACCTGTGCCCTGAATAAACTGAAAATTGTCGTGAATTGTATCTTGAAATTTCACTCTCTGGCCCTGTATCATGTTCTTCTTCACCTGGAGCTAACTTACCAGTGATTTCTTCATAAACTTCCTGTATTAAATTTTCCTTTTCTTTGGTAATACGTATATCCTTCTTGACTTTATCAATCTCAGCCTTTACAGATGGATCTTCTTGCAATGCTTCTAAAGCCTCTAAAAGACTTTCATTAGCTGATAATTCATCCTTAATATTACTTAACCGATCTTCCAATAACAAGCCTTGGGTATCTTCTGGTCTTTCCAATCCAATCTGACAGTTATGGGTCGTTTCATTTCCAAACGGATAAGGTCCATTGGATTGAAGGGAAAATTCCCTAACATACGTAAACCTTGGGGTGTAACATAATGGAATGATTGTAATATGCGGATAAGGCGAAAGTATTTGTCTTTCTTCTAATTCAATGAAATCCTCTTGGTCAATCCATGAAAAGTCATCTCCATGAATATCAATACTATTGACCCAATTCAAATATTGACCCGAATCACCGGTATCATCTGAAGACGAATCTGTGACATTTCCATTAGACAAGAACTTGGCCAAATGGGCTTGAACAGACTTGTCAGCAAACTCAGCATTGACAAGCCTAATATCGGTTTCCTGAAACGATATCTCTGCTTGGTTCATCTTAAGGTGCATGATTTGATTCTCTATTTGTAACTTCTTATTGACATACTTCAAAATCTCTTTACGTTGATGTAAATCAACTATAACCTCAGACGAACGTGACTTTATACCTGTGAATGTGATTCGGTTATTCTCTTTACCAGCTGAATGCATGTACAAATGAGACATTGTGAGTGGATCAAGAATCAACTGGTACTTGACGGTGAACAAGTGTGAACTCATTTTAACATGGGTCTTATCAACACTGGCTTTATTAAACAATGGTCCCTGTCTAACTGGCAATGACACAAGTTCAGTGAGACTGTGCCACCAATAAAAGAAATAGGCAAATGTCAAAGGTGTCAAATGAATTGTGTTGGAAGAGTTATTGTTCTTAGACACACTCTTAACTGATATAGCCATATGTAAGTAATCTGATCTGAATCCTAGATAACTATCAGGATGGTCTTCAAAATATGGACTGGTAACAACTACATCATAATGAGGTTTGAAATCCATGTCTCTTTCTTCTTTGTCTGATAAAGTCATACAATCGGCATCCTTGTTCCTTTCGAATAAGAACCCTAAAGTCCATTGAACTTTTTCATCTGATGATAATTCCATTACTCTCTTATTGTACTTCTTAGCTTCTGAATCGATATCCGATACATCTTCAACCATCTCGTCATAAAAGAGACTCCATGATTTCTTTTCAGCTAACGAATAATTAGGAATGGCCAATAAAAAGTCATCACTTTCCAATGTTACTAACTCTCTACTGTCTCTATTACCATCAATCTTCAACACTACATTACTCTTCCAGCAGAATACAAATCCTGAGCTTCTTCCTGTCAAATCGTAAGGATCCATAGACGATTTCATATGGAAACACAATTCATTAGGAATCTCAAATGTAATTCTACCATGAGCTAACAATGATACCTTATCCCACCATCCTAATGGACTATCATCAATTGGAGGTTTAGTGAAATTATCCAACGCTGAAGTGGCAGTAGACAATGCTGCTTGGTAAGACTTTGACCAACTTATCATCGCTGCTCTATCTGAATCAATTTTACATTTAACATCACACATGAATTTTACGGGTGTAAGTGTTCTAGGTACAAGCACAGAATAAAAGCTATCCTTCTTAAGTTCTGGTGCCATCGGTGGTGAAAATGGTACCCAGATATATCTCATCTCTTCTTTTCTTGTAGCCAATTTTTCATTAATAACGATGTTCCCTTCGATCAGAACTGCTGGTGAAGAATCTTCGTTCTCAGGGAAAGAAAGTAATGGCAAAGCATAATCTCTGAGGAACACAAACATAGACGAACTCTTCAATGATATAAACAAAGGTATAAGAATAGAATAGTTGAATTTAGGTTGACCTTTACCAAAATCATGTAAGAATTGATCTAAGTCATCAATGTGAGCTTTCTTAACTGTAAAATCAAGGTTTTTGAAAAAAGCCCCTAATAATAAAGGTCCAGGAAGATAATTA